>CM031960.1:36714651-36849651 GCA_018749465.1 Paracanthobrama guichenoti
TGATTGCCTCAGAATTGGGAGTGTTTTGAGTCCATCCTTCCATCCATCCAAACAGTTTCAATTCCAAGATGTACCAATGCAAATAAAAAATAAAATAAGGAAATGAAAAACATAAAAATAAGAACCAATTCTAAATAATAATATCTCAGTGATTCTTAAATAACACTGGTTTTGAAATATAAAGTCAAAATTACTAGAAATAAAAAGTTAATAAAAAGATACTTTAAGCATATTGAAATACCGTATGATATAGATGCAGATGTGAGATACTATATAGTTGCATTTTGATGTGGTGTCTCAAAAAATAAATAAAGTCTTTATACTGTATGTTTTTTCACTCTGAGGCAGAAACGTGATTCCATAGATGCCTGCCATGTAATCCAAAATGAGCTTCAGAGACATAAAACCACACCATTAATCACAAAAACACACCAGGTCTACAGAAATACAGATTTATTTACAGATGGTTCACCATGAATATAAACATGAATCCATTATTGTAATGACATGTAGCACATGACATCATCAAATCGTGTCTAATCTGCCAGCACTGATAACGCGCCATCAGGACAGAATAATCACACCTCAAATATTCATCCCACAGCGCACACAACAACTGACTCATGAAATGACATCATATATAGCATTTATTATGTGACTATATAACACTTGAGGATGAGGATCTGTGAGCACTGCGTTGAGGTGTTTCCATTTCTGGCACACGTACATGGTTGTTTTCTTCTGCCCTGAGAGGATGTGAAGGTGATTTGCCTGAGCTGTTTCACCACAATGCCTTTGACCCTCCACGATTTCACCCTGCTGCTCTCTGCCCTCTTCTGGCCTGCGCTGAAGATGCCCACATTCATGTGAAATGGAAATAATCGAGGCTGCACGAGGCTGCACAGAAAGCCACAAAATGTCAGTTTTGTCTTTCCAGCTAAAGAGGGTGTAGTCGGATTTTTTTGCGAGATGTTTTCCCTCAAAACAGCCAAGTGATAGTACGTGTTATACACTCATGATAGAGAAAGAACACACGCAAAAAAAGTACAGTTTTACTATGGTTACTTGAATGTGGCATTGAATACCAGGTTTGATATACCACGGACCATTGCATGTACTGTATGATATAGGAATATAATAAACATTCATTACCATGGTACTGTATACAATGGCTCTAAAATGTTTTTGGATAGTCTTGGACAAAATGCAAATATTTAGAACATGACTCTCTGTAATTCTCCCAATTTTAAAATAAACTTGCTTGAAAAGTGTCAAGTAAGTACCTTACATGTGCAAATAGATTGTGCCATTGTATATTAAAATACAATGATGTGCACATCTGATCCTCTCAGGTAACCTGAAAATGTAAAATCTAAATTAACATTTTTTTACATATTAAAAAATGTTCAGTAGGACCAAATAAACCTGACTACATTAAGCTACATTTACATATAATTTCATTGTTTCATGCATGCATTTCCCTTTTAGCCAGATATATAGAGCAATCAAGGTATTTTATCAGGTTGTGTTTTGGAACTATTACTATTAATTCCTCTTAACGGTCAGGTCAGGCACAGTTTTACCTTTTACAGTGTTCCATCTTTGTAACATGGTACCTGTCACGGAACGGGAAATAACAGATGGCAGGCAGAGATACAGGATCCAAATGCAGGGGAGAATTTAATGATGACCAAAACCACCTGCATGACATAAAACAACGGCCGACAGAGAACAACTGAAGCACTGGGAATATATATACACAAGGGAAACAAGGTTAACAAGATAACAAGGGGGAGTGGCAAATGGAAAACACCTGGGAAGACAAATCAACATGAAAAACTACAAGGAACTACAAAACTCAATAGTAACAGGACACAGAAACAATGCACAGATAAACTTCAACATAAAAGTCCCACAGAGTGCCAAACACAGAACAGATGTCACAGTACCCCCCCACCCCCCGCCCCCAAAGGAGCAGCTTCCAGACGCTCCAAAACCAGTCACGGAGGGAGGTGAAGCAGTGGCGGAACAGGGGGAGGGATGGAAGGTCAGGAACGCAGAGTGAAAGCGGGATGGGGACCAGGGAGGGACAGGCGGGACAGACTACTGTGGGACGCAAAGTTCAGGAGACCTGGCTGGTGCACACCATTCAGAGGGCCAAGACGGCAACCTCGATACCAGGGGCCAGGATGGCGGACACAGTTCAGGAGGCCAGGGTGGCGCACACGGTTCAAGAGGCCAGGGCGGCGCACACGGTGCACGGGACGGAGCCCTCTCTGGACTCGGTGCACGGGACGGAGCCCTAGCTGGAGATGCACTAATCTCCCCGTTGGATCCATAAGTATGGTCGGTCGTTCTGTCACAGAACGGGAAATAACAGACGACAGGCAGAGATACAGGATCCAAATGCAGGGGAGAATTTAATGATGACCAAAATATTAAAGATAAAAAAATCAGGAACAAAATAACACTGAGGAAAAAAAAACAAAAAAAGAAACCACGGGGAACAAAGAACACTTGCATGACATTAAACAACAACCAACAGAGAACAACTGAAGCACTGGGAATATATATACACAAGGGAAACAAGGTTAACAAGATAACAAGGGGGAGTGGCAAATGGAAAACACCTGGGAAGACAAATCAACATGAAAAACTACAAAGAACTACAAAACTCAATAGTAACAGGACACAGAAACAATGCAAAGATAAACTTCAACATAAAAGTCCCACAGAGTGCAGGTACCACCCCAAAACCAAAAAGGCAAGTGAAACTAAGATTTTGACCTGGGGTTTTGGTTGGGGGAAAAAAAGGTAAATGGTTTTCATTCCTCCACTCCAGAAGCAGTGGACTTGATTAGGGCCGCAGGACTGGATTAAAAGCTAGGCCAGGGCAGGAGGGCATCACACAGGATATTCAGGCAGACAAACTGGCAAGACTCTGGTGGCACATACCCAGCTGTGCCTGTGGTGGGAGACGATAAACTGGGCAAATGTGCAGGCAGCCAGATGACCACATGGTTGAGTGGTGAGCTTAGAAGGATTACAGAGAGGGAAAATGTTCAGAGCTTACAGGGCAGAGGAGATGTTGCTTGTTTGACATGCGGCAGGAATTACGCTCAGATTAGAGGTACAGCGTACAGCCAAAGTGAAGCTTTATGGAAATACAGCCAAAAGAATGGTTCATGGAAATAAAGAAAAGAAAAAAAGAGGATTAGAGAGTGAATCCCTTTACTCAAGACTTCTTAGGCAACTTTAATTTTGTTTTCACATTCAAAGCAAATTAATGCGAGACTTTGGAATTGGTGAGTCCTCTGATTCATACGCAGTGACGTATTAGAACATATCTGCGATAACCAGGCTTTCTTGTCAAACATGTTTGATGTGGTTTTCATGGCAATACTAAAAACTGTCCACTAAATACGTACTAATGGTTAATTCCGCACCTCTTAATGCTCAAGTGCTAACTTTATGAAAATAGCACTGCGTCACCGCTTGTCACACACACCGCACATCTGCGTTAGAGATGTCACAGTCCTAACGCTGGAGAAATCTTAATGTTCCACTTTCATGCACGGGGCTCACCTCGGCTAATGGCTAAGCTGCCGTGACCGCTTTGCATTCTCTGTGCTAAGCTCAATTCGCCATCGCCTTTCCGGCTCTGACAGGAGAGAGCTTTTTTTCACCTCTCCCGTCTCTGCGCACCATTCCAAAACGGGAGCATCCACATAAATACACACGCTCGCAAACATGCGCGCGAATACACACGCGCAAATGGGCATGGGCACAGCCAAGCTGCCTTTGTTTCCCCAACCCAATTTGTCCCTGCCAATATCGGTCTGATGGATGGCTTTTCATTATCATGCCATGGCGACAGATTGAAAGATTTCCTTGCCATTGCCACGCTTTTGTGTGTGCAGCAACATTTGCCCTGGATTTAATCAAAAGCAAGCAGACACGCACACATTCGTACACCCCACACTCTCACACAGAGTGATGGAATTGGCAAACATTTGTGTGGATCAGAGGGAGACAGAGAGCATGAAAAAGTGGAAGAGAGAAAGAGAGCTTGGGATGGGGAGGGCAAAGACCTTAAGCTCCAAGTGATGATTTTTTTTTTTTTTTTTCTGCTCTTCACATCAGAAACAAAACAGATCAAGTATAGGGGTCGGTCACCAGACGTCACCATTATCCAGGGACAGTGCCCATTTTTGGTGGCCAGTCTACCAAAAATATATTTTACTGTGCATTTAAAACAGCTTGTAAAGTAAAATTATTCGGCAAGAAAGGTGAAGCAGCAGAGCTGCAGGTTCTACTTCAGTCATGTGGTCTTTGGTTTGACAAACAGAGGGTCATTTCATTGTTCGTCTTCCTTTACAAATCCCTTTATGTGGTCGGGCTGTTTTTGCCATCAGTGGGTTAAGGTTTGTTAGTATGGCTCAATTATTGATAATATCTCATCATTTAATAGTATAATTGTTTTACAGTAGATGTTTTTTTTTTTTTTTTTTGATGGACTTTTTTCCTGTCTTAGATTGGTTGATTGATGGATAAATTAATGGGAAGGTTAATGCATGATATTATTGGTTTCATTTAGCTGCATCACACAAAAATTTTGATCAACTGTTTATGATATCATTGTTATAGCTTTAGTTTGAGTTGCTCTGAACAATCTGTTACACTTTATGTACTGTACGTATGTGTATGTTAAGTGTGTGTTGATGGCTAAATGTAATTTCAAGTAGTAAGACAGTGTATGATTTATCACATTTTTTTTTTTTTTAAATTATGAAGGCAGTTTCATTGGTCAACTCAATCGTGCAGTCACCTGAATGGTCAGATTTCATGGGTGTGCTGTCAATGCTATACTAAAGTTAAGGTAAGAACATAGGAGTTAAGGGCCGTAATATGTAGGTGTGTGATGAGGCTCCGCCTTTCACATGAACATCTTTTCTGATTCATTTTGCCTGTTCGGTCAGTCAAGGTTAGATGTCTGTGAGTAAAAACATGAACACACTCTGCTTTATGGTAGAAAATGAAGTTGCACTTCCGATGAAATGACACACTGACACTGTTTTTCACATTTAATACAGTAAAGCTGCTTAATTTTAGGTTATTGTATAAAGTGATATATAAATAAACATGATGTGACTTTACTGGAGTGCCATAGAGCTCCTGCAAACGTTGCTATGTTCAGATGTTTTTTGTTTATGCTTTATTAAAATGCTTGCTGTTGCTTTTCAATTTTGTTGTGTTTATTTTGTTATTGAGAGGAAAGTGCACAGTAGCCTATGTATTTACATATTCACCGTTCTCAGCAGTGTGGGTGGCATCGGATGTGTGATGAAAGTATATCGCTGCTCACATATTTCGAACATAGTTTTTACCCCTAAACAAAGAAAGAAAAAGAACTTTGCCGTGAGTATATTGGACCTTTAGGCTTTGTTTCAGTGTTGTGTAAGTGATCAGCATATGTAATTGACAAGGCCAGTGAAATCTTACATTGTGGGCGAGGTTTGAGTTAAACTGGTTTGGAGAAAAAAAAACTAACACTGATATATTATAGTTTATTACGGCATCCCATTTATTATGGTGAAAAGATCAAATAAAATCATTTGAAATTTTTATTTTGTATTGAATGTTAAATAAAAATCTGGACCACCTTAAACAAATATTGATACCATTTCACCTGCCATTTCTCTTCATCCATGTTCAGCACTCTGATTATATGGTCTCATGTGAGGAGCAAACAAATAATGAAAAGAGGATATCTCTCTCACAAGCTGCACCCTCCCCAAAATGCCTGTCTGTCATTCTTACCGCCATGGAAAACGTTCAATTTATTTCTCTCTTGTTCAGGGACAGATTCAGACAGACAGGGGGCGCAGGAGATGAAAGCGGCTCCTGTGACTGCAGGCCCCTATCACTCCAACATCTTCATGATGAAAGTGTCAGAGCAACAAGTAGAAGTGGATGATATATGGTCTAAAGCTTAAAGTTGGTGGAGAACGCGGGCATTAACACTGGTGCACTTTAACACACACACACATACACGTAAAAATCACAGATACCTCCACTCTGCCGGAGAGAGAATATGTGGCCCCGGGGTCCCAACAGTAATCTCACATTGCATGGTAACGATGGGGGATGATTCCCTCTTCCCCTCGGCGCTCAGAAGTCGACACTCTTTGAGTCAGCTTGATTTCTTTTTCTCTCCGCTGGCCGTGGGAGGAAGGACTCCTTTGTGTAAGCCCACACAGCCTTAAAGCTTTCGGATACATTTTATAATGTGCGTTTGAGTGTCTTCATGCGCTTGTACCAAAATGGGGCTACAATTTATCTATCTGGTGTAGGTTGTGTGGGTGTAGGTGCTTTGTGAAAACTGGGCCACAGTGATGACTGCACTCATATAGTGTAATAATAACGTTATCCAGTGCAAAAAGAGGGAGAATGAAAACAAGAGTAAATCAATTTTTTACGGTCCACAGAGAAAAGACTTAAACTCTGTATTTCTTTCCACTAGCTTTCCCTGTTTTGTCTTCATCTCACAAGTGGGATGAAGATGAGTTCGGTTTTAAAAGTGAGGCTTCTCATCTCTATGATACTCAAATGACTTGATGCAGTGCTATCACTATGCTAATTTAGAATTCATATAAGTTGTATGTTTGTAGACGGTTCTTGTCAGCAGTGTGGGGAATAGAAATAAGCAAACTCTCCTGAAAGATTTATCAATAGACGTATCACCTACTGTCCAAGAGAGAGTTGAAGTACTTCTCTGTTACCTGCATGTTTTCCAAGACCTATTTCCACACACACACACACACACACACACACACACACACACACACCGTATGGAAAATCTGAAGGAACTGGACAGTGTAAATGATGAATGGATTAATGTCTGATCGGATGTTTAATTGACTATTTCATCAAATCAAATCAAATCAAATCAAATCAAATCAAATCAAATCAAATCAATCAGCCAACCAATCATCAATTGTTTCATTAATTGACTGATTGCGTCAGTCAAACATTCAATCAAATGTTTACAGTAAATTAATCACACATTATATTCTTCCATTTAACTGAAACCAGTCAGTCATTTAATCAATACATTTTTGAAACTATAACAATAAATGTGCCTGACAGTCTGTGCTGACTCTCTTAAAGATAAGATGTGACATGACTCTAAAAATGGCAGCGGCTAACTGCCAGTAAAACCTGGTGGGCAAGGGACAGAAATGTTCTTGGTGTGATTTCTTTCATCTTCTCTCCCTCTCACCGTCACATCTCACCTCGACTGTCTCATTCCCACCCCAAGGACCAGTCAAACTATAATCATTCCAACCTTGATTTCCTGCCATTTTGCTATCATGAGGCTGTTTGATGGGGTAATCAGTCTCATTCATTATTTATTTGAAGATGTGTGTGTGTGTGCCTGTGCTTGCTCCGTGCCCTCTGTGCCCTCTCGTCAGAGTGATTAGCACTGAAGATTGCTTTAATTAAACTAAAGCTGTGTATCCACAGATACCACATTCTGCCCACACCGTATCCCTGTGTCTCCCGAACTGCCTGGAAGTGTGCGGGTCACTGCGCTGTTACCTCTCACTCCTCCTCTTACTCATGAAACCTGAACCCATAATAGCATGCCTGAAGCTGCCATTAAAAATACTTCACCCACTTCAATGAACTTTGTTGGCTGTATTAGTTCATAAAATTGCATTGTAATAGCATAATCATCGCAGGCACTGATACGCAATTATTTGTAATTCAATCTCCTTACGATGTAAAAGTTTTTGCATTTGGAACTTATTTGGAAATGCAACATGAAATGTGAATTCAATGGTTCAGAATAGTATACTAAAATACTACATTTACTGCTTCTAAATTATGGTGCATGTGCAATGTGTATTAATTAATTAATTAATTTTTAATTAGCTACTTTTGCCAAAATTGAGCCTGCGGTGGAATACCATAACCAAAATGCAATGCACTCATTTTTCATTTTCAGTGTGACAAATGAACTAGAAATAATATCACAATATTCCTTTCTTGACTGGTTAGATCTTTTGACAAATTAATTTAGTTATTATTACAATTGTATTAAACACGCAAAATAACAGTTCCAGTCAGTATTTCCAAGATGATAACTTGATGACATTGCATGCAATGTGATGAGGTAATGTGTCAATATGGCATTTCTTTTTGTTTTTCTTTCATTATTGAAAACACATCTTTAAAACACAACATTGAAACATATTTAATGTGTTCCAGATTTCATAATTACCCAATGTAACACCTATATTATAAGACATGCACACCTATTTATGTTTATATTGTAAAAACAAAGAGAGATAATGAGAGATCATGGAGAAAGTCAATGTTCAACCCGAGATGTGAAAGCAGCAAGAGCTTTTTAAAAGGTATTTGGCTGAAGCAGAATGCTAACTGTATTTTGCTGTTGAGAGCCGTTGCTGTGTAAGCATTCCCGGCTATCACCTCCTCCATGAAATGCTCGATTTTAATGACCATGTTTTTAAAAGCACTTTTGTGGGAGTAACAGGAGAACAGTCTTAAATATTAAGACCGTAGTAAAGCTGCCGTGCTACTTGACAAATTTTGGTCTGAAGTCAATCAAACATGTCAGGCCTCCTTTGAGGAAAGATCTGCATGTGAGCCTCCACTTCGAAATATCTGCGTTCGCCTCCTTCTGACTGATTCTTTCATTTATCCAGAGATTTTGTTATAATATCCTATCATGTTTCTTTCAACACACGCTCTTGATGCGTGACATTTCCGTCTTTCTCTCTTTAGCATAGTTTTGTTATAAATGTTCAAACGCATGAATCAATTGAGTGGTGAAGGAGCTCCAAAATAGCGCCTTGTGAACGTCCTTACCGTCCACTCCCACTTCTTGTCAAAAATACAAAGATTGTCTGTGTCATTTTTGCCTAATACCAAGTCTTTCATCTCCACACTTTCTTTTGTGTTCTGTCTCTTCCTCATCTCATCTATGTGCTGTTATTCTAGAATAGAACATGGCATAGCCCAGAATTACACACTGTCATAAAACATACAAAAGTGTTGAAATTATGCAAGGCGAACAGTCATGTATCTGTCAGATGTGCTTATTGGTGCTGCTGACGTTTCGGTAATTACATATGGCGTAATCAGGGCAGGTTCACACATTATTGTACAAAAAAAAAGAAGACAATGAAAATGAAGACTGTAGGATGTATATAGTATTATCAAACTCAAAAGCCAATTTTAATTTCTTTTAAAGCATGTACCCCCACACACACACACACACACAAAAATAAATAAATACATAAATAAAAAATAAATAAATCAATAAAAATAAAGAAGATAAAGATATTCATAAATAAATCCAGAAGGTCTTTATTTGTCATTGATTTCCTCTATGAAGTTTCAGCAATAAACACTAGATTATCTGTAGAAAATGTGACTTGCTCTCGCAAAACTTGTCACCACAATACTAGTCACTTTTAAAGTCCATAGATGATGAAGATGAAGGCAGGTTAAGAGTTTCAAAATAGTTACAAGGTTTATTAACAAAAGTTAACAACTCAAGAGTGCATAGCAAACACCAACAATACCGGACCAAGAGAGAAAGGAAATTAAGAACTTAAATACTCAATGATAACAAACTCAGTAATGATCAGCTGTGAAAATTAAATGAATATCCATCGCAACAGATTACGGGCAGGAAAATTAGAACAAAGGAAACGAGAAACAGATGATAAAGAAAGTAAAAGTCCATGAAAGTGCAACTAACTCAACATAATCATGACAGAACACCACTTCTCTGAAAAGGTGCGGCCTCGCACTGTCAAATGACTGAGGAGGTGATTCCAGAGGTGGATGTGGGACTGGTGAAGGAGGAAGCCCCAATTGAAGGAACCAGGGTGGCAATGATGGTGGAGGTAATGATTTGTGGTGAGATGGAGCCAGAGTGCCTGAGGCAGAGCCAAGGCGTAGACGGAGGGAAGGCGAAGCCCCCTGAAGCCAAAAGGGTGGAGAGATGGAGCACAGTGGATGGCTTGAAAGTCCGAGGGAAGCCATATGGACGACGGTCTCTGGTGGAGCCGAGGGAGGGAGGGAGGGAGGGAGGGAGGGAGGGAGGAGTCAAGGTGGAGCTTGCAGGTCGACGGACTGAGGTGGAGTGATGGCATCAGCGGCTGGAGGAAGAGCCAGAGGATCCACTTGCTTGGATGAAGCTGGTGACCGGAACACCTGAGGCTTCACCACACAACGGCATGCTGGGCTGAAGAGAACCCGCAGAGGCAGGGCTGACGGACTTGCTGAATAATGCAGTGGAGGTAGGAGAGGGAGGCTGGAGAGGATCAGTGACGATAACTCCATCTCAATACAAGTCGATGAAACAAGCATTATGCTGGGCAGGACCAGCGGTGATGATGACGGTTCAGAGGGTATTTCTCAGTCAATCAAGCACTCATCAGACTCCTTAGTGGGCATTGGAGTCAGGGCTCTGGCTCAGGGTCCGTGGTGGACATAAGCTCCCCATCTGCGGTGCGGTGGGATCTGGCTTGTAATCCATGTGTTGTGTGGTGGGTGGCTGGCTGGCTGGACTCTGGACTTGGCTGTGTGGTGGACTTTGAGTCTGCAGTGGCTGTACCAGATGTTATAAGTTCAGGGTAGGCACACTGCAGACACCGGAGAACTGCTTCTCTCCATGTTTCCTCCTTTAGGTCAGGTAGGTCAGGAGTAAAAATTTGCCCCAATCCAGAAAAGAGATTCTATATATACAGTATGTACTGTATATATTGTGATAAACTCCGACTTGTAAGATCATCTAACTGTGTGACGAAAATTATGTTAATGACGCAGCTTCACGTACTTCTGTAATTTATTTGCATTAATTACCTTAAATTATTTTAATGTGTTAAGGAATTTAAATTAATCACATACGTTAGCATGTTAACAGTGATAGCCCTTTTTATTTATTTATTTATTTTCAAGCTGTTTTATTTTCTGCCACCACTTAGAAAACCAACAGTGTGATTTGAGGTATCATTCATGTTGGAGTTTTAAAATGTAGTGTTAGTTCATATCACTCAGTGTAAGTATGAGCAAAAGTACAAGTGATTATTGCATTATCCTGTGTTATGAAATTGATTTGTTGCAGTTGCAGTTATTTAGGCCATTTTTGATGGTTATCATCAACCTTACTGATGATAATAGGGGTCATGAATAATGTGCTGATTAAAATAGACTGTATATTAAAGTCTAAAAACTGGTCCGGCTAAACACCAAACAAATGATAGAATCAGCAACACAGCATAACAAGCCAGTGAGTAAAATGGGAACTGCTAAATTTACCATGAAAGTTTTCCCACAAATGAAATCCCAGCGGTATTCATTCAGTGCTCACCCTAAAGAACAGAGGATGATTATATTTAACGAATAAAAAAGTCACAGTAGAAGGGAGGGAGAACACGAAATGCAGACAGAGAGACAAAGATGCAGATATAGAGAGTGTCTGTACCAGCCTCTCTCTGCAACTGTAAAGCGCCTGTTGTTGTTGCTATGTTTTATGTGTTATTGCCTGTCACTGTCACCGTCATTGAACCCAGGGTGCGCTCATCTGCAAAGTTACGTTTGTTCTGGTGGAGAGGAGAAGAGCAGGGGGAAATAATTGATGCCCGATTCGTGCAGATGATGTATGCCAGTAGCTCCGGCTTTAAGATCTTTAGAGGAATAGAAGGAAATCAGTGTTCCATTAGCAAGTCGTGATGAAGCGAGTGTTTGCCTCACATCTTAGCACAAGTTCACATCTTACTGTGTGTGTCTGTGTGTGCATGAGAGGCATAACTCTTTCTCTTTCTTTTTTCTCTTTTTTTATATTCCTGCTGCTACAGTGAGCAGTAGACCCCAAAACCTGGTTTATTCCAATTAGCGAGTCAGTGTCACTGCCCAAAACAAGCTAGACACTTAATTCGCGCCTAGCAATTACATTTACCCAATTTAAAGGTTTAGGAAATTTGTTATAAAATGAACCTCAAAGGTGCTAGCAAACTTAAATGTCATCCTGAAAGTTTCATTATTTTCCTGCATCTTCATTAATGAGGCATGGATATCCAAACCAATAGTTAATAGGTGTGATCCAGCATTATATTATTTAGTTTCTTTTTTTTCTTATATATATATATATATATATGATTATTCCATATGTGAGAGTGAGTGTTGTGTGTCTGTGTGTGTGTTTATGCATTCTAAAAGTGTTATATCTGATTATTGCCATGTACAGTACCATATTCCCAGAGCATTGTCCTTATTAATTATGAGTTGCTGATGTATTTATGGTTCTTGTTATTGTGAATCATTCAGGTGATGTTGAACTTTTGATGATCATTCATTAAAGCAACTGTGAACATACATAAGATTTTTGAAATAAACAATACACATTACAATTAATTAACTAGATATTTAAGGCACTCAAATATCAGCATCATGCATTTGATTAAACAACCATCTGCTTTATATATTAATAATCAATCTCAGGATATCACAACATGCTCAAGTTACAATTTAAGTTGTTATACATGGCATTCAGATGACTAACATGATCTAGAAATAGTGCTTAGATAAACAATAAGTGAACTGTTGAATTTGTGCATAAATACAAACACAATAGGTAACACTTTATTTTGATGGTCCTCTTTAGACATTCTGTCGACTGTGAGTAATGCTGCACCTACATGTCAACTAACTCTCATTAGTAGAACAAGAGGTTATGGTTAGTAGAATAAGCTGACAAGTACTTGCAAAGTTACTTATAGTTAGTAGAATGTTTGTTGAAGGACCATCACATTGAGTGTTAGCAGATATTTAATCTTGCGTAGCCAGAGCTTCAGACTGATGGCAGAAGGTCTGGACTCTATCTCAACTTTCAGTGGTCAAGGATTGCCAAAGAGGATGTTTGACTGACATGTAACGCAACCAATCACAGTTTGCTTTGTTCCACATCATGTTTAGGGATGTGAAAATGTAAAGTCAATGTGCCTGCAATAACAGACCGGCGTGCATCTGTAAATTATTCATTCAAGAACGTTGTGCAAGTTTACTGCAACAATGGAGCTGTGAACTTCACATACTATTGAAAATCCAGCATTTAGTTGATCCTGATGAGCGCTCTTTGTCACAATTGTAAACACAACGGCGTTCTTCTTCCATGAGGGAGTTTGGCGTCACAGAATTTGTTTCCAGGCAGACCGTTAAAGAATGCAACACACATCTCGCGGACATCCTGTAGAATTCACCCAATCAGAGGACGACTTCATAATCCAGAAAAGTGTGTCATATGCATCAGTCCTTAATCCAATGTTCCGTGGGTTTGACGTCTGAGGCTGAGACCAGCAGATATTAAGCAGACAGTCTACTAATACTGAACTAATACTCTAATGAGAGTTAGTTAACATGTAGTTGCAATGTTACTTATAGTCAAGAGAATGTCTAGAGGGAACCATCAAAATAAAGTGTAACCACACAATAATACACTCACCTAAAGGATTATTAGGAACACCTGTTCAATTTCTCATTAATGCAATTATCTAATCAACCAATCACATGACAGTTGCTTCAATGCATTTAGGGGTGTGGTCCTGGTCAAGACAATCTCCTGAACTCCAAACTGAATGTCAGAATGGGAAAGAAAGGTGATTTAAGCAATTTTGAGCGTGGCATGGTTGTTGGTACCAGACGGGCCGGTCTGAGTATTTCACAATCTGCTCAATTACTGGGATTTTCACGCACAACCATTTCTAGGGTTTACAAAGAATGGTGTGAAAAGGGAAAAACATCCAGTATGCGGCAGTCCTGTGGGCGAAAATGCCTTGTTGATGCTAGAGGTCAGAGGAGAATGGGCCGACTGATTCAAGCTGATAGAAGAGCAACTTTGACTGAAATAACCACTCGTTACAACTGAGGTATGCATTTGTGAAGCCACAACACGCACAACCTTGAGTCGGATGGGCTACAATAGCAGAAGACCCCACCGGGTACCACTCATCTCCACTACAAATAGGAAAAAGAGGCTACAATTTGCATAAGCTCACCAAAATTGGACAGTTGAAGACTGGAAAAATGTTGCCTGGTCTGATGAGTCTCGATTTCTGTTGAGACATTCAGATGGTAGAGTCAGAATTTGGCATAAACAGAATGAGAACATGGATCCATCATGCCTGGTTACCACTGTGCAGGCTGGTGGTGGTGGTGTAATGGTGTGGGGATGTTTTCTTGGCACACTTTAGGCCCCTTAGTGCCAATTGGGCATCGTTTAAATGCCACGGCCTATCTGAGCATTGTTTCTGACCATGTCCATCCCTTTATGACCACCATGTACCCATTCTCTGATGGCTACTTCCAGCAGGATAATGCACCATGTCACAAAGCTCGAATCATTTCAAATTGGTTTCTTGAACATGACAATGAGTTCACTGTACTAAAATGCCCCCACAGTCACCAGATCTCAACCCAATAGAGCATCTTTGGGATGTGGTGGAACGGGAGCTTCGTGCCCTGGATATGCATCCCACAAATCTCCATCAACTGCAAGATGCTATCCTATCAATATGGGCCAACATTTCTAAAGAATGCTTTCAGCACCTTGTTGAATCAATGCCACGTAGAATTAAGGCAGTTCTGAAGGAGAAAGGGGGTCAAACACAGCATTAGTATGGTGTTCCTAATAATCCTTTAGGTGAGTGTATAAGAGGACAACATTATGGGAAATTGATTTGAAGATTTAACAACAAACTCTTTAAGGTTAAAATGGCTTTTAAAGATCCACTATTATACACCAGCATCAGAGGGTTAAATGATCTCCTGTGATGTCATCGCAGCAATCCATCTCGTTTTGTTTATTTCTATGTCTCTTTTTCTATAGCTATAGACTCTGATGGCTGCTTTCAGTCTCCGTCTCTGCACTGTCTGGACGTGCAGATGGCTTGGTAGCAGTGGATCCTCTGAGCATCACTCGCATCCTTGCAGCTTACACAGGCCGCTGCTGATCCACAGAGAGGGAGAGAGAGAGAACAGGAGTAAAAAAAAAAAAATAAAAAAAAAGAGTAAGAGGGACAAAGTCACGGCAGCTATAGGAATACAGCAGCTAAACTGATAGCAGGACTTAAAGTGCATACTAGATGCTTCTGGCACATGGCACCTACAGAGCTGAGTGCTCTCCTAATAGTGCCCAGTGCAGGGCTGTAATCACAAACTCCAAATGACCCCAGCAGGACTCCCATCAAGGGACCCGCTCCATTAAAATGTGACAAAACAACACATAAACAAATTTGCTTTGCACGGTTGGTGTGAAAGTGTTGAGAGTCATCCGCCCGTCCCCTGCTTCGCTGCTGGAGAAAAGCTTCCTGGATCCTCCCAGATGCTTTGTTTAGGACTAATTGGCTAAAGTGTTGCTCTCAAAAGAATTTTACATTTTTGGTGAAGTTAATTAGTGGTGTTTGCTAAGGTAAGGATCACAATTACTTTTGCTCATATTTAGGTTTTTTATAAATCCTATACAATAACGTATACCCCAGAACACGTGGAATATATGACACATGCCGCATGGGATCATTCTGTCATACTTTTGCGTCTTGTTTTTAAAGCTTGATGCTGGTCGCCATATATTGCCATTATATGGAGGAGCCCGAGTGGGACATTTTTTTTTAAATTCTCCTTTTGTGGTCCATAAAAGAAAGAAAGGCATACACCATTAGAACAACACAAGGGTGTGTAATTTATGACTTAAGGCCTTTTTTTAATGATCTGAACTCATGGTCTGAAGCTCATGGCGCTGGTGCTCTTAGGGCGGTTCCCGATTCCCTTTTTCTAGTTTAACAACGGAAAAAAAAGGTTGACGGTCTAAAAGGGTTGTCCCTAGTCTCTTAATGAGTCATGGGTGTGTTTTGGACATAACGTTTGTGGCACGGTTGACGAGCGAGAGACGTGGGAGGAGCGAGCGAGACCGGTGCGTGATTGAGAATGAGCGTCTCGAGTCCTCTCATGAGGGAGCTCGGAGGCATATAAGGACGAGCAACACCAGTGAATGATGAGAGAGGACCAGGCCTGGACTTATGTTGTGTTTTATTTACGTTTTGTTATGTATGTGCGTGGCAGTCATCCGTGAGGGACTGCCGCCTTTACTTTCAGTTTGTTTATTAAATTAAGTCTTTTAAATGTTCACCGGTTTCCGCCTCCTTCTTCCCTGAACATACAAACTACGTTACAACGTTCAGTAAACCAATCAGAGTCTCCCATTCCCTTTAAAAGCCAGTTGCGCTCGCACCATGGCAGATACGCTATTTACATGGTGTAATTCATGAGCGAAGAAAGAACACTTCTCCAGAGAGGAATCTCTGTTTTTAATATTTAAAAATGTTTGTGTGCTGTTGCATGTCCCTGCGTGTGTAATAAGCAGAGAGTACGCACGTTGTGTACCCGCCTATAGATGCATATTACTAATGAACCTTTGAAATAACACAAAAATACTCCGCTATTGACTTTAGAGCAGGTTTTTGTTGGTCAATGGTGCAGTCGTTTTCAGTTCATCAAAATAGCAATGCTCCAACAATGCGCCTGAACACACCTGGTTTTCAGACCAGACACCCATGCACTCTCAGGAAAAAAGGTACAGTGCTGTCACTGGGGCGGTACCCTAAGGTACACAAGTGAAAAGGTACATCTTTGTACCTTAGTCACCCCTAAATGGCACATATTAGTACCTTAAAAGGTACATATCAGTGCTTTAAGAGAGCGTATTAGTACCTTAAAGGTACATATTAGTACCTTTTCGGTTTTGTACCTTAGGGTACCGCCCCAGTGACAGCAATGTACCTTTTTTCTGGCATCATGGGTGAACATAATCATATTTAAACAACGTTGTGCAGGATGTGAAAATGAGAACTGCGTCAGGCTGAAACTAGCAAAAAACATTTGTGTCACGCCTGGTGTCGCATTGCGCTGGGTGTATGATAGGGCCCTTAATCTTCATTAAAGTGAATTATTGTATCCAAGTATCTGTTTGTTTATTTTAAGAAAAGAAAGTAGTTTGATCACAACTCTCCGTTGCTTTATTTCTGGAAAAGGCATCTGTCATGTCTGAGGGACCCCCTTTTCCAAATCTTTGATGTGATGGATAAAGCCACATGGACTGTTAATTTCAACCAGTACATGGCAGCCAGAAATGCAAACCTTTAACTTGTTCTTCCTTGTGTCACATATGATGGATCACATCGATTGTGGAGTTAAAAGTGTCATTAATAATAAATTAAACTGATGGAAGAAAGAAAGAAAAATGGGGGAATGATAATTAGAACAGACCAGAAGTTCCTGTTTGAGAGCATGAAATGAGGAATTTAAAACATCCATGTTCGTTTTGAATATAACAAGGTCTTCGGAGGAACGGTGGCCATAGTTATCCACAAGTATTCAGAGGCAGCTTTTCACCTTGATCTCACAGGCATCTTAATTAGAAACATAATCAAAAGATACATTTATAAGCAAAAGATAAAAAGATAAATATCATAAGCAAAAGATAAAAAACATGTCCATGTACGGAATCTAAATTGCTTGAGGATACATCTCAATTGCAGTGAGTTACTTTAAATAAATAAAGCAAAAACAACTGAATGTAATGAACTATATTTTTGAAATGCATCTCGTGATCAAGAGTGCCTGCGGGTTTGTGTGTTGGTATTCACACAGAGCTAAAGCCACTAACCAAGCACAGCAACCCTTCTGCTACATTTCATTATTTTCCTGTATGTTTCTCATAGCTCTCTGTTGCTTCAATATGCAAATAGGGTGACAAGGAATGGAAACTCTGTAAATTGTGTTTCATATAGTTTTATAGAGAATGGCATAATAATGCTGTGAGATCATTTCAAAAACGTAAATTAAAGCAATGGGAAGTTTATTAGATAATCAAGTCTGTGATGCCAAGATAATGCGACATCATGTGTGAAAGACTGGAAGACGAACATGAAAGAAGAGGAATGAGAGGCCTCTCTTTGCTGGTTCCAGGCACTGAACTGATAGATGAAAAGGAGACACAACAGCAGTCAATTACGACAGTGCATGATTAACCTAAACTAATTAAGACCTTTGGGTAATGGAGAGAATGAAACGCTAGCCGGTCTTCTGACTGTAGGAAGTCCCATAGCAGGGCTGCACTCACTTTGTCTTTGTTCTGTAACGGCTCCTTTTACCCCGCTCAACCTGGCTCTCATCATCTCATTTAGGCTGAATGGTTCATAGAAGAGGGCCCTTTGCCCAGACTGGGGATATAAAAGGATATTTAAGAGCACATGTTGAAGTTTAGCTAAAATATGTCAGGTTTTAGAGGGTTCTGTAAAAGAACTCCCAGCAGAACTCTCTAATTGGAAATAGAACCCACACAGGCTAAATGTGAAATGATTGTTGGAAACGCAGTGTCCACTCTTTAACAGAGCAATTCTATGACATTTATTATTATTATTATTATTATTATTATTATTATTATTATTATTATTATTATTATTATTATTATTGTTATTATTATTTTTTAAACTATTTTAATTTGGTGAAACTTGAAATTTGAAACATGCATTAAAAATACAATATTATGTATAATACGTTCTATACAAATATTTGATCCTTTTATTACCATTCCTTAATTTAGTGATCTTCAATGAGGAGAGTTATTTATTTATTTATTTATTTATTTATTTATTTATTTATTTATTTATTTATTTATTTGTTTGTTTATTTGTTTTTGTTTGTTTTGTTTGATAGTTATTTTGTTATTATTAATAATTTATTTGTGTTAAAACATACAAATATGTGTTAAACAATAATACATATTAAGTTAAATTGGATTACTGTAAGAAAATGTATATGTAATATGGAAATTTGATTGGTTTTGCAATCATTTAAATGGCTTTGTAATATAAGCCACATAAAAATACAAATACAAAGGGGGAAAGAGAGAAACAGAGCTCACTAAATAGTGCATGCTCGACTGATCACTTGTCAGGGTTGGTAGGTAACCCTGAGCTGAGCTGCGCCACCTTGTGGAGAAAAGCAAATGTATCCATCCTAAAGCTCAAATCCCCTAAATAATAAATAATTCTGCTGCTCCAGTCATTTCACAGACATGGCGCTCGGTTATTAGTTTTATGATACATCCTTGATGCCAGTGCTGGTATTGATAGATGACGGATGTCACCTTGAGATGAAATATGCAGTAAAGCTGATGCTTTGCAGTGCTTTGGCTTTGGAATTGAATATGCGTAATAAAATGATCTGTGAACAAGAGCCTATTTCCAAAACAATTTCATTAATGTTATATGCTAATCTGTGTATGCTAGTTTGCTAGCCCGCTTTCCCAGATTAATACACAACATTTACAAAATCCCACAACAGGTGTAGTGATTTGATAAACACATTATTGTTTAATTAAAAGGCAAATGTTGAAGAAACCAGGAATACTGGTGGTCTGGTTTGGTTCAGCAAAGTCTGTAGTGATATTACACAGACACAGTAGCTTGATGGTTCAGTATGATTAGACCATCTCAAATGCAGATTTATTTCAGGTAACCTCATTCGCGGCTGCTTTGAAGTCCTACGCCACGGTACTTTATGCCAGTCATCCATCTGAGAGCTCATCGTTTTAATGTTAAAAGGATTGGAGCAAGTGCTGATGACTGATAGATAGATAGATAGATAGATAGATAGATAGATAGATAGATAGATAGATAGATAGATAGATAGATAGATAGATAGATAGATAGATAGATAGATAGATAGATAGATAGATAGATAGATAGATAGATAGATAGATAGATAGATAGATAGATAGATAGATTAAATGAAGTGTGAATTCATTTGTTTTTAGTGAAGGGAAAGACCTGTTAGTGTTTAATAATGCTGTTTCTGTAATGTTTAAGTTTATGAGGATACTATTGTCCTGAAGAGTACAATGACTGCGCTAATGCCAGTGACAAGTGACATCTTACTTGTTTATTAAATATACATGTTAAATAAGTAGGGGTGTGAGGAGACACTTAGCTCACCAGACGAGACGTTTACACATTTTATGAAATCCTCAATGACGAAATACATGGCTAGAAAAGTAGTCTGCAGGTGCATTCGAAATGTTTTAACTCGTCATCTTGTAATGAATGTCATTTCAGTTCTACTTTCTGTATGAATCATCATATGCAGTAAAAGACAACAATACTCAAGCACTGTAAAAGGTTTTGCACAAACTCAACTGATTGGCTTCTCTCCTGTATGATTGCCTCTTTAGACCTTAGAAATGCACATCATTTATGAGCCTCTACAATAATCAAAGTACTATCAATATTCAAAGTGTAAATAGAGACCACATTTTTCTTCAAGCATGATACAGAGCTAGATTCAAGATTCAAGATTCAAGAGTTTTATTTGTCACATACACAGTTATATACAGAATATACAACCGGCAGTGAAATGTAAACAGGTCCGCTCCATGGACAGTGCAAATTCACAGTTAAAAACACAAGGAGGAAATTATAATAGAAATAATAGAAATAGCTAAGAGATGGTTACAACTGCACAGCCCAGCCTAAGATAGCTTTCATATTGGGAGATATTTGCATGCATGATCAGGGAGCCAGGGTATTGAAATCGCATTTGAGTGCACACTGAAATTAACTTTTGCTTTAAATGTTGCAATCGTGCGTGCTCTGTGAATAGGGAGCAGTGGTGCTGAACGCACATTTTACCAGACACTTCTGTTGTGCAGTGAATCCTCCACGGTCCTGTCAGTCATCGCGTCACGCGATCAGTGATCAGTGCTGCGCACTACGTTTGACTTGAACAGCTCGTATTGGATGAGCTGATGGAATTGAAGCGACCGTTATCTACCTGAATTTAATTGTTTTTAACTAAATGACAGTGGAGGCGTAATGTTAACGTAGTGGTGGCATATTCTATCCTAATTTCACCCTCACATGCCGTCATGGTAATATCATGCGAGACAGCTTTTCACCTCGACGAGAACTTTTTATCTCATGAGGGTGACTATAGTAGGGAAGTATATAGTATATATACTTATAGTATAAGTATAAGAGATCTCACGAGATCTCATCACACCCCTATAAATGTTATGTTAGCATGTGCTATGACAGCTGTTGATTTGATCTGAAATAAATAAGATTCACTGGTTCCAGGGCTACAACTCTGGCAGTTGGAACGATTTATTTATTTATTTATTTATGTATTTGTTATTTTTTTGAGTAATCAACTTAAAAATGTGTGTTTATGCTAGAAATTATTAAGTCCTCTAACTCAGTGTAGCTTGTTGGTTGAACATAAATTCACTCGAAGTTGTCATAACTAGAAATAAATAAAAAATAAATAAAAAGAATAATAATTATGCAAACTGTTGTGTAATTATTATTATTTTTTTATTTTTTTATTTTTTTGAGCCAACACATTATTTTGTGTAGATGGATGGATGGATGGATCCTGTCCTTCACTGCTCTGCTCTTTATCGCTCCTATAATGAAGTGATTTTATAGTCAGGGTAAGGCCTCTCTAAATGCCACCTTTTTCACAGTGTAATGTCACATTTCCATGTTCAAACGTCAACTGTGTGTCTGTCTCCCTTCAAGAGCTACATCATATTAGTCTGGGTGGACCAATTAAAACCCAATGTGTGTGTCAACAGTCATACATTATTATGTATTATTTGATTCTGCCATTGATATTTCAGGCTCATGTGGGATGTGACAAGAATCTGGATTTCTGAAGTCTCCAATGAAGACATATTGAGCTCAAACATTGAAATGTGATTTTAGACGTATGACAATTTTAAGGAGTAGGGCACTATGGAAATTCAGTCATTGTTTGCTCCCACACGTGTCTTTCCAAATCTCTTTCACTAAAATTTGAATAATGACAAACGTTTAAGTCAAATTTCATTAAGTGTGTTGGGTGTTTATCAATAAAGGTTTTTTATTGGCACATTAAACATCTTTCCATTGCACAAAAGGTTCTTTATAGTGGAAAATTGTTCTTTAAAATGTTATTCACACTAAGAAAATAAAATAAAATAAAAATTACTGAAAGCTTTTAACCTAGTTGCATATTGTCCCGGTTTAAGAGGTGTACTGTAAAAGCTGCATTGGATAAAAGCATCTGTGTAAAATGGGATATTACTTGAGCTGCATTGTAACTTTCACTGGATTGAGCCACACGTAAACGCAGCTGTGAAATTGAGCTCTTTTCAAACGTGTAATGCATACCGACCAGGTTATTGATGAACCAGGGCCACAAAAGATCCAACTGTACTTAATACTTAAGTGACCTTTGCAATTTTCCTTCATATCTGTAAGTAGGTGGATGGAATGAGGTTAATATACTGAAGGAAAAAAAATATAAACTGATGTAGCTCTGAGAGAGAGACAGATAAAACAAGCTCTTTAGCTTGAACTTCAAAGATCTAATCTTCTCCGTCATCTGTATCCTCAAGCCTGCAAACCTGGCTCTCCTGTTCTGAAAAGCATTCACAGGGTGAAATCAATACCGCTCTCTCAAAGACTGACATCACAAGTTGCTTAAGCCACTGGAGGGCATGGTTATTTCATTTGCCTTAAGAGGAATGAATGGGTCTTTTTTTTTCTCCATATTTTAAAATGCATTTGCAGGCCCATATAATTACTGCCTCGCTCAGTCTGATATACGGCTCTTAGTGGTGGAGGTAAAAAGACTGTAATTGTCTTGGAGCTTAACAAATGAAAGCCATTGAAATTGATTCATCATAGATGCATGCATCATGGCCTTAATGCTCATATCAAAGGACTGAGGAACTTTCTAATATGCCTTTTGTATTGATTTAGTTTCTTCTTAGTGCTCTTACCGTGGTTTGGTACTGCTATTGGTAGGTTATACAGTATTAGAGTAGAGTAGCCTGAATGGAGTATGCTGAAACTGTGCCTGAAGCTCAACAGTGTAATAGTACATTTAAATGACCTCTGAAATAGTTTAACCGATTGTATGAAGAAAAGGCCATCTGTATGATATACTTCATGATTAAGATGTGTCAGTATATATTTCAATTATTCAATCTGAAAGGGTGTCAAAATGTGTTTCCTTAGTTGCAGTAATTCATGTATTAATTCATTAGTTGAAAAATAAGATTTTTATCAGGCCCTTAAATTATGCGATAAAGTGGCTTCTATTTTAAATATTGATTGCACCCCGACATTAAAACTCTGGCCAATACTTATTACAGATTACAGATCATGTTGGCTTGCTCACCGCCCACCGCTCACCCCTCCCTTTTGAAGCACATAAGAAAATATGGTGGCCGACACAGGACAAAGAAGTGGTCGTCTGAGACAGCAGAGAGTAGCTAGCGCTCTATAGAGCAGTTTGTCCCTTTAGGGCTACTGTAGAAACATGGCGGCTCAAAATGACGACTTCACTGTAAGGGGACCCGCGGTGTGTGTAGATAGAAATGGCTCAGTCTCAAGGAATAAAACATAACGGTTCATTATGTAAGGTCTTTATACACCTGAAAACATAGTTATGTATATTATATTGCATTTTTGTCAATAAATCATAAATATTACACACTGCATCTTTAAAACCAATAAATGACTGGCATTAAAGTAAAAAATAATGCTATAAGTGAACAGAATAAATTATTTAATTTTGAGATTTGCTAAAGATGACATTGAACAGGGTTATTAAATTCAATTAAATATTTAACTTTTTCTTTAAGATTAATTTTTATTTAGTGTTACATAATGGAATCCTTGTAAGGGAGATTAGCATGCACAAATAATATCCAATTCTGACAGATAACAAGAAAAAAAAACCTTTATTATCAGCTCATAACCGATATGGCAATGATATATGGTGCATTCTGGATGGATGGATGGATGGATGGATGGATGGATGGATGGATGGATGGATGGATGGATGGATGGATGGATGGATGGATGGATGGATGGATGGATGGAAATTCTGGGAAGTGACCCAACAAACTGCTGATTTACAATGCTCATTGTTCCATTTCTTTCACCGTCCCCGCTTTTGAAGTTCCAGAACTGAGAGTGCCCACCGCATTTCAATGAAATAGGCATCGTCTGCGATATAAGATGTGTTTTGTTACTTTGTCATGCTAGATGTGAAGTGCTATATAGATCAATCAGAAACCTTATGACTAATTCAGAACATGTGCTCCTTTCATGTGCATTGGAAGGCGAGGAATTCATCCAAGCGACGCGGTTTGACAGACTTTGTCGCCATGAATTAAAAGCTCCTTGCGTGTCCCCAGATTGTATGCTGGTGCATCTCCGTTTACCATTACACACATAACAAAGCAATTGCCCTCAAGCCAGCTGGATAAAAACACAATAGGTGCTCTCCACAGAAAGAGGTTAATAGGATATTTTATCAAGTGAGAGTTCTAGAGACACCTCAGTGGCCCCGGCATCATGTCATATTTAGATACACAGCCTCATAAACCCAGGCATAATGGAGATGTGTTTCTTCCAGAGTCTGGAAAATAGAGCCAGGTGGAGCGTGTGGTCATTGACGCCGGGTGCGGGTTGTTGGTGGAGTAAAATCAAGAACGGAAGTGGGAAAAGAGACTCTCCGGGATGGATATGAAGTCAGTAAAAACCTGCATCTTACTCCCTCACATCCATGAGGGGTGGAAGCCCTACGGGATGGCTGAGCATAAAGGAAATACCAGCAGGTCACAGGGTAATGTAGAAGCCCAAACGGATTGCGAATATCCTGAATTAACTCAGTTGATCCCACGACCCTCTGTGCATTATCTGCAATCCTAAAACAGCAGGGCAGCGAAATGACATTTTCTCTGCACAAAAAGTTGTCCATCCTCGATCTCACACATCACCCAGCATACACACTCCGTACAAGTACAAGGAAAGATTGTTTCAGCCATTTATGGGACCATTTAAGGGTATTTATGATGCTGTCTTTGATGTGAGTATTATCATTGTGTAAGTATCAAATGATGATTATGTTTTTGCAGATAATGATGGTTATTTTAAGTCTGTTCAATACACACCTGCAGAGCTGCATTCATTATCTGCTGTGAGCAACTCACATGCTAATGATGTGCTTCGTAAAAGCTTCATTAACACTCATTTCCATTAAGTCAAATTTGTTGTTCAAGATCTGTACATGTTTGCTTCTGATCTCTGGGACGCAACACCCCTGCAAAGTAAGTACACTTGAATCTTTTTAAAGGCAAGTTCAAATAAAACAACGCCTGTATGATCTGTTTTAGTCAGGGCTTCGCACAGGTTCAAGGAACGGAAACAAAAGTTTAAACGTTCTGAACAGAAATGCCTATTTGAAATTACCATTAACCAGTTAATAACGTCATTTTATAGTTCTATTTAAGATTTTAATTTGGCAGTCAACCAATCATGTTCAAATAGTATGGCCTATGCAAATGTGACATTGACACACCCGGCGTGACAGCCGACGCGCTCAGTCCTATGTTCATCTCAAGGCAATGTGCTGGCATTATCTGTTGTTTATCCAAGGATATGTTACAATGACAGGTTATATCCAGCGTGGTGTGTTTTGAAACGAGCAGAAATTGTAGGTTAGTACCGCTACTACTCAGAAAATAAATATATATATATATATATATATATATATATATATATATATATATATATATATATATATATATATATATATATGTATATATATACACGCGTGTAGAAATGGCAAGTGGGAGAGATTAGGAAGGCTGCCTGGAGTTGGAGGATGCACCAGCGTCATATAACGCCGGCTTCACACTGCACGCACAAGCAGTGTGTATGGAGAGCAGGAGCCGCGCGCGCCTGTTGTGCATTCACACTGGCGGCGTTTGTCTGGTGCAGCTGAACCGTGGCTCGTGTATTGCAAATACAGACGAACATTGTCCATTCTGTCACATTTTCCGGTGTTCTCCTCCGACCCCTGTCTGTCTCGTTTGATTTATAATGGCCCGCATATATCTGCTGCATATGGGGCCGTGTTCCCCTCTGTCCCAAACACACATGCATATAACATGCTGTATATAAGTAGTTCACATGATAAATGTAACATTAAAGTTAAGATATGCTTCTAGTTTTAATCATTTGAACAGGCCTTTGAAGTTTGGGCAAAACGTTGCTCGCGCTGAATTAAACAGTGCATTGTTCTGATCAAGATTAACATGATTAACATGAAACAGGAAACAACTTCTACATGATATGACAATTTTTTAATACTGTATAATTGTGGATATTTAAGCTATATATCATATGCTGAAGTAAATTTCTGGAGTGTTAATGATTAAAAGAAAAAAACAACAAGAACCGTACAGAGCCAAAAACTGTGACCCGAACCGTGGGTTTTGTGAACCTTGCCACCCCTAATATATATATATATATATAATGCATTTAAAAATATTTTCATATTTTATTAATGATCAATTTAACAGTTCTAAATTAAGTATGACATTATTTACACATTGTCAGTGTTTCATAAGTTAATTTAGAAAGCATAAGTAAAATATTAAATTATTTATACATATTATTTAGACATATAGTAATAGTTACTCAGTGTGTTAATAAATGCTTTATTACCATGTATTCCTACTGTAATTCATGATTAATTCGGGTAGTTATAAAAGATTTAGTAGTTGTCAGTTAACTACTGAGCTCATCTAAAGTGAGGACTTTTTATGCCTCGTAAAGCTTTTACAAAGGAGATTTAAAGGCTCAGATATCTTCTAAACAGAAAAAGGAAACAAATATAGAACATGGTCAGTCTTTTAGCAAGTTTTAATATAAATAAACTTAACTTTAACGCATACTAATTATCATTATTTAGTGTGACATAACTTCAGATGATGTTTCTTTGTCACTCTGTCTTGACCTCTGTTAAGTGCCGCTCTCTCTCTATCTGAATGAGTGCCTTTTTCTCTTATAATGGGCTGAATGAGAAAGAGTTCCTTTCCAATAAAACTATATACAAACGCTGTTCAGATTTATTTTTTTTTTTTTTTAACCTTAAAGGGGTACTTCAGGGAAGATGAATGTGTATTTAAACTGGGTCATTTACGTAGTATAAATGTGAAATAACTTTTGAATTTGGTGCCTTCTAGACTGAGAAAAGCCAGAAAATTTATTTTTGGCTCATGTGGATGAAAGACAACAACTCCCAGAATGCACTTGCTTCGCTACCCTACGATGCCACTCCCAAAGCCACGGCTACTGGTTCACTGGATCACTTGCCCACCACGGCGCCGCCCCTACCGTTGTTTTCATTTTCATAATAATGAAATCATTTAGTTCAGCTAGAGAACAGACACTCTGTTCAATATAATGTGAGTGAGCCGAGCGAGTGTCAAAGCACAAACGCAGCAGGAGTCAGATCTCATTCATCACAAGAGCGAAGAGCTGAGGTAAGTGCGGGCGCGGCAGTCATTCACGGCACGTGTTCAGATCATGCCTATGGAAGCTTAACTTTCATAGCCGAGCGCTGTGAGTGAGATCCCACCCCCCCATGGGCGGGTTGAAAACATGCAGAACTAGCTCCTTCTACTGGCTGTAGTCTTTATCCTCTGGCCAAAAAATCCTCTGATGACACAAAATGATGATATTTGTGTCATCAGAGGATTTTTTCCAGAAATAAAATACATAAATCTCTTGTCTCAGGGGGATATGAGGGAGGGAAGCACAATCATTCGAATATACCACCGGGTTTCTACTGATACAAAGTTTAATGCTGAATCGCTGACGTAACCCTTTAAGGCTCAATCAGTTAAAAAATTAGTAAAATCGGTATTATTGATACTTCTATTGATCAACTCAAAAGTAAGATCTGCACAATAAGTCTGTGTCAAGCGTTTCTGGATGTCACAGAAAGTTCCCAAGGAAATGAGATCAAGTGAAAGAGCAAAACCAAAGTGGAACCAGTAAGACACTGGGAATTGTGGGTAACACATTAATAACCATTTCTGAGAGATTGATATTTAGGACTTGGCTCATCTTAATGCATCCTTGTAGCTAATGCAAATCCAATTCTACGCTATCAAATATTTTTCCATTATCTGGAAATGAGACAGCACAAGGTGACCGGATCTTCTTTGCAACATGAATAACACGTAAAAACCAGTGAATGTTCTTGGAAAGGTCTTCAATGCCCAGTTAATGAGACTCAGCATATGGCTTAAGAAGAAGGCTGAATATATTTGTTAAATGTGGCGGTCTCTGTGAGGGCAGTAATGGCTAATCTGTGTTGTGTCATTACTCAACCCTGCACTGGGTCATGCGAGGCCTGGTCTTAATGAACTGTGAAATTACATTACGGAGAGATGGCCTCTGCTTCCACAGAAAGACCAGGAGAGCGTGCAGAGGACACCACGGACGAGAGGGAACCTTATCTAACTTAAACCAGAGGGACAGAAAGAAAGAGGGAAATGAGAAACCCCAAAAATGATTGGTCCGAGACTTCATGGAGTTCTGTTATGATGCATTTAACTATTAACTTTGTATTAGAAATCTTTTGGGAGAAATAAAAAATGGACACAAATGAAATAAAATTGCGATCAGTGGTGGATTACTGGTGTGTCTTCTGAAATGAGGATGCAAAGTCCCTTTTTGGTTTTTATTAGTCCAATGTAAATTCATGTTTTAATAATAGTTTCCAGGTTAATGAAACAATTTAACCTCGTCCCTTCAATCCTTTGGCTCCGTTGGGCTCCTCCTCGTCCGTTCGTCACTGCGGCTCTGCCTCAGTCTCCAGGTTATTCAGTGTCTATTTGTTCTCTGCTCCACCTGAGGCTCCGCCTCTGTTAGTCGGCCCTCAAAATAAATGTAATTGTAATCCATTACAGTTACTGAGAATTTACTTATGTAAATGATTACAAAGGAGGTTACATATGAATATTTTCTGTAAAAAGCAAGGATATGTTGAATAACATTCATTTGTTGCTTTGTCTGTTTTTGATGTGCACAATGCCTCCAGCCATTTAACCCTCTGGACCCTAAGGCTATTTTGTGGCCGAGAAGAAGTTTGACATGCTCTGACATTTGTGTTTTTTCAGTTGCTTTAAAGCATACCAATGGCTAAACACTGTAGCACTACACTTACACTGTACTCAGCACAAACAGAGCTACAGTAATATATGAGCAATATGTACATACAAGTGTGTAGTTGAGAAAATAATGTTTGTGCTTAGTTTTTGAAAAAAAACCTAAAATGTTAAATCAATAGTCATTTAACTTTTGTAAGACACTTATTGAAAGAATGGCTGTATGTGGGGAGGGAATGTGACAAAGGGAACTATAGAGAATGAATGTGAGGAGATTTAATGGTTGAATGTATTGTTTGTAGCTTATTCACAAAATCACATTTAATTTAAAATAATTCATCTGACTATAAATTTTCTTTACATACAGATTTTAAACCTACCATACCGTTCAAAAGTTTTAGATCTGTATGTTTAAAAATAATAATAAAAATAAAAAAAAGTCTGTTCTGCTCACCAAGGCTGGATTTATTTGATCCAAAATAGTAAAAACAGTAATATTGTGAAATATTTTTTACAATTTAAAATAAATGTTTCATTTGTGAATACATGGTAAAGTGTAATTTATTCCTGTGATCAAAGCTGAATTTATCATCATTACTCCAGTCACATGATCCTTCACTAATATATCAAATCCTCATATTGAATGAGATATATATATATATATGCAAATATATATGCAAATATATATAACAAACATTTCTTATTATGAATGTTGAAAACAGTTTTGTATTTTTTTATTTTTTCAGGATTATTTGATAAATATAAAACTTTTGAACAGTAGTGTATACTTGGATTTACACATGAAAACACAGAGCAGTGGTAAAAATAAATAAATAAATAAATCCCCATGTATGTGTATCTTTATTTAGCATTGAGGTTGCCTACCTATTTCATATTTCAGCATGTTTCCATTGATTTCACACATTTTAGTCTGGCAATAGTTCAGTAGTTCAACTACAATGTGAAGTTTATGCGTCAATAACGCTAATATAAGTGGGAAGAAATGGTTTACCTTAAAAATTATCATGTTCTGCTCATGCTTATTTTTCTTTTGAGGTAAATCCAAGGTAAACTCACAGCATGTCTTCCAAACTCGATGAAAATCAGAAGAATGATGAAGCTGATTCTTTGTTTTGGGGTGATGGGGGCGGTTTACAGGTTCGCTTTCCTTCCTCGTGGACGATTTGCATGTGAATCACTTTGCGCGCACGTGGGTGTGGTCACATTATCGAGAATGAGCAGCCGCTTGAGAAACTGGACCTCTGGCAGTTTTCATATGGATTACATAAACAGAGAATATCTGTTTTTTATATAAATTATTTCATTTAAAAGTAGGCAGTCCAAGCTTTATAAAGAGATATCTGTCGTGTCTGTGTGGCAAGCTTTCTCTGAGTTCAAGTTTCTCTGAGCGCATTCTGTTCGTTTTCTTTATTTAGTGAAAAGCACAACATTTAGTTTTTATTGTGAGTGTACATAAAAGTAGACATTGTAAGCTTTGTAAAGACATATCATTCATGTCTGTGAGGCCAAAAATGACAGAGTATTTTAAGTTGTTTTACACGGTCATGAGGAAAAATCCAGCAAAATGCGTGGGCGCGTTCAGAGGGTTAAAGGCCATTGAGTAAAGCGATGCTATTCTGATGCTTTTGATTGGTTCTCATGTTTAAATTGCAATGCACCACATCTGCCAATTACATTAATCTGAGAGTTGCCACCATGGCGAGTGATAAAAATGCATTCCAGTGCTGGAAATGTAAAAATCATTTAATCCAGAAATCTGAAAAGGGCGCAAATATAACAGTTCGGTGCAAAGTGGATGTAACAAATTCCACTGGAGGCAAGTTGTAGCTGAACCAAAGGGAAGTTTTATTTAAACAAGGTGATATAAACAGAATCCAACAATGACTTGACTTGAATTTAGCATGACTTGACTAAAACAGACTTGAACATGAACCATAAGCAAACTTGACAAACTCACCAATAAAGGTTACAGGAACAATACTCGCCAAACTGACAAGGCAAACATGAGGACTACATATACAGAGACTAGGGGAACACATGACTATGACAACCAATGAACAACCAGAACTCAACCACATGACAAGACAATGAACCAATGATAGTTATAGACACATGACTAGACCAAACAATGAGAACATGATACATAGAGAAGGGAACCAATCAGAACAAGACACATGAAACTAGGGAAGCACATGACATGATCAAATAAGGGCAAGGAGGTCACATAACAAGAACCAGGAAACATGACTTTGAAATTACAAAATAAAAGACATAAAAAAATTAAAAAAAACCCTGAAAGCAACCGTGTCAGTGGACAAATCTCTCTATTAGATTGTGCCATTTTGACTTGCAAAATAGAGCTATTTAACTACACACCGATTGGTCATTGAGTCTAAACAATATAAGCTCTAGATAAATTATTTGTTATAGAAGCATCTGCGTTCACAAACAACTGTTAATTTTAACAGTAAAGCAAACATACTGTATGCGTGATTTGGCATTGCAGCCAATACAAATAATAAATAACAATTGCCAAAATTCTAGGCCCGGTTCCAGAATCAAATCACAGAGTGTGCTTCTAGTGAGGGTATTTCTTCGTATTGTCTTTTGCCCTATGGTTTTCATTTTGGTAGTCATCGCAATTACATGCAGATAGGCCTATGTATAAAAGCAATTACATGGCCACTTGTCAAGCATGGAAAACAAACATTTTATTCATAATATATTCCGAATGTATTATATATCACCTAGACAGCACGCAAAGAGCACTCCTTTTATAATCACATAACTCACTGGACAAAGACTCTAAGCTGTGAGTGAATTCCAACTTAAAATAAATTAAAAAAATAAAAAACGCTGCAAAGTATAATTGAATAATTTGAGCTCTCCAGAGTGCAAGCACAGGTACGAACTTGATCATTTGCCAAGTCTGTTTTGCTTATGTATATTAATACGAAGAAAACAGATCCTAGACCAGGACTTATGGGCAGCTTTTCCCTCCTAAAGCAATCAGAAGGACGTGCTACTGTAATTCCACTACGTTTAGCGGTAACGCGCATCTAACAATTTTTTTTTGTTTTTAATCAAGTATTAAATTGACAATTAGCAATTACAATTACTGAAATTGAAATGTGTTTGTTACTCACGTTACTCTCTTTTGTGAAAAATTAAAAGTGACCGCTTGCAGACGAAGCTCAAATCTAGGCCCTCGCCCAGCCCGTGTTTTTTGTGTTTTTTTTTCATCCTCCCTTACACACTGTTGCAGCCATTATAATAGTTCAGTTTTGTTTTTAATGTCAAAGTAGTTATATTTCGTTTTGTTTCTTTATTGAGTTAATTTATTGAGTTAAATGTTTGGAGCATTTTTTTATTTGTTAAATTAAAGTTTTTATTTTTTAAAGTGACAGTGAGTTAACCCAATGCTTTAGCCTCTCAAATCAACACTTGACTTGTCTTGCCTATAATAAAAAATATAAAAAAAGTGAAAAACACTTCAAGCATCACAAAGTTAGTTTAAACGTTTACCCTATACCACCACCACCACCACCACCACCACAGTAAAAAGGCATTTGTCAGGTCAGGCTGATCATATTGGCGCTCGCAAACGAAACAGGCTACACAATCTAAACAAATAAAAAAAGAAAAACATGCAGGTTGTCTTACCTTACACCTCGCCACAAAATGAATATAAATCCGATCTTCAATTCCCGCACTATAGGCACATTTAACGGCGTTCACATCAACGAAAGCAAAAGATTTGAGCTGCATCTTATCATCAGCTCATTTCAAGAACAAAGACCGCAATAGGAGAAAGAGCGAGCTACGCACTGGCCATATCTCCCAGCTGCGCCGAAGGAACGCTCGCTGCTGCTGGACATTAAACACAGTGCTACTGCTTGATTTGAAGGCCTGTGGTCCTGTTGATTACAATAAATATGTCTAAAAAATATGTTTATTGTGTTTGACTGTTCAGTACTGTTCATATTTACATTTAAAAAGCAGACATAAAAGGTACTTTCCTTAGTAACTAATTACTTTTGATATACAGTAATTGGTAAAGTAATTCAATTCAGAAGTAACTAGTAACTGTAACTAATTTTCAGTAACTTGCCCAACACTGAAAATGACACACTAGCATCAAGTCCGTCATTTACTTTTATGCATTTGGCAGACGCTTTTATCCAAAGCGACTTACATTGCTATTTCTGCTATTGTAGGCTCATATTGTAAAAGTAATCAATTCATTTGGACAAGCGCAAAATAGGTGCCTGTGAGAGACGTACACTATATTGCCAAAAGTTTTGGGCCGCCTGTCTTTACATGCACATTAACTTTAATGACATCCCATTTTTAATCTGTAGGTTTTAATATGGAGTTGGCCCACCCTTTGCAGCTGTAATAGCTTCAACTCTTCTGGGAAGGCTTTCCACAAGGTTTAGGAGTGTGTTTTATGGGAATTTTTGACCATTCTTCTAGAAGCGCATTTGTGAGGTCAGGCACTGATGTTGGACGAGAAGGCCTGGCTCGCAGTCTCCGCTCTAATTCATCCCAAAGGTGTTCTATCGGGTTGAGGTGCAGGCCAGTCAAGTTCCTCCACACCAAACTTGCTCATCTATGTCTTTATGGATCTTGCTTTGTGCACTGGTGCGTAGTCATGTTGGAACAGGAAGACAAAATGTTCCCACAAAATTGGGAGCCTGGAATTGTCCAAAATGTTTTGGTATGCTGAAGCATTAAGAGTTCCTTTCACTGGACCTAAGGAGCCAAGCCCAACCCCTGAAAAACAACCCCACACCATAATCCCCCCTCCACCAAACTTTACACTTGGCACAATGCAGTCAGGCAAGTACCGTTCTCCTGGCAACCGCCAAACCCAGACTCGTCCATGAGATTGCCAGACAGAGCTTAATTGGTCACTCCAGAGAACACGTCTCCACTGCTCTAGAATCCAGTGGTGGCGTGCTTTACACCGCTGCATCCCACGCTTTGCATTGCACTTGGTGATGTAAGGCTTGGATGAGCTGCTCGGCCATGGAAACCCATTCCATGAAGCTCTCTACACACTGTTCTTTAGCTAATCTGAAGGCCACATGAAGTTTGATGGTCTGTAGCTATTGACTCTGCAGAAAGTTGGCGACTTCTGTGCACTGTGCACCTCAGCATGTGCTGATCCCGCTCTGAGTTTACATGGCCTACCACTTTGTGGCTGACTTGCTGTTGTTCCCAGTTGCTTCCACTTTGTTATAATCCCACTAACAGTTGAGCGTGGAATATTTAGTAATGAGGACATTTCACGAATGGACTTATTGCACAGGTGGCAACCTATCATAGTACCACGTTTGAGTTCACTGAGCTCCTGAGAGTGACCTATTCTTTCACAAATGTTTGTAGAAGCGTCTGCATGCCTAGTGCTTGATTTATACACCTGTGGCCATGAAGTTATTGGAACACAAGGATTCAATGATTTGGAGGGGTGTCTCCATACTTTTGGCAATATAGTATATCTGTATGGCCAGAAACGGCTCTAAGTTGTGCATCTTTGGAAGCAGAGCCCCACGCAAAAAACAACAACAAAAAAAAAACACCACGTGCACACCGCCACGTGAAATGGGATCTTGCACACTCAACGTGCAGGGTATAAACCAAGCTTACTGTAAAGAAGAGTCAGTGGAGTGAGGATCCATGTGCGGAGTAACAGGCAAGGGTCAATCACTTGCAACAGATATATCAGGAGTATCACAGTAACGTAGAAAAGAGGCAGGCAAAGGGTCAGGGCAGGCAGCAGACGGTACACAGTAAATTCAGGCAAACAGAGCAAAATCACAGAGGCAGGCAGCAGAGAGTCAGAACAAGAGAAACAGTCCAAGGTCAATACAAGGCAATCAGGAAAACAAGATATAAACGCTCAAAATTGTCAGCAGGGCAAAACAAGACTTTGCGAAGGGTAAGAGGAATAGAGCTGCATAAATAGTCCAAGGAATGAGCTTCAGGTGTGCAGGTAACCAGTACCAGGTACGAGATTATGGGAAATGGAGTTTACAGGAGAAAGTCAATATTCCGAAGAGGCAGCCTTCTGTGGTGAACGGGAAAAACCACGTGAGCCTGATTCGTGACACTTATGTTATTATCATAACAGCGCTCAGACCAAAGCACATTAGCGTCAGACTTCTGCATATGTTGATAATAAATCATATCATAAGATTGGCACAGTAGCCGATTAAATGTATGTAGCAGACTGTATTAAACTAATTTTGCAGAATTACAGCAATTGTATATGGTCATTAAGTTAGTAAATTTACAGACTTACCAGTGATTTTGCAAAATAAATGTTTAAGCCAGAATAATAAAATAAGTCTCATAACCTATTGGATTTTAAATAACTTACCCAAACAGCAAACAAATCCAGCAGTAAAGCTTTAGCTCTTGGTTGATGCTGTCATCCAGGGGTATTGCTTAATTGCTGGGGTTGAAAGCTTTGCTTTGTGCACCAAATTAAGCTCTTGTGTAGGTCTTCCTTTGCCAATTAACTCCAGCCTTTCCTTAAAAGTTAATCTTGAAAACGTCATGGATAATACATTAGCAACGATGTCCTCCTTATTAATGTTGGTCGCGGTTTCTATAGCAAATAGCGCTAGCTATTTTTTTTTTTTATTATTATTATTTATTTTTTTCTTTTCTAGAATTCCATTGAATCTCATTGCTGGAACAATTGAGATCTCTACTGCAATATCTGTGAATTTTCTTTACTATATACAGTAGGAAGGATAAAGAGAGGAAAGAAATGAGCAATCAGAGTATATAAAAGCTAGACAAATTGACATACTCAGTGAAATGTGTTGCCTTTTCATGTAATTACTGCCTACGGCCAACGGCTCAGTGAACATCACATCACCTGCTAAGGTGGGAGATGAATGGACATGGGGGCGGGTGGTGTCAGGTGGAGATGTCAGTAAATGGCTGACATTTAGGCTAGTGAGTTGTGACTGAGGCGTTGAGATCGAGAAAGAGCCTGGTCTTCCCTCTAACTTCATTATTTTAACCTAGTGCTAAAATAGGCAGAGGCCTCCACGGGAGATATTCTAAGTACCGTACGGAGAGTGTGGCCTGCATAATCCAGACTATATTTACTTGCAAAGCAGCGGGATATGGAAAGACTTGCTTGAGATAACAGTGTATTAATTGAAAAGTCGTATAGACCTCATCAGGAGTTGCCACTGTTTCTGGTTTATTCATTGAGCTAGCATGCAGCAGTTAATGTAGTGCCTTCTAATTTCTCCCAGTTGCATACACATACATACATTCACCTAAATGATTATTAGGAACACCATACTAATACTGTATTTGACCCCCTTTCGTCTTCAGAACTGCCTTAATTCTATGTGGCATTGATTCAACCAGGTGCTGAAGCCATTCTTTAGAAATGTTGGCCCATATTGATAGGATAGCATCTTGCAGTTGACAGAGATTTGTGGGATGCACATCCAGGGCACGAAGCTCCCGTTCCACCACATCCCAAAGATGCTCTATTGGGTTGAGATTTGGTGACTGTGGGGGCCATTTTAGTACAGTGAACTCATTGTCATGCTCAAGAAACCAATTTGAAATGATTCGAGCTTTGTGACATGGTGCATTATCCTGCTGGAAGTAGCCATCAGAGAATGGGTACATGGTGGTCATAAAGGGATGGACACGGTCAGAAACAATGCTCAGGTAGGCTGTGGCATTTAAACGATGCCCAATTGGCACTAAGGGGCCTAAAGTGTGCCAAGAAAACATCCCCCACACCATTACACCACCAGCCTGCACAGTGGTAACAAGGCATGATGGATCCATGTTCTCATTCTGTTTACGCCAAATTCTGACTCTACCATCTGAATGTCTCAACAGAAATCGAGACTCATCAGACCAGGCAACATTTTTCCAGTCTTCAACTGTCCAATTTTGGTGAGGTCGTGCAAATTGTAGCCTCTTTTTCCTATTTGTAGTGGACATGAGTGGTACCCGGTGGGGTCTTCTGCTGTTGTAGCCCATCCGCCTCAAGGTTGTGCGTGTTGTGGCTTCACAAATGCTTTGCTGCATACCTTGGTTGTAACGAGTGGCTATTTTAGTCAAAGTTGCTCTTCTATCAGCTTGAATCAGTCGGCCCATTCTCCTCTGACCTCTAGCATCAACAAGGCATTTTCGCCCACAGGACTGCCGCATACTGGATGTTTTTCCCTTTTCACACCATTCTTTGTAAACCCTAGAAATGGTTGTGCGTGAAGTCAGTTACATAAAAATTTAGATCTAATTCGAATCTGAAAAGTAGGACAGATTACCCCTCGGATAACTGTTAGTTGTGTCCCAAATGACGCTCTACACACTATGCACTTATAACTCAACTCTGTAGTGTATGAATTTTACATTAGAGTCTTATAGCCCGTCCCCCTCGGCTATATAATTAAAGCTGCAACAGTGCATAAAGCGTCCAACATTCCACGCTTAGTTTTTCGGTTAATTTAGTGCATCATCTGGGTATTTTTCTTTTTGGAATTTTCACAATATTTACACTATAAAATGGCATAGAATAGTGTATAAGAACACAAATTGAGACGCACCTACAGTATTAACCCTGTATAGCCTGACATAACATGAAATAATAGTCAGAAAAATCTTTATTATTAAAAACCTTATTAACACCGTGTTTTTTTTTTTTTTTTGTTGTTTTTTGTTGTTTTTTTTCATATTTGATACATCATATCAGGCTTTTCTGGGTCATATTATGGAAGCTTGTTTCCGCCACAAAATAAAACATTTTAAAAGATAATTGCGACTTTTTATCTCACAATTGTGGCTTTACATTAATTCTGACTTTATATCTCAAAATCCAATTTATATCCAAAGTAGGCAACAGCAGGTGGATAACTTTGTGCTTATTTTCCTGTAACAAAGAGGAAAAACATGCTTATGTTGGCCTTTATCATGTGTCATTGATCTGGTCTGGATAGATTGTTCACATCAGCCTCAATACAGGGCCGTCTCAGCGTCGTTTTCAGAGGACTGTATTATTGAAAAGCGTGGGTGGTGCTGATGTGCAGCCCACTCAGAGATTTTGGGTCACCATGCTTTATCTTGAGCTCTATTTATTTATTTCTTTCATTAACTACCTACGCTCCAGCATGGGCCGCACTGGCGATGCTTGTCCACCGGCGCCAGCGATAGGCTCCCGCCCCGGGCTAGTGGGTGGCGCAGATAATTTGCTTAATTTGTTGCCCGTCAGTGTCAAGCCGTGGATCAAAGCGCTGGTAAATCGCTCTGACGTGGTGATCGTCAGGGAAGCAGATTCACAGGACTCCCTCCAGCTAAACTGCTGGTGTTTGCCTTCCCGTGAAGAGGAGTATACTGCAAGAGTTCGTTCAAAATGAACAAACACTCAGATATACACTCCAAGGCACGTACGCACTTGCTAAGAGTCATAATTTGTGGGAAAAGAGTCATTTTGAATTCAGTTTGTGAATTCAGTTATGAAGAAGCTGGGAGAACTGAAAGAGTCGAGGACTTTGAAAGAACTGCACACATGTCATGGTCAATAAAAGATGCTGAAATACTTAATCACACACAGCATCCAAAATTGGCTTTCTTGCCACACTGCCTAGTGGATGAATAAATAAATATGAAAGAAAAAAAAAATATTGATATTTCTTACCAGCCATGGAACTGTATTGTGCTCTTTTTTTCTTGTATTTTTTATTATTTTTTTAATTTTTTAATTAAAAATGATAGAATTAAACAGCCCCTAAAGGGACCAAAAAATCTACAGACTTTTGCATGCTCACAAAAAACTATTGCATGCGTATGAGAAACTTTTCACATGGTCACAGGATTTTGTTTTTTTGCATGCTCACTATAAACTATTATTAATACTATAAACTATTTAATTTGTGTGTCACTGCCATTTTACTATGAAGAAAACGAGAGTAGCCTCTGGATGCAAATGAATTAAACTGTATTTGCTCAAAATGTGTCTTTCATTAGGGCAGTATAGGCTATTTCTAATATTACAGCCTTATGTTCACTTTAACATCCTCAGTGACGGCTGAGAAAATACAGGTGTGTGCATTGTCCTATGTTCAAGGGTCCATAAAAAAGCTCATACAGTAAAAGGTGCTCAAAATTTGGCTTCAGTTAGGGCAGGGTGTCATATTTCAAGGCGTTATGTCCACTTTATGTCTCTCGTGTCATTTTGACCTAAAACTTAAAAAAAAAAATTTTTTTTAATTGTCCGTTCACCAGAGTAGTCCAAGACCCTACGACTTTTGTTTACTTCAACCACAAATACACACACACACACACACACACACACACACACACACACACACACACACACAAACAAAGACTGGATTCGAGGAGTTTTGTGGTTGAAATGTAAATAAGTAACAAATCCTTCCCTCGTGACCCCCATAGGAATGATTGGAATGCGAGGAATGCTTCAGTACAGATAGAAACACTTAAAAGTGCTCAAAATTCAAATAAAAAATTCTGAAACTTCAATAACTGAAACTACCAAAAAATTATTTTATAAAGTCTACATGTGTATCTGAATGCATAGTGGAGGGAATTGACTTTGGGACCCAGTAGAACAGCTCATTTGCTCCATTATTTGCTCAATTATATCCATGTTAAATATATATATAGCCTGACGTCATCATATTCGATTCTAGTCAGAATATGAGTCTGATACTGCTCCATTGGGCTGTGATTACTGGGGCGTGTTTCAACCGAACCAGGAAAGAAAACGCCTCTGCACTCAGCTGGATAGATCAACAACCAATATGTCAAATACTTACCAGCAGTAAGTGACATATGTTGAGCAACACATAGTTGTCAACAGAACTCAACTGCACGCACGCTGGAGGAAGATGAGTGTAAACGGTCATCATTTTTGAGAGAAATAGTAAAGGTGAATGCATATACGAACAAGTTTTCAGTTTAGGATTAGAACAAATTCAACCCAAGCGCTCTTTGGTGATGTGAATGATTACGTTACTGTTTATCCATCATCATATAAAGCCTGCGCTGACAATTTCATTGGTCCGAACAGCTCCTGTTTGTGCATAGTTGCTCCACAATGGATGAAGTCCAGACCGAACTTCCCGACCTCAAATGTTGTGGGCGGGGCTAAATTTGGCTGGATTCCAGGCTAGTAGTTTAAGGGTAAATCAAATAAAAAATAACAAAAAAATAAATAAATAAAATAAAATAAACAAACAAACAAACAAAAAATGATTTAGAAATAGTAAAAATATTATCAAAATGAAATGAAGTAAGCTTTCTGGACAAACAAAAATAATTAAGTATAATTTCAGGACTTCGGGTCATTTTGACCCGTGGCGGAAGGATTTGTTAGAAAGTGGCAGGGAGGCATGTGGCGGCCAAAACCATGCTGTGAAATGAGCTCATTGTGCATTGTCATATGAATTGTATGCCAAATGTAATGGTTAACAAAAACAAAAAAGAAAATCTTTGGTACAGTAAAAAGTATATTAAAATTTTGTATTTCACAAGATCAAAACCCCCTTTATTAAACCAGTTTATCGGATTCAACACATTCTTACAGGTGGAAGAGAAAGGCACATTTTCTTCATTCAATTTTAACAGCGCTTATTGCGAGCAGAGCTGTAGACATAAAAGACTTTAGATATGAAGGGGAGGCTCACGCTTCAAAAAAAAAAAAAAAAAAAGACAAACGAATAAGTAGCTGGATTCATACTCGTACTAAATGACCTGCTCTAACGAAATCCAAAATTTTAGCACTTTTTATCATTCAAATTCACAGAGCTGTATTGTGCCATCAGCTCATTTCATGGTGCAGCTCCACAGCCACCACAGAGGGGACATAAGGCTGTGATATTAGAGGTATACTGTACCCTAGAACTTGGCAAATAGGACAGTGCACACAGCCATATTACGCTATCAGCCCATCATCACCGAGGATGCGTTAAAGCAGACATAAGGCCGTGATATTGTAGATAGTCTATACTGCCCCAGTGATACAGCTTTATTAATTCATGTGTTAATTCACACAAAACTCTGTATATTTTTGCAAAGGTCCCTTTGCATTTTTAAGACAAAGGTCATGAATATGAGACCATGTCACAAAAGCGTAAAGAAAACAAATCATGTTTTTGTGCCTTGTATTTTGTTTCTACTGTGTATTATATTTTGTTCCTGCATATTTTTGTTTTGGTGGAATTTTTGTGAAGAATAATCCTTGTATGGATCAAAACCAGCAAGCTATACATTATATCTCCTATAATATATCTTAAGATGATTTTGAAATCATTTGTTTTATGATCGAAGCGCTGTAGTTTCTACTGTGGGGGGCAAAACATATAATGCAATGTAATACAATGATGATTAATGGATCATATTTAATACTCGCATTTGAACATTGATTTTATGTTGTATGGATCAATGAAGTAAACATAATAAACAGTAGTAGAGATTTTTTCTTTTTTTCAGATTTTTTCAGATTTTTTCAAATCAGCCAAATTTGACTTGCATTTGTTGATAGTGTTAAAGGAGCTCAGCATTAGGACCTGAGTTTATCATCTCTGTTTTGCATCTGTTTTTTTTTTTTTCTTTCTTTCTTGTACTTAACAGAAAAATCAAGTGGGAGCTTTTTATTTGTTGTTTTGTGGAAATGTAGGTGGATGAATGATCCAACAACGTGCGCTGCATCATTTGCTGTCAACACTGTTTAGTAATGTTTTCAAGTGTATGTCCATGAACCTTATATCATGAAACAGACTTACTCTGCAGTCGTTGTTGAACCTTAAAAGAATAGTTTGGCTAAATATGAAAATCCTTTATTCATCATTGACTCACCCGCATGTTTTAAACCCGTTTGACTTTCCTTTACGGTTTCCCCCTAGATATGATTGCTTTAATGGCTCCTTCTCTCTCATTCTGATGCTGTAGTTAATATGATTCACCAGTGATGCGACGCTGAGCTCTTCATCTGCGATCTTTCTCTTGCATTAATGAGCCAAGTTCTAGTGCAGAAAGAAACTTCCCAGAAGAGCGCGCACACATCCAAACCACACCTAATAAACGATAAAACTTGCAAAGTTGCTTTAAATTAGAGAAGAAAAAAGTGAATGATGTAATTAGTGGGTGGGCACTCGTTCCAGGAATGTGTCATCAAAGTGCAAGAATCAGGGTGCACTGAAGGGGAGAAAGAAAGAAAGAGCAGACACTGCAGAAAATCTTTTCATGAAGCCCAAGAGAGACGGATTCATGGGTGAGGGCGACCCAGCGTCTCTCCTCCCCGCCTTTACACTTTCTCTATCTTCTCTTTTTACCTCTTGGGTCTTTTTTCCCCCTCCACTTTAATGTAAAAAAAAAATAAAAAATGATCCATTAGAGTTTTGTAGCCTCAGAGGTAATTAAAAATTGACAGCAATGTCGTTAAGAGGAAATAGCGCTTATTGGCCACTAGAAAAGTTTGCATCAGTTTATTGCTGAAGTAAAATCTTAATTTGAATTACTCAGGTGGGGTAATCAAAATAGGACTGCATGTGCAGAGGCGTAAATAAATGAAGCTGTAAAAAAAAATCAAGATTTACAGTATTTTCTTTTATTTATTTATTCATTTGGTCTGCATTGAAAAAAAAAAAAAAAAAAAAAAGATTTGTGTTTTATTCCCTTTTCCAGGCATGCATTCCAGCATGATTTAATACAATTGCATTGTTTGATCACTAGTTTGGTTTATTATTATTATTTTCAGAAACATTTTATTTTGGTGGTCCACTTTATAAATTCTACTAACTTTGCAACTTCATGTCAACTTATTCAACTAACCCTAACCCTGCTGTTACTTAGTTAGTAGAATGGACCATCAAAATAAAGTGTAACCTCATAAAGTCCTTATGAGTGATATGGGATAATGCACAAGTACACACTTAAATATGCCAGTCAACACCTTTGAAAGTTGTTTGGTTGGTTGGTAGCTTGTTTGTGTGTTTGGTTGGTTAGTTGCTTGGTTGGTAGCTTGGTTGTTTGTTTGGTTGGTTGGTTAGTTGGTTGGTTGCTTGGTTGGTTAGTTGCTTGGTTGGTAGCTTGGTTGTTTGTTTGGTTGGTTGGTTGGTTGGTTGGTTAGTTGGCTGGTTGGTTAGTTGCTTGGTTGCTTGGTTGGTTAGTTGCTTGGTTGGTAGCTTGGTTGTTTGTTTGTTTGTTTGGTTGGTTGGTTGGTTGGTTGGTTGGTTGGTTGGTTGGTTGCTTGGTTGGTTAGTTGCTTGGTTGGTTGGTTGTTTGGTAGCTTGGTTGTTTGGTTGGTTAGTTGCTTGGTTGTTTGTTTGTTTGTTTGGTTAGTTATTTTGTTGATTGCTTGGTTGGGTGTTTAGTTGGTTGCTTGGTTGGTTCTTTGTTTGTTTGGTTGGTTAATTGGTTGGTTGGTTGCATGTTTGTTTGTTTGGTTGCTAGTTTGGTTGTTTACTTGATTTGTTGGTTGGTTGTTTGTTTGTTTGGTTGCTTGGTTGTTTTTTGTTTGTTTGTTTGGTTGAATGTTTGGTTGGTTGGTTGGTTGGTTGGTTGGTTGGTTGGTTGCTTGTTTGTTTGTTTGTTTGTTTGTTTGTTTGTTTGTTTGGTTGGTTGGTTGGTTGGTTGGTTATTTGATTTGTTGGTTGGTTGGTGGTTGAGTAATAACTTATTTTAATTAATCCATTTGAGATCGAATTCAGTGCTAGATTTTTGCTATAAATTACAGACATGGCATCTGAAGAGTATTTGAAAATGCTTTATTTCCAGATTCAATCATAGGCTCGTTCTTGTATACTAGACCACATACAGCAAACAAGTGCTTTAAACCTCTTGACAAACTAAAAGACATTTGAGTATCAAATTTTACCAGTAATTAAGTGTTTTACTCATACTAAATATAGTCTCAAAGATGCACTAGTCCTCAACACCTGAGAGACATACCAGTGAAAATAAGAAAAAATTTATTTGTAAGATAAGAAATCATGTTCATTTTCTAAAATCAAAAGAAAACTGAACACCTCAATATTGCAATAAATCAAGGTTGACACAACAGCCTCTTAAACGTCTACAAACGCTCATGTCTCAGTTAAGCTCAAGTGCACGAAGAGGCCATAAGTAAATCAATATCCTTCAAGAAGATCTCGTCAATATAGAGGATAAATGAAATAGAGTTAAGTAAAATTAAATAGTCAAAGCCTTCTTGCACTGGATGAGCTGGTGTCAGCCTCATCACCGGCTGCAGTCATAAACTAATCTCATAAATCAAGCACTTCATCAACTAACTGCTAATGCACTCACATTCATGTAAAGCAGCCTTAATGACAAGTTTGAGTGAGTAAAGGCAAAACACAAGATATAGTACCTTCAGTGCCCATAGATGGCGATATTGCTTCTTTATAACAGAAAAAAATAAAAAATAAAAATAAAAATGATGCAAAAAAGTTAGATGCCATGCAAAATGTAATGTGTAATTGCATTACTCAACACAAATGTATTGGAGTAAAAGTGCATTTACTTGTTTAAAAATGTAATCAAGTAGAGAGTAAAAGTTGCTAATATCTTTGATAATCAGTACAACTACAAAGTAGCCAAAAAGATACTTAAGTACAGTAACTAATTACATTTCCTCAAATACTTTACACCACTGGCTAACGATGCTTTCAGGAAACGCACCCCTGGTTGTTTGCTTGTTTCTTTGTTTAGTATTTTATTTTGATAAGATTGCAATGTCTAGGCCATATAGTTTGTATTTCTAAGTCATACTAGGCACAGTATGTGTGCACTCATCACATTAATGTTTTAAACAAAACTATTTTGTCATACTATTTTTATTTTATTTATTTATTTTTCCCCATGTTGTTTTTTTTTTTTTTTTTTTTTTTTTTTTTCATTAGCCAGTTAAACACATATATTGGTGTACCAGGTTGGGTTGCCCACTGTGCAGCTGGGATATCAGGGACGGGAAGCAGGAACAGCAGTAGTGTGAATGTTCTTTTTTGTTGTTGTTTAGAACCCTTATTTCATCAATATGTTTCGCCAGTGAATGTCTCCATAAATAATGTATGCCATTGCTTCTGTTTATTTTCTGGGTAATTGCTTTGCCTCCTTTAATTAGTTTATATACTTGGTTTATTCCTATTGGAGGAGCTACAGACTATAAAGAGGCTCTGTTTATGGTCATTTAAAAGGGGAAAGTTTTCCTTAATACAGAATCTGATGCCTTTTGTTTGTTTTTTTTTTGTTTTTTTTTGCCGCTCGTTGCCCCCCCATTCTGAATACATTCAAGCACTTTGATGTACAGCATGTCATATACGTTCTTCAATATTCATCATGATGCTGAACTGTTTGATTGTGCTCTAAGGATCACTCCAGTCAACAGCTCTGCTGTACTCTTAGCTAATCACTTCAACATTTTAAAAGCTTCATGTCTTTAGAGTTAATTAGTATAAAACAGGTTCTAAGTCTCTGATGAAACTGGTCAAAGATGGGAGAATAATTATTAGTCCACTAATGAGCACTGTTTGTGTTTTTGCATAAAAAGATGCTAAACTTGGCTAGATGCATTTATGTCTCTTAAGTGCAATTACTTTAAAATGATTTCTAATTATGTTTTCATAGCATATGTCTCTGTGGAAGTTCTTCTTCGATAGGTTAACTCCAGAGGTCACAAAGCTTACTGCAAGCAGACTATACCAAATTTTATATTATTTCTGTTGTATTATATGTGGCATATTTATGTCATAACATACATTTGATGATATAATGGTAATGTTGCAAGTAGCACATTTGCAGAAAATCAAGCAGAAATTTTGCTGAATTACTTATGTATAATTAATAGCACAGGTCAAACAAAGAAACGTGCGTTATATTCATATATCAGTACCAATGTATACAGGACAATTACAAACATCCTCAATAATTTAGAAAGGCATTAAATATTAAAGCAATACTCTTGGGCTTATAGCGTCAAATCAGCTCATAAGAATCTGACCATTCAGAAGTTTACTAAGATATTTTTGACCATAAAATAAAATAATACAACTTTTTATTCAGCTAGGATGCAATGAATTGATCAAAAGTGATTAATATTTCAAATTGATGCTGTTCTTCTGTTACAGGATCCAGGATCAAAGGATCCTGAAAAAAAAAAAGTGTACCAAGTTGGGAAGTGAAATATGAATTGTATTGAAATTTTTATAATGAACTTCCCCAAAATTATTATTATTATTTTTTTTTTTATGGAGTATAAGACCATTTTTCTCTCCGCATTTAAAACCAATATAGATTATACAATGTTATTGTTGGTTGGTAGGAACTAACAATGAAGGTGTTCGTTAAGTGGGACACTTATCTATGTTGTGTGCGTTATGCTTTGGGGAGTGTGTGAGTTACATCAGCCTCAGACCGCGAATCGACGCTGGCGAGGCAAGACACACATTTGTTCCTTCTCCTCTTCCCAGTCTATATTGTGTATTACGTGGGAAGAAGTTAAATGGATGTGTTTGAAGTTATGAGTTATGAGTGTGTGAGATTCCTTATTTACAGAACTGAATCTGCTACAAAAGCACCACAAAAATATGAAGCAGCACAACCGATTACACAGATAATAAGAAATGTTTCTTGAGCAGCACAGCATATTAGAATGATTTCTGAAAGATCATGTCTCAGACAACTACTACATATTGTCGGCCCAGATCAGGCCCACATCTGGAGCGGGTGGAATCCACATGTTGCTGTCTGGGGTGACACTGAAGACTGGAGTAATGATGCTGAAAATTCAGCTTTGCATCACAGGAATAAATGACATGTTGAAATGTAATAAAATAGAAAACAGTTATTTGAAATAATAACAATATTTCACAATATTACCATTTTTACTGTATTTTGATCAAATAAATGCAGCCCTGGTGAGCATAAGAGACCTCTTTCATATATATAACCAAACAGATATTATTGACATGAAACTGTCTTTGCAAGGATGTGCGTATTTGTACTTTTCATTTTTGCCATATGTATATTTAGTTCTCAAAGGTTTTCTTACAAATCAGCTTTGGGCATTGTGAGTCTTTTATGTAACGAGCCACATGAATACATCATGAACAAAGATGAGAAGAGCAAAAGAGAGAGGAAGAGAAAAATCTATGCGATTCCTCCTCCTCTTCGTCTTAACCCAGGCCCCATTACGCCTGAGCAGGGCAGTCACCGGTTGACCCGGGAGATTATGCAAAAAGATGTTGATGAATCCAGCAGACTTTGATATCTAAATATCGATTTTATTTTTTTTGTTTCTCTCCTGCCAATTATGGCGAGGCGAGATAATTCCCTCCAGGTGAAAAGTGGATTGCTTCTATTTTCGTAGCGTCTCAATATTGGGGTATGGATTCCTGCCTGCCTTGTCTTTCCTCGTGAAGTCCCATCAAAAGATATTAAAGACACAAGAGGCTGGGAGGCGGGCAGTAGATAACCTGACAATGTCAAAAATGTCATAAATCAAAATTCTGACATGACTGTTGTCGGACACTCCACTGTGCTATTTTCCAGCCCCCACATGCAGAATGGAGGAGTGAATACGAAATGAGTTTTGAATATACTCTCTATTTCACTGGAGTTTCCAGTCACACTTTTCATTGTAAATGTGTGTGTCAGTGCGCAGAATGTCACTGCGCTGCTATCTGTCCGAGAGGTGTTGAGCTGCAGTGACAGATGACTGTGAGTTGTGTTCGAGCCAGGCAAGGTATGGAAGTAAAAGTAAGTTCAGTAAGTTGCCTAGCCTTCTCTCTCTTTCACTTTCAAGTCTCTAAAAGCTGAGATATGCAGGCTCTCCGAACTGAGATGGAAAGAGCTTCTGTTGAACTATTTCACAACCCTGGAGTTAGCATTGTTGGACATATCATTAACTTTTTTAACACCAAACAATATCTCCTGGAGTTTCTTTGGTCATTTTGCCGTCTTTATTGTTAAAATGTAAACTCAGTGAGTGTCTTACAAGGATCACACTAAAGTTCCCTGTCATTGTTTACAGTACTCACCCAGTGGCCTGTTGCACAGAACTGGTTTCAGTTGCTACCCAGGTAAGTTCAAGATTAGTTTGAGCAAACTCTGGTTTTCTGGGCTCAAGAAAGTGGATTGGTTTTTAGCGGTGTTCATCGCCATGGTAACTTACACTACAAGGCTAACCTGCTCTGGAGTAGGTTTAATTCTGGGTTAGAGATCGCAAACCCAAACTGGACCAATCAGCTGCAAGTAAAGATGCAATAAAGCCACACCCCCTGTATCTCTCGTTCCAAATTAAAGCAGTTTATAGTGATAAAACTTTAGAGACAAAATTGGTAATCTTTTGGTACTAATTATGTATTATATTTATATTATATGAATTATAATTACTTTTAATTCATATAATATATTAATATAATTATTATATTAATTGACAAGTAGCCAAATATAAATATAATACATGCATTCATAATTCTTTTAAACAACGTGTATTAATTTCTTATAGTTATATTTCATATATTTTATAATTATAGTTCTTTGTGAACCTATAATTATTAGGCATATTTCTTGATTCACATCATGCATTGATATAGTCAGATAATCTTTCAGACTTCTCAAACTGTCGCTGCAGCAGCAGTGTTTATTCCTGCTTTGTAAACGCATTTAATTTCATGATCATTTTCAAAACGATCTCTCAATCTTCAGAAGAGAAGTGAATTGTGCCGTCTCTCTTGCGAGAAGTGAATCAAACGGACACTGTGATTGGCTGTTTGCCGCACGTGTCACTTTCAGGTGCACGCGCTTCAGAGTTAATCACAAACTCTGGATTAAACCTGAGTTGACAGAGAACGTTTATACCAAGCTTTGAGAGACTGTTGAACTTGATCTAAACCAGGCTGGATTTATCTGGATTTGTCAACTCTAAACCTACTCTGAAACTCAGAGTTTGTTCAGCTAGCTTCATGCAACAGACAATGCTCTTGAGTGTCCTCATTCATGCTCTTCAGACAAAATATCCTGACAATGCAGCTGTGGGCTCATCTATTTATAGCCTCTGATGCTGGCGCATTCTGATGATGTCACTAACAGAGGCTATAAAAGCTCTAGGTCAATTCCATTGACGTGTTTACACACTATATTCACAGCGGGTCACGATAAAGATGTTCCCAATAGCACTAAGCAGCGCAGCATATCGTTCTGCTTTATCAGGGAACAGGGTTACAATCAAGTAATCCGGACCGTTACTGAATATGGCAGTGTTAATGTATTTGGTCAGTTATTGAATGATTTAAGAAGACTTGGAATGCAACAGTTAATACTTTTATACTGTTGTTGGTCAGTTATTGCAATAAATGCCTGTGACTGTACTTTTATTTGCCTGTTGTGTGTTTTATATTGTTGAGAAGTGGGTAGGTTTAGGGTAGGAGTGGGGTTAGTTGCTCCAAAATATAAAAGAAGCCTATACATATTTATAAGAGCAACTTATAACAAAGTTTTATAACAACTGAGATCAATGAAGTACCCGTGCGTCAAAAAATTACACCGAGGGGTCCTGACCAAGTGTCAATATGTGACGAGTTGGGAGTGAGAACGTGTTGCAAAGCCATGTTTATTTCAGTTGTATCTTTATGCTATTGTATCTGTGCTATAATTTGCAATTAGTTTATTTGTTCTTATTTTATTCCTGACTGTTTACTTGTCTTAAAAATAAAAATAAATAAATAAATAAATAAATAAATAAATAAATAAATAAATAAATAAATAAATAAATAAATAAATAAATAAATAAATAAATAAATGTGGTTCAATGTTTCAAATAAAGCCACCCTGTGCTGTGTGTAAGCTATTACAACAAAAGTACACAAATTATCAAACACTTATAGGATAACAAATTATCTGTAATTATCGGTATGTTTGGCAGTTTTCCCTGTGGTATCAAATAATATCAAATATTTTTCCAGTATCGTGACGACTCTAGTTCATTGTATGGAAAAGAGCAGCTCAAACCTTCTGCAAAACATCTTCGTTTGTGTCCTAACATAACTAAAATAATTTTAGGGGGTGAAGAAATGACTACTGCACCTTTCCTATCAAAAAACGTATTTTTGTTAAACTGATTAAAAATAAAAAAATATTTGAGTCACTGTGATTTTATGTGTTTTTATCAAATTTTGGAGCTTGACATCTCAGGTTGCAAAGAAACTGTTCCTTTATCTGAATAGAGTAAACTGAATACCATGTGGGATAGTGGTATATAAGCCTGCATGCTATAATTTCTTTCTCATTAATTTGAATTTCTTGACATCTGATTGACAGGGCTGGACTAGTTATCCACATTACCCAGCTTGTGGTATAAACACTTGCCAAACTCACACCAACTATCCTCCGCTCCTCTTTCAGACAGCATGAGTGGATTTGGAATGATGCTCGATCGCTCAGAACCAGCGAGCCCAACTCAGGACGGCTTAAAAGCGAAGCAGAAGCAGAGGCAGAGGCGTCAGGCTTCTCCTGAGCTTGTGTTGCATAAATCTGTAATTTGACAGCCAAGATTTGTTGGGACTGTTGAGACGTCTCACCCCGAGGCCTGCGAGCTGGTGAGATTTAATTTTCTTTATTCTTTCAAGTTCTTTTTATTGTTTATTACTAATTAACATCCCATCTATAATTTAATTTTTGAAACTAGACTCTGGGATTGCCAAATTCCTTCAGCCAACATCAAATATGCAGGCTTAATTGTATTTTTGGAAAGTTTAGTAAAGCAATTTCCCCCCAACGAAAATATATTTATGCTAAACGCTTGGCCTTGCTTGCCTTTTTTTTTTTAGCACATGCAAAGGTTTAAACCACATAAAATAACAATTTACTGGCACAATTGACAGGGGATCACATGGTTGTGTTATGGTAACCGAACTGATATGCGCAGACGGGGCAGAGGGGGTCATTACCGACGTCTTACACATTTTAATGAAGTTTCATCTGCAACTATCAGAGCGAACAGAGGGGAACAAAGAGCATCCCCCTACTCAGCAGCATACTAATGCAAGAGAAATGCATCTCTTTGTCCAGAAAATACTGTCTTCATTATTTACTGTGCACTGCCAGGCAAACGTATGCACTAATGGAGGGTACAAATGCAAATGAAGGGTTTAAACAATTTAGTTTGTTTTTCTTTTGTCACGCAAATGGTCTGTTTAGGAAGGAATTCTCTCAGGAAATTCCCCTGAGCAGTGAGATGATTTCACCGGAGCCGCCGGACACTCCCTGAGCTCTGTGTGAACACAGAATAGATGAGCTACAACAATACCATCACAGCACTTTCATGCACAGCACTTATTAAAGGCGGCACGCCATAGATTTGTATCACTTTATTTTCCCCCCTGAGGTCCACTAATAATGTTAATAAGACAAACTCAAATGTCCCCCGCCCCATGCCACTGTCGCCTTACTGATCGAATTAAAGGGGCAGTAATAATTAAACATCTCATGTCGTTCCAAAACTGTAAGACTTCCATGGAACACACAATACAGTATATATCATACCATTATATGAAAAAAAGCATAATAAAAGTAGTCAATGTGATTTGTGCACCACATTCTTGTCATATATAAGTATTACTATTCTATAAATATATTTATAGAGGCTTTCCTGTAGCTCAAACAATAAGCGCTAGCAACGCCAAGGTCATGGGTTCGATTCCCAGGGAAAGCAAGAACTGACAAAATGTAAAAATGTGTACCTTGAATGCAATGTAAGTTGCTTTGGATAAAAGTGTCTGCCAAATGCATAAATGTAAATGTAAATAAATTAAGACCTACTGTATTATAAGAACAGTTATAGCTACATTTTTACAATTTTACAGTCGGATGGTTCCATGAATGTAGAAATAGACCTTTTGTGTACATAGAAAAAGTCTTAGATCATGAAAAATGGGGGCAAAAACAAAAGTGTTGCATTTATAATTTTCTTCAGTGTATAAATAAGTGTAAATGGAGCTATAATTCATCATAAGCATAGGCTTTATATAAGTGTTACCAATGACTTTATTGTTGTGTCCCTTCAGTCTGTGTACTTTTGGTTTGGTGACAGAGCATTTCTGTTGTCTTGTCATGGTGACGGTGCGGTTCCGAGTTCACTCTGGCTGTGCGCTCCTCAGTCCATGTGAGTTGGTTTGTGTGCGGAGCATGTTGTTCGGACCCTGGCACTACTTTTTGGTTTCAGTTCTGTGTCGGGACTCAGACATTGATGCTCCGTGTTTTTGTCTTCCGTTGTGAGTGCACGGGATGAGCATTCGCTTATGCTCTGTGTGCTCTGTCTTGCTGTGTGAGTGAACTCGACGCTGCACGCTCTTCTGTCTGCATGTTTTCATGTTATGTCTTGTGTGAACACATGGCTTATGAGTGTCCTCATTCGTGTCATGTTTTGTTTGAGCACATGGCTTGTGATTTGTTTTCACTGGCCATGTGCTCTTGTTTGTTATGTTTGTTGGTGAGACAGACCAAATGGCTTTCATGTTTGTTTCTTTGTGCCATGTGCTCTCCTGTCTATTGTCTTAACCCAGCCCATCTTGTTATCTGATTGGTTAATTTGTCCCACCTGCGCTTCCTCGTTACCCTCCTTGATTCCTGCTCTTTTTATTCTCCTTGTGTTTGCAGTCTTGTGCCAGTTCTTCATCAAACATTCCAGTTTATATGATTAATAGATTAAGTAATCAATAAATTGTTAGCTAATGATTTGCAAAGGTATCATTTTGTTACGACTTGTTGAGGCACATGACTATTAACTAATTCAAATTGAATTCAAAACCCATAACCACAATGACATATTACTTAACAATTAGTTAACAGTCATGTGCCTCAACAAGTAAAGTTATAACATAATGATACCTTTGCAAATCGTTAGCCAATTATTAATTAAAGCAGACAACTGGAAACTGAAATGCATGGCTTCGATCTGTTGTGGTAATTAACATGTTCATTTACATTATTAATTAATATAATATGTTATTAGGGAATTAATACATGATGACACATTTAATTAATAGCAATTAATATATGATTTAATCTATTAATCATATATAAAGTTCATTAATTGCTGATGCAGTAATCAATAATAAATGGGTTAGTTCTTCATGAGTCATACATTAACTCGTGATTATCTTAAGCATGAATTAATGCATATTAGCGCACCCGTATTGTAAAGTGTTAACCAATATGTCTCGTGAAAAGTGTTGTAATGAATTATAATTGAATTCTGTTTTGAATATAATGTATCTACACAGAAGAAATCATCATGTGGTACCATCTAAGTGAGTTCTGAATGAAAAACATTATTTAATGGGGTGATGAAATGCATTTATATATTCATGCTTTATGTATATTTATGGGGGTAGCTTATAGCAACGCTTTTTGTACCAACAATTTTTAAATATTTGTAAAAATTATCTATTTTAAGGATCATTCTGCGAACTTCACTGCACCATATGTATGCATGTAGAGGAAAATTGTGAAGCCACGACTGATGGAATTTCAAATCCTGGCATTTCAGCAAGGTGGAAAACAAAAAATTCCTGGTTACACTTTATTTTGATAGTTCACTTTAACTATCAGTAACTTTGCAACTACATGTTAACTCTCAGAGTATAGTAGACTGTTAGGTTAGGGTTAGTAGAATAGGTTGACATGTACTTGCAAAGTTACTTATATTTAGTAGGATATCTGTAGGGGAGCATCACAATAAAGAGTTAGCAGATATTAAAGGTGCAGTAAGTGGTTTCTGAGAAATGTTGTTGATTGAAATCGACACCCAAACACCCCTACCCCCTTCATTGCTCCACCCCCAAAATAATGACTATGCTATGCAACACAGGTTGTGACTCGGGGTAGGTTTACACAACAACAATGTACTAAAATCAGACGGCAATGTTGTCAAAAGTGTTTACAGGAATCTGCGAAAATTACTAACAAGGTTGTATTATGCATGCCAGTCCCCGCGAACATGTAATACGGATGCGCATGACGTCACCGTTTTTACAAATTCACGTTTTTGATGTTTTCACTTATTGATGGTAAAGGCATCGTTTTCAAAAGCTTGCGTTTTCAGCCCCCCAAAATGCCATTGTTGTGTAAATGACACCTCCTCTCTAATGTCTGACCAGCACTGGAAAGCTTTTCTGATATGCCTGATCGTGACCCTTCTTCTTCCAATTATATTCCTCTGACCATTTCATCTTTTGTAATATCTCAGCCATATCTCCCTCTACAGTCTTTCTACAAATCATAAGCTGATACGCCCCCTATTGCTGATTGGCTACAAGAGTGTTTTGGTGCTCCATGGATTGGTCCAGTCTGCTTTGTTTTTTTCTCCTATTTGTTTTTAAGTCTATGCTATGAGATTTTTTTTTTATTATTTTTTTTTTTTTTATACATCAGCACACACAGAGAGCAGACTTATAGCAAATATTCAAAAAAGTGTTTGTTTAGGTGTTGATTTCAGTTTTCAACAGCGTTTCTCAGAAATTGCTCACTGCACCTTTTAGCAGACAGTCTACTGATACTCTTGTAGTTGACATGTAGAAGAAAGAACAGGATGAGGGTGAGTAAATGAATAAATAGTTTTTCAGAATTGTCATTTTTGTGTGAACTATCACTTTAAAGATTTATCAGATTGAACAAGGGAACAATGATCACATTTGCAGTGTAGTTTAGTAAAAGTTGTGTCATTCCACCTCCAGTCTGTTTAAAAGAGAGTGTGTGCAGTTCTGCGCGTTGTCATGTGTCTATCCATGTGCGTACAGTAGCATGTCACATGGCATAATGCACCTCATGTGCACCTCTAGAGATGCTGATTCCTCTGCCACACATTTGCAATCTGCCAGGCTATCTGTAAGGAATGTCTGCTGTTTTGATGTGCATCCAGAGCTTCAGATTATGAGCATCAAATGCCTGTAATGGAATGGCAGACAGATCAGAAGTGGCACGCAGACAGAAGGGACTAATCTATGTGTGAAAGCGCTGATAGGCCACATTAGAACACATCCTCTTCTGTCATCAGAGCTTTAATTGCTACGGCCAGGTGCATACAGCATGCAATCTGGTTTGTGAGTCCCGGTGTTTTGCTTTCCAATTTTATCCCTTTGACAAGCAATTTGGGATTTAAAGCAGATTTAGATAAGAGCAAGAGAGAGATGTTGTGAGTGTTCACTGTTCATGTTGGTAATCCTCAGCATCACAGTCAGAGAAAGGGATGTTTCAGCATTGCAATCTATTAACCATCTTTCACTCTCTACCTCTCACAAAGGAAACAGCAGGTGCTGGGAAAACCAGTGATCAGCGGGTTACAAAGCACCGGTTCAATCCCCTCCTCTCAACACCGAGGGTGCAATTCTTGATCGAGGTTGTCTCTCATGGATATCCTCCTGGTTTGTCTGAAATCCGTTCAGCTAAACACCAGTACAATAGATTGCGGAAAGCACATACATCTCACATGAACTTAACCACAGCTGTGAGAGAAACAGTGATTATTCAAAAAACATCTAAAACGGTGTTCAAAATGGAATAAAAGAGCAAGGGTTTTTTTTTTTTTTTGAATGAGGGAACAAAATGTTCAAATGAGGAAATATATACAGTATGCCTGATCTCATGAAAATGCATCTCTATAGCATGAATATTATTTATTGTACGATGTATACGCCAAAATAAGTTTTTACGTGCATATGTTACGCAGTTTTCGCGCGCATATGGTACGCACTTTATAACGTGTTATAAACTCATTTTTCTGTAAAATCACAAGATAAATACAATTTGTGCTATATATATGCATTTCATGATAACGTGTTGTATATATTATATATATTAGTGTTGTCAAAAATAGCGTGTTTACGCATGCAATTATTTAAAAAAATATTTAATGCAGTTAACGCAGCATAAATTGTTTCTGTCATCCTTGGGCTCTTATTCATGCAAATGCTTTTAAACCATTCAAGCATGACAAGACAAAAGATACAGCTTTCAATAATGTACTGTAATGTTGAATGTCGATCATTAATGTTGAAAAAAAACTATTTCATAAAGACATCAGTACCAGTATTAATATCAGTGATACTGTAGTAGAATATCTAAAGTGGATCATCGAAATTAAGTGTAACCAAAACCATTTGAAGAATTTGAAGTTATAACCATGTATCACACATTACCATTTTTTGGATCAAATAAATGATCAGCCTTGCTGAGCATAGGAGGCTTCTTTCAACATATTTTCAAGCATCATACCAACCCCTAAACATCGACATATTTACTGTCCCTACAAATAAAGAACAACAAGATTTTTCATGTCACATTTCTATGAGAGCCCAGGTGGAGACGAAAGCAAACTAGCATCTGAAGCGCAGGTTTGCTTCTCTCTGTTGAGATGGAAGATGGAGTATGTTTTCCTCTCTGCCTCCCACCATCCCCAGGTGTGTATTCCCCTGCGGTCTGTGTGTTTGTGAGTGAGTGGTCTGCCTCCCCTGACTGTTGCTTTGTTTAGCTGTATGGTAAGAGCTCCTTACTGCTGTCAGACCCCTCTTCTCCTCCTTGGCCCTGTTTTTTTGTGCTCTCAAGTGTCTCTCCATTGTCAACTGTTGCCTTGATATTCAAATGGGTTTCACTGCCTTGAAGGGGGTGAGAAAGATAGAGGGCAAGAATGATAAATACGCCTTCAGTGGAAAGCATACACGCTCTGTAAAACATGAGGAAGTACTCTAATCACAAAGGTGGGAGAGAAGAGGAACATGAGAGCAAGATGAAAGCGAAAAAGAGAAAGAAAGGGTACATGACAGCACCGGTTAAAGTGACAGCATGGCCAATGGTGGTGAATGTTCATTAGCACCACAGACACCATTCATGGGCACATCGCTGTTAGAAAAGGGAGCAAAAAATACATAATATCTCCATTTAGAAAAGAACAGATAAGCAAAACTTACCAGACACTGGTCTGAATTGTCTAAATCCACCGACATTGACAAAGAAATTGATTTTGTCACTAACGATTTTGCTGAGCATGTTTTAGGCTCATCATGGACAGCTTACTGCCAAAGCGATTCATGTTCGTCATATTTTGTGTGGTGGTTAGTTCACATCAGTGATAGCAATTAACTTTTCTGAGGCACCATTAATCTGATTTCCAAGAGATTGTTTGCTTTGTAACGGCATTTTTTTTGATAACCTTGTTAGGCGTATGCATCATCTTTTATGTCAAAATCTTACATTTAATCAATAAATTCAATTAAAATCAAATTAAATCTGGGTAACACTAGTTTACGGTCCAATTGTCACTATGAACTTGTTACTTATTGTCATGCATATTACTAGGATATTGTCTGTTTATTAGTACTTATAAAGCACATATTAATGCCTTATTCTGCATGACCATATTCTACATCCCTTAATCACCCAATATCTAAAGTTAAAGGTGCCCTGTGTAAATTTTTGCAGCATCTAGTGGTGACCCACCACTCACCCCTCCCTTCCGAAGCACATAGAGAAGCTATGGTGGCCGACACAAGACAAAGATGTGGTCAGCAGAGAGTAGCTAGCGCTCTGTAGAGCAGTTTGTCCCTTTAGGGCTACTGTAGAAACATGGCGGCTCAAAATGGTGACTTCACTGTAAGGGGACCCGCGGTGTGTGTAGATAGAAATGGCTCATTCTAAGGTAATAAAAACATAACGGTTCATTATGTAAGGTCTTTACACACCACTAAAAAACATAGTTATGTATATTATATTGCATTTCTGTCAATAAATCCTCAAATATTACACACTGCACATTTAACAACTACCTTATTAAACAAAGTGAGTGATTTAGCCACTTGTTTCAAGCACTATTTATTCATATTGCACATTTAAGTTACGTTTTTATAAACTCACGGTGTACGCTATAGTCTCTGCTCTGATGGCGTCCTGTACACCGATATTTTAATGATACATAAAAGATTAATTACTACTGTCCAGCCATCTTGGATTTTGCTTTGGAGATAAAGATCATGATTTTCCAGCAGTTTTACAGCACACTGTGATTGTATATTAGTAGGCTACCTTTTGTTGTTTGCTTAGTTTTGGCATTTGATAGGGCGTTTGGAAACGGTGACCCGTGACATCAGACTTAACGATAGGTAAATAACTGTAAATAACTAGAAGAATAACAAAGTTGAGTAAATGGTATTTGCACTCAAATCTTGTGTGTTTATGGTACTTCATGGAAATAGTATGCAATCAAATACCAGTTTGCAACATAAGTACGGTTGTTATCGCAGAATAAATCCTGTATAGCAAGCGTCAAGTTAAAAGTCATACATTTATTTCACATATTTCCCCACATAATTAATTATGGGGTTAACAGATATTGATTGGAGATTAAACTTACCTGTTCGTTATCTTATAATCCATTACAGTGTACAAAACATTGATACAACATGGCAGCAGCTGTGTTTGTATGAAACAAGAGCGTGAGTCCGCAATATATATAATAACTGCACAAAATATCAATATAGCAAGCATATAGCGCTGACTTTAGAATGAGCCTGTGTTATCAGTCTTCACTGGTTGTTATCAGGGAATGCCGTAATTGACCAATCAGAATGAAGTGTTCCACAGAGTCGTGTAATAAAGCAACACAGTGCCTGCTTTTGTACAGCTAAATAAGTGGTTGACACTGAAAGCCTTGCACATTCAAGTTAAAAATGGCCACATCCACTCCTTCATTATCTGAATACTAAACCATCCCGCAAGCTGATATTTAGCCCAGCAGATCTAAAAAAACTGACTTTTAAATCAGATCCCACTTCATAAATAACTCTTCCTCCACCTGTACACCAAAATGAGAGACTACTTTTTTTGTGGTGAAATACTGGATTTAAATTCAAATCCACAATCCTAACATCAAATAGCTACCATAAACATGCATTCGGGTTTATATGTACACCTAGGATATCTGTCAACCCTCCCTACTATAGCTGGAAAAAAACAAAGCCATAGAGAGTACAACATCCTTAGCTCTTACACCATGGAGCAAGTGAGTGCGAGAATCCCTGTGCATCTTTGTGTGTGCGTGTGCATCTCTCCGCTGTAGCCCATATAGTAAATGACAGATATGTGTGACATGCTTTCTCAAAAGACACTGCGAAACATCTCTAACATAATGAGTTTTAATGAAGTCCCCTACTTTATCATGTTTTACAATGGAGATCCACCTCCAATGTGCTTTAATGAATTGTTTGGAGAATTTTGCAGAGGCCGCTGATAAAGTTTTTCACAGAATATGGTCCCCATCTCTGTATTGACTTTCCAGGGTCTTACAAACACTTCCACTCCTCTGCATCCCTCTTTCCCTAAAGAAAAGCTCAGAAATTCATTATTGATGTCACAGCATTTGTTATTGTATTAGCCCTGGTTTGTCACACCAGGAAAACAGAGCAGTCTTTCTTGTGTGCACTGAAGCAGACAGTATCCCTCCTAATGGAATAAGGGCATATTGAGTACCTCTGCATTTCCTTGAGGCAAGTCAACCTTAATGTAAGCACTAAGGAAACATTGGGAAAGACAAGAAAGGTAGAATGAAACAATGGAAAAGAAGGACAATATGAACAGACAGCATAGAAGTCTGAAAGCATGTCCTCATTTCTAAAATGCAACGTATTTTATGTATTATTTTTTTATGTACATATTACAGCATATAAGTATTTAACATTTATTTCACTGCTTTTGCATCATTCTCACATTGTACAAGGTTGAAACAAGTTCTGCTAACAGTTCTCCTCGGATTAGCCCTCCTACGGCAGGCGTCTAGGGTCAGTATGAGCCGTGCTTAGGAGTGATGGAGTTAGTTTGCACTTTGTTAGTTAAAAATTGATCTATCGTATTCTGTCTTGCAGTTTGATCCACCTCTTGCCCTGCAAGAAGCCGATCTCATCTCTAATACCTCACCAGGAAGGTTCTGCCCCCTACCCCGGTCTGATCTTGGTGTGCGATACGGACCTCCTTGATATGGATCTCATGTGTCCAGCGCCGTAATGGTTCCTCCAGAGCTGGTGTGTTTGAATCGAGCCTCTGAACAACCTCTCAACAAGCTGTGAAATGTTGCTTATTGATTGACTAAGACGAGAAGCCTCAGGCAAAGTTTAGGTAAAGGCTACTTTCAGTTATCCCGACGAGATGTGGTGAGATATGTTCGGAGTCTTCAGGCGCTTTCTCCAGCTCCTCAGACTTTCAGGGTTTGCATGCACAGCTTCCCAATAAGTTCTGCAGAAACCGTGAAAACATATCTGACAATCCAGCGATGGCAAACCCAGTGGTAATTATTTCAGCGAGTCAAAAACAAGGACAAGTAGTACAGTTGTCCAAAACCTCCCTTTGATTTTACTCCCCTATTTCGATCTCTGTTTTTGTCTGTAGAAGTAAGTCTCATAACAAGCAGATCGAAATGGGTTCTGCCCAGGCTTCGCACTTTGCAAGTCGCAGGCTTTCATTTTCTACATCGTGTGCTTTTTAAATGCCTCGTTACTCTCGCCACGGGACTCTATAGTGGTGGTACAAAGCTCCAAAAGCACTTTATACAAGGTATAAGGATGGGAACACTGGCCCACGATTCCCTGCTGTTCCCTCTGTTGGCCAGTTAGAGGCATGGTGCTGAGATTCAGAAGTCCTCTTTCCCTGTGTGACATCTTTGCTTACACACATTAAAGGTCTAAGTTTCTGAGAAGTTCTTCTCTTGCCTCCTCTATTGATCAGACATCTCTGTTTGCCAGAGGGACAGTGGGAAGTTGGCCATGTTTTCATTTTTTGTTTCTTTGGATGTGGTACTGAGTGAGGCTGGAGAACCTTCCCCTCTTTCTTTCTCTTTTGCAGCCAAACTAGTAGTGGTGTATCGGTCCACGTGGAGATGTCTAATGAGAGACACAGGGAGCGTGGGAGAACAGCAGGCTCGCTTGAGGGGTCTACACCAAAGGCCGAGACTACAGAGGAGCTGAGAGTGAGAAACAACTGTGGTGGAAGAGGGTGGACAGACAGCAAATCCTCAGCTGTCTCCGGGGAGGAAAACAGGGACTTGGGAGGAGCAGGTGGAATATGATAAATGCGTAATAACCTTCTCTGATTCAAATGAGTGTTGAGAGGACTGCCATGAAAGCAAGCAATTAAGATTATTCAAATTGTGTTGTAATTTGAACCTTGTTGTATTGTAAATTGAATGTATTTCTGTTCTTTTGCAATGCATTTGTCTCAAACCAGCAAAAGCATGGCTTAAACTACCATAGGATTTCTACTCCTTTGTTTCATAGGCATTGTTCACCTGGACCTGATTATTTTCATTATTTACTCAAACAGAAGTACTTCCGAGTCTTTTCTTCCCTGTTGTGATGTATATCCAAGTGAAACGGCTTCTCAAACACGAACAGATGTAGGGCGTGGGGAACTGATTGGATGGTTGTGGTTTGCTTTTGGTGGTATTGAGTGACAGGTTGCCCTGCCCTCGTCATCAGAGAAAAGAAGAGATGTCACTGCAAGATGAAGGCAAAGTTATTCTGATTAAAGATTAAGAGCCCACATGAAAAAATCATGATGTGCTCACATACATTATTTATTATAAATACTGCAATATTCTACAAAAATTAAGAATGGACTTTTTTTTTTTTTCATGGTGACTTTAAGCCCCATAAATGTGTTATAAAAGTTGTCCATATTGCTCACATGCTATTTCTTGTCTTATGCAGCAATACTGATTTTTTGTGTGTGAGAAATAGACAAAAATTAAAGGGATAATTGAACCAAAAAATGTAAATGCTGTTGTAATTTACTCACGCTCATGGCGTTTTAAACATATATGACTTCCTTTCTTCTGTGGAAGACAAAAGATGATATTTTCAAGAATGCCAAATTATTTGTTTAACTCAGTCAGTGATTGACACAAAGTTTCTCATCCAAAGCTGCAGTAGATGGTTTCAGAATAGTGCACAAGTAGTATGAACTGCTTTTGGAAAACTTTCAAGGTGACTTTTCCCCCCTGAACTTTGAATTCTTCAGCCCCCATTTATTGTAAGTGCATGGAAAAGAACAATCAGCACAGTTTTCAGAATGTGTTGTGTTTCATGAAAGAAAATCATATGGGTTTAGTACTAAATTGGAGTATGATGACAGGATTTATTTATTTTTTCGATGCCTGAACACATTTTACTTCCTATCAATTGTCAACACCCAAGGCTGAGAGATTATGCCACTGATCTGGGAGAACAATTAATTAAGCTCTCACAGATTTACTATCAATAAATAGCATAGCTAGCGGCAAAACTTTGTGTTTTTCCTTTTTTTTTCTAGATGTTCTGCAGCAGAAAAAATAAAAATGCAGATCTGTGCTATTCTCAGCCTCGTCTGCAATCAACTTCCAACGTAGTCCAGGCCTGAGCAGTAGCAGAGAGGGCCAGAGTGAGGACTTTTCCAAATCAAAGGCAGGTTTACGGGATGACTGTCAATGATTTCTTCCTGCCAAGAGTTTCTGAGGCCTGAATTGTATTAGTGTACAGCTGTCTGAGCAGCCCAGACTGATATTCAGCGGAGTCGGCAGCGGTCATTGAACCATTGATTCAGAGCTGATGGATGACCTTGATTTCAAAGAAGCAGAAAGAAAAATAGCAAAGAAAAGATAAACGAAAGTTCATCTTAGGCCGTATAACTATATTTATATGTGATTATTTATTTATTTTATTTTTTATTGTTGTTGCATATTATTTACATTGCAGATGGTGAATGTGTAGTTGTCTTATCCTTATCATTAAAGTCTTTTGAATTTAGTATTGTTCATGTCATTACATTGTTTAGAGCTGAGCAGGGGTGTCCAATCCTGCTTCTGGAGGGCCACTGTCCTTCAGAGTTTAGCTCCAACCCCAGTTAAACACACCTGAAACAGTTAATCAAGGTTTTACTATGCATGCTAGAAACTTCCAGCAGGGGTTGAGGCAAGCTGGAGCTAAACTCTGGGACAGCGGCCCTCCAGGACAAGAAGTGAATTTTTGAAAATTATATTTTATTCATATGTTATGCTATGTCCTCGTAAGTGGACACCGGGAATCAGTCGTTTAAAAAATGGCATGAAATTGCATGTATAGGCAAAAACAATGAGATTTTTTTTTTTTTTTTTTTTTTTTTTTTTCACCAATCAATTTTCAATTTTTAACCAAAAGATGATTCTCAACTATGTTAGGAAAGAAATAATGGGATGAACTGATACCATTTTTACTTAATACAATATGTGGGTAAATTGACCATACATGGATTTTCTCATTCAATGCAATGTATCTATATATTGGATATTAATGTGTTCTTGGAGCAACATGTAATGAAAAAAATAATTGTAATGGGAGTAATAGTTGGCAACGTTTTCATAATAATATCTAATATTTTATAAGAACATTGCTATGTAATTTCTTTCCCGATTCACTTGTTGTGTTAAACATGCTTTAAGTCCTGGTGTCCTCTATTGAGGACATGTATGAAATCAATGCCCTGTTTTGTAACAGAAAGTCATATTTTGATTAGAAACCCCATTACATTTTCATGAGACGGTGATTTATAACAAACAATTAGAAAATTGTGGAATGACGTCATCAAGTATATACTTTAAATTTGAAATGTCTGTGGAGGAGATCTGAGCTCATATGTGGTGCCATTTGAAAGCTTAGAATGTCTACTTTCTGAAGATGTGCATCACTTTGGCAATTTGACATTTGTTTTACACCCTTTGAAGTTACAAAGTTATAAAGCACTGTTAAAAGTGATAAACATTTAAGTGTATGTTGTCTGGGCTGTAATAAACCCCAAAAAAGAGGTGCTTTTTGATGTGTGCTCTAGCCATGTGTGCCATGTGTGCTCTAGCACCCTGCAGACAGTTTTGGATGTTTCCAGCTTATGTCAGCAAACACTGTAAAAAAATATTTTGTGACACTGTGATATTGACTTTATACCATTGTATATTGACTTGTATATTGGCGACTAGTACAGCTCAGACAACCAGGGGTGCCGCTAGCAATTTTGTGCCCTATGAAAGAGTATGAGGTCGTACCAAACTCACAGGCCAACCTATAGCGATCGAAAATCATTGTCAGCCATTTAATTATATGTACACTACCGGTCAAAAGTTTGAGAACGGTAAGATTTTTCAAATGTTTTTAAAGAAGTCTCTTCTGCTCACCAAGGCTGCATTTATGTTATTAAAAAAAATATATTGTGAAATATTATTAAAATGTAAAATAACTGTTTTCTATTTGAATATATTTTAAAATGTCATTCATTCTTGTGATGCAAAGCTGAAATTTGAGCTTCATTTTCAACATTGATAATCATAAATGTTTCTTGAGCAGCAAATCCTCATATCAGAATGATTTCTGAAGGGTCATGTGACACTGGAGACTGGAGGAATGATGCTGAAAATTCAGCTTTGATCACAGGAATAAATAGCATTCTAAAATATTTGCAAGAAATGCAGAAATAAGATATAATTAGTTTTATCTGTTATTCTGGTAAATTATAGATGTATAATTTCTATTGCATTACTACTAGTACTGTTATTACTAATAAAACCAATTTATGTGGGCCCCAAAAGTGCATGGGCCTTAGAATCATCCTAACTCCTAATGTTTTATGTAACTTCAAAGGGTCCCTGTAAAATGACACCAAAATTGTGTATTTAGAGACCACTGTATGTGGGTATGGGAAGCTTTTCAATTTGGGTAGGCCAAATCCAAGGAGAAGTTGTTATCCTGGTAAAACTTCAAAACAAATGGCATCTCTGAAAAGCCCTGGATGTGCTCTTTACAGGACATCCAGACTTAAAACACCGGCTGTGGTGTCAGAGAAATTCATACAAATATAATGTGCTCGTATGTGGACAGTGGCACCCAGGAGGTTATAAGAAGTACCAAACAAGCACACAACATTTCACTGTTTCTGCATTTAGTTTTTCATGTGTTTTTATTGCTCATTTTACTTTCTTCCAAAATCTTATCAAATAAAACTAAATATTATTTTATTATTAAATTAACTTTTTGAACTTATTTTTTAAATATCTTCATTATGTATTTATTAGTTATTTTAATAAATAGTCATTTAATAATGCATAATAAATAGGGTTGGGTACCGAACTCGGTACTTTTGAGGGTACTGACCGAATTACGTCGGTCCTACCGAATACCGATTCACATTAATTTTCGGTACCAGTATTTCGTTACCTGAGAACGCATCTGGTGATATAAACACCAAAAAGACTACCGTATTTAAATATGAATTCTGCTTGTCCCGCGTGTTTATGTGAATGAAAGGCGCTGACCCGCAGTTTATTTACCTCACACACACACACACACACACACACACACACACACACAATCGCGTGTTTCCATCTCATACGAGGACATAAACACATGTCCGTCATCTCCAGAGCCGCTCTGAGAGTCACTTCATCAGCATTGTACCGTTTCAACCGTAGTTCGGTTCAACTTGACAAATATATTACTGCTGTGCAGTAGAGTTTAGATACATCTGTGTAATAATAATAATAATACTAACACTAATGTAATAATTGTAAATCATCAAAACCTTATTTTTTTAAGATGACACAATTTTTCTTTCATGTTTTAATTTTAACAGTATAAAAGCTCAGTTGTGCAGCTTTGTTTGACAAAAAAATTTTTTTTATTAAATTAAAATATAAATGAATGTTTACTAGAAAATACACAACACATAATTTGTGGGAAATCTTTTCATAGAAATTGAATTAAAAAGAAAAATAATAATTTGGTTGTTTTTATTAATTCAGTTAATTAGGTAGCTCGTAGCCTACTATTTACTGGTAAATATTACAGTGAACAAACATCAGAGACAATGGCAGACCATGGCAGCTCTGGCATAATGTCAATAACACTTCTATACATGACTTGGGTACCGGTACCGAATTTCAGGTTAAAATGTGAACGTTGCCCAACCCTAATAATAAATGAATATTTATAATTGAACTAGGCCGAATCAATCTGCAAAGAACAGTTTGTGGTTCGCTCTGGAAAGTTTGTTTGGAGGTCTTGCTTGTGAACGTATAAGCCCTGTTTGAAGTTTGCTAACTTTATCAGATATTGGGATGGAGTCCAGACAGCTAGCTGACGCTGTGCATTCTGTGTGAGCGGTGCGCTTGCTCCGGTATTGATACTGATGAGGCGCTGTCCGTTTCTGCTGCGAGCGTGAGAACTACGACGACGTCCTCTCAGACAAAGCAGCTGTCAGCACCCTCTCTCATCTGCGCTTGCTGCAGGTTAATTGACTGGAGTTGCAACGGTCTCACGCCAGCGCCCTCTTCCCCTCATCCGTTTCTCTTCGCTGGGTCATCCCGGGTTAGCCTCACCTCCTCCGGTCGGACTGGGGAGGGAGAGAGATAGAGCAGAGGAGGAGTATATCCACTTTGCTGTGGCAATTTGAAATGAGGGGCAGGCCTGCGAGTGTGACAGTCTCGGCATCATCACACTGCATGCGCATTAGAGTAAGTACCCTGATCGGCCATGTGAAAAGCCATTGGGGACGACCCTGTGATACGCCACTTCCAGCTCCAGCCTCACATGGAGCTCTATTTCACGGCCGGCTGGCCTGATTGAAAGTAATAGGGGGACTGGGGCTGTGATGAACTGACATGCCCAATAACTTTCATTACGTGGCTGTAACCTTGTCCCGTGCACTAATTAATTTTTCTGCCAGCAATCATATGCCTGTGTGCTGTAGACTGGAGCGCAACCCCTGTCTGATCTCTGAGCATCTGCCGGGAACCACAGTTAAACATTGCATGGACAAAAGTATGTGAGGACCCTCTTCTAATTAACAGGTTTGACTGGGCCCACTGGTCCAGTGAAGGGAGATCTTAATGTTACGCCATACACTAACTTTCTAGGGAATTCTGTGCGACCGGCAGTTTGTAGAGAGCCAGCATGATAATTTACTAGAGTGGATTTACACTGGACTTACTAGTGTGTGAAAACTTGACTGGCCTGCTCAAAATTCGAGAAATTAAAAATTGCAGCATATAGAGCAAAGTCTTCTAAGAAGTTTGAAGTTGTTAAAGAGAAACAATTCCTCGTTCCACCAAAGGTTTTAAATTTAATGCTCAACAAATACATATGTACTGAACATCGTTTCTGCTTGATAAGGTACAATGAGATGGTAATTGCTGCAATATGTTGTACAATTGCAGCTTTATGTTGCGTAATTGCAACTTCAGACTTTTTATCTCCAATTAGTGATTTTATATCTCAATATGTGACTTTAAATAGTGCAGCTCTGACTTAGTTTCTCAAAATTGTGACTATCCCATGATTTCACAGACTAAAATGCATGTTTGAGCTGTTTTAACTGAAAGCAACATGCACTGAAATATCTTTAAATATATCAGTGTCATTGTTTTGTCTCAAGATGCACAGCATTAATGTGTTTTTAAGGCACATTTATAAAAGCTTCTTAAATATCCTAATTCTAAAGAGTAATCCTGGCTGAATCTAAGCAATGTCCATGAAACCAGGCCATTATCTCACAATTTGACTGTATCTCAGTCAAACTGCGGCTTTATTGTTTATAATTCTGACTTTATATCTTACAATTTTGGCTTTAATTTACATCATTTCTCATTTGTGATGTTTTCTCAAAGTTGTATTTTTGTATCTCAAGGTGTATCTTTTTTTGTACAACTGAGAATTAGTTTCTTGTAATTTTCATTTTATATCTCTCAATGTAATGTTATATATTGCAGCTGCTAATTTATTCCATTTGCTGTTGTATGTCTCTTAATTGCAACTTTTATGTCACAATGTGCCTTTATATCTCACTATTGTGACTTAATTTGTTGCAATGCAACTTTAGGTTGCACTTTATTTTAAGGTGTCATTGTTACAGTGTAATTATATATTTATTACATTCATATACAACATGCACTTACTACTACAGGTTAGGGTAGGATTAGGGTTTGGTTGAGGGTTAGTTACATGTAATTATGCATCATTTACTATGGTAAATACATGCAAGATTTGTAACAAGGACACTGTAAAATAAAGTGTTACCAAACTTTAGCTAATTTCATACAGTTGTCACTTTATATCTAACTGTTGCGACTTTGCATCTCATCGTTACGTCTTTTTTTCTAGCTCTTTCTAGCTTTTTTTTGTTTTATATATACATTTATAAATGGATGTGGTGTTTGGCTCTCCTCATACTCCAGCTATATATTCAGTATCTTCATTGGTGTGTCAGGACTGCTAGTAGGGCTCATCTGATCCTTTTATACGGCATAATAACGTATGGGCCCTCCCTCTCTTGTTCATTATGATAGGTATTACACTGAATCTGAATGTATGAATGTAAAAAACAGCATTATTTGCAGCCCTTTATTAGCTGTCGCAGAAGTGCATTAGAAACCTCATGCATGCGAGGCGAGCTTGTAAAATCTGGGTGAATAAATATTACATGATGCATCTGATAAATAGATGCATGAACAGAATGCAGTGTTTACGATCATGGTGAGATGTCCATCTACAAGTGTGAGAGAGTGTTGGTGAGTGGGAGGATTTTCGATGTGTTTTTTTTTTTTTCTCAGGGCTTATATACAGTACATCACCCTTCCTCCCTTTACTGTTGGAGGAGTCTTGAAGGCACATTTACATTCCTGACCATTAGTCTCCCCTCTGCTTCCATTTGTTCACCTTTGCACAAGCAAGCAAAGTGCATACAGTATTAGACTGCCACCTGGTGGACACTCTTAAATCTTTTTTATGATTGTGTTGTTCTGTGCATTTTCAGATATATATATATATATATATATATATATAATTTTTTTTTTTTTTTGTTGTTTTTGTTTTTTTTGTACACTGGAATTGGTTTTCCTGCTGTTTTTCCTCTTTCCATTCATCAAATTTTTGACTGAAGTCAATTTTGGATCCGTCACCAAGACAGATGTGCGTCTCGGTGTAATTTTTGCTCAGACAAAAGCCTGTGAATGACATTTCATGCTGTGATGAACTACATACAGACATTTGTCCCTTGGCCTTGATCCATTCATTGAAATGTGAACTATACTGACTCTAATTATCTTGAATGTATTCGTTCATTAGGATGTTTACAATTTTCATTGTGCTCCTACAATGAAATCACGCCCCTCCCGTGCATTCTTTTCCAGGCGTTATCGCAACGCTTCCTCACGTCTTCTCCTTTCACGCCTGGAGAATTCTCTCCTTTGTAAGATGGAGATATCTGTACCTTTGAGTATTCCTTTAATGACACGGCCGCCTTTGTGTTTCTGCCGCACACGCCTCTGCCTGCTGTTCGCTGACGTCTTATCTGATTGTTGTGTGTGGCTGCTTCGCTAACGGCAGTCCGTTGGGTAAATTCCTTTTGTTGGGCCATGAATCTAGATTGCACACAGTCACAACATGTTCCATCAGTGATTGAAACCCAATGCTTACACATATGTGTATGCAGATGTTAACGTGTGATTCATGCACTCGCACACGGATATTTTTACACTTGGAAAAGTGTCTTGGCCCTTTTTGGGGAGAACTCCGATAGCTACTCAGTGAAGGCTTGTGGAGCTTTGGATTGTTTCTTGCCTCTAAGACTCATGAGAACTGAGATGAAAATAAAACAAAAACTGTCCTAGATTTGAGCAGAAAGGATAAAGGAGAGAGGAGGGAGAGAGATTAAAGAGCATGGAATGATTCGGCTGTAGTCATATTTTATTTTCCGTCCTTCTCCGCTTTTCTCTCTCAGTGGAAGCATGACATTCTTAGTGACATATTCTGGATTCGAGGCCTTCAGATTAGAGACGCTGCCCCACTGCAGGTAAACCTGCAAACCACTATAAGACTTCAAACGAAAAAATAAATAAATAAATAAATAATAATAATAATAATAATAAAAAAATTATTATATATATATATATATATATATATATATATATATACACTCACCTAAAGGATTATTAGGAACACCATACTAATACTGTGTTTGACCCCCAATCAACCAATCACATGGCAGTTGCTTCAATGCATTTAGGGGTGTGGTCCTGGTCAAGACAATCTCCTGAACTCCAAACTGAATGTCAGAATGGGAAAGAAAGGTGATTTAAGCAATTTTGAGCGTGGCATGGTTGTTGGTGCCAGACGGGCCGGTCTGAGTATTTCACAATCTGCTCAGTTACTGGAATTTTCACGCACAACCATTTCTAGGGTTTACAAAGAATGGTGTGAAAAGGGAAAAACATCCAGTATGCGGCAGTCCTGTGGGCGAAAATGCCTTGTTGATGCTAGAGGTCAGAGGAGAATGGGCCGACTGATTCAAGCTGATAGAAGAGCAACTTTGACTGAAATAACCACTCGCTACAACCGAGGTATGCAGCAAAGCATTTGTGAAGCCACAACACGCACAACCTTGAGGCGGATGGGCTACAACAGCAGAAGACCCCACCGGGTACCACTCATCTGCACTACAAATAGGAAAAAGAGGCTACAATTTGCACGAGCTCCCCAAAATTGGACAGTTGAAGACTGGAAAAATGTTGCCTGGTCTGATGAGTCTCAATTTCTGTTGAGACATTCAGATGGTACAGTCAGAATATGGCATAAACAGAATGAGAACATGGATCCATCATGCCTTGTTACCACTGTGCAGGCTGGTGGTGGTGGTGTAATGGTGTGGGGGATGTTTTCTTGGCACACTTTAGGCCCCTTAGTGCCAATTGGGCATCGTTTAAATGCCACGGCCTACCTGAGCATTGTTTCTGACCATGTCCATCCCTTTATGACCACCATGTACCCATTCTCTGATGGCTACTTCCAGCAGGATAATGCACCATGTCACAAAGCTCGAATCATTTCAAATTGGTTTCTTGAACATGACAATGAGTTCACTGTACTAAAATGGCCCCCACAGTCACCAGATCTCAACCCAATAGAGCATCTTTGGGATGTGGTGGAACGGGAGCTTCGTGCCCTGGATGTGCACCCCTCAAATCTCCATCAACTGCAAGATGCTATCCTATCAATATGGGCCAACATTTCTAAAGAATGCTTTCAGCACCTTGTTGAATCAATGCCACGTAGAATTAAGGCAGTTCTGAAGGCGAAAGGGGGTCAAACACAGTATTAGTATGGTGTTCCTAATAATCCTTTAGGTGAGTGTATATATAATTTCAGTCAAATCAACCAACAAAGGCCAGAAAAAAAAAAATTACAATGTTGTTATTATTTACAGTCATTGTCATTGTAAACTCAAAGTGTATTTATTTTTTTAAAATTTTTCTTACTTTATTTCGATGGTCCACTTAGGACATTCTACTGACTAAGCTTGCTATTTTGTGACTTGAAGTTCATTTTCTACTCAAAATGACACATTCAAAAACAATCCATTAACTTCATTGTGTAGAATAAAAATAAATAAATAAAAAAGTAAATTCTATATAAGTACTCAATTCAAGCATGTAGAAATTAAAGCATAAATATAAACGTTATAAAAAAATTAATAAAAAAACTACTTTTCTGATACTGGTGTTCCCATCATGCACTAGAATTTATTTTTTAAATATTTTTATCATTGCTTTTGTTGTTAGATTTAGTAACTTGCCATTTTGTGGCATTTGAAGTTCATTTACTAAAAAATGTCCATCAAATGTTACCGTCACTGTGTATTGTGTACCAAGTATTGAGGTCTCTGTGTTCAGGTCCCACGTTACTATTAATATGTAGACATTCTACACAATATCTACTGTATTATTTACTTAGATGTTTTTAATTACACTCTAAAAATGCTGGGTTAAAAACAGCCCAAGTTAGGTTGAAAATGGACTAACCCAGTGACTGGGTTAAATGTTTGCTTAAAACAACCTAGTCGCTGGGTTAGTCCATTTTCAACCCAACTTGGGTTGTTTTTAACCAGCATTTTTGTAGTGTAAAGCACGTTAAAAGCATGGTTTAATTCAGTGTTATATTGTTTGAGAAAAAAAAGTATTGCAAAGGAATTCGAATGACTGCTAGTTGGCATGTAGTTATTAAAAAAAAAAAAAAAAAAGTGTACCATTAAAATAAAGTTTCCCTTTATATGTTAAACATAAAGTAGATTTTTTCAAGATTATTCACACAGCTCTTACCAGATCATATAGTGATGTTTGAAATGACGGACAGAACTATTCCTCTCGACTTCACTTGAATTTGAAGTAGGATCAAGTAAACATTGTTCTTTATGTGCTCGGGGTTTTAACAACACCACCTTTGATCAAGATAATACAGTATTTCATCCTTATATGAAATACTGTATTGTTTCATCATCCGTATAACATCCTTTTGAGATCATGACAATTAAAAACATTATTACACAAATACACTCACCTAAAGGATTATTAGGAACACCATACTAATACTGTGTTTGACCCCCTTTCGCCTTCAGAACTGCCTTAATTCTACGTGGCATTGATTCAACAAGGTGCTGAAAGCATTCTTTAGAAATGTTGGCCCATATTGATATGCCAAGAAAACATCCCCCACACCATTACACCACCACCACCAGCCTGCACAGTGGCAACAAGGCATGATGGATCCATGTTCTCATTCTGTTTACGCCAAATTCTGACTCTACCATCTGAATGTCTCAACAGAAATCGAGACTCATCAGACCAGGCAACATTTTTCCAGTCTTCAACTGTCCAATTTTGGTGAGCTCGTGCAAATTGTAGCCTCTTTTTCCTATTTGTAGTGGAGATGAGTGGTACCTGGTGGGGTCTTCTGCTGTTGTAGCCCATCCGCCTCAAGGTTGTGCGTGTTGTGGCTTCACAAATGCTTTGCTGCATACCTCGGTTGTAATGAGTGGTTATTTCAGTCAAAGTTGCTCTTCTATCAGCTTGAATCAGTCGGCCCATTCTCCTCTGACCTCTAGCATCAACAAGGCATTTTCGCCCACAGGACTGCCACATACTGGATGTTTTTCCCTTTTCACACCATTCTTTGTAAACCCTAGAAATGCTTGTGCGTGAAAATCCCAGTAACTGAGCAGATTGTGAAATACTCAGACCGTCCCGTCTGGCACCAACAACCATGCCATGCTCAAAATTGCTTAAATCACCTTTCTTTCCCATTCTGACATTCAGTTTGGAGTTCAGGAGATTGTCTTGACCAGGACCACACCCCTAAATGCATTGAAGCAACTGCCATGTGATTGGTTGATTAGATAATTGCATTAATGAGAAATTTAACAGGTGTTCCTAATAATCCTTTAGGTGAGTGTATTTGAGTCTAATTCTCTGGCCAATTCTTTATATATAATGCATATGATAGTATAATTAATTTAATTTCCATGCATTTATTCATTTGGTAAGTAGTCGTGTACAGTCTTTCAGTCATTATCAGAAAATAAACCCCATTTAGGTGACATTCATTGGGGTCCTGATTACTCTGCCAGGGTTTATTCTGCAGTAAAGACTGTCTGACATTAATTTGTCACTGCTGCATATTCACTGAGAAGAATGCTGAGTCTGAGAATAACTTATCTCCCTTTTCTCTTTTCTCCTCAGTCCGCCTCTGGCCCCAGCATTCCCTCAACTCCTTCACAAGCATGTCAGCGAATGGAAAGATGCAGAAGGTCAGAGCCAGTAGGGACTGACTCGTGTTGTAGTGCAGCAGGTCTTTGTTCCTCCTCTGTGCCGCTGTTTGGGAGGCTGACTTACTCACTGCAACATCCCAGAGCTATTCCTCATGTCTTACAAATGCATCCGTCTATGCCACATCACATTACACTCAGAGACTTTGAGGAAAGCCTGACAGTTGGACACAGGAGATGTCAGAGATTTTCCCTTCTACAGTACTGGGGGTAACGCATTACATGTAGCTTGAGTTATGTAATCAGATTATTATTTTTTAAAGTAACAAGTAATACATTACTTTTAAATTTACAACAAAATATATTTTTCAAACAAGTAACTCAAGTTACTTTGTGTTCCCATTTACTGACCTCTGCAGTACATTTCCTTCAGCCTGAGGCTTATTCATTTCACTGTTGGTGTCAAAGTGCCTTTACATTTGCCAAAAAATAAACCTTTAATTGTTTTTATTATATAAAAAAAAAAAAAGCCCAGGTGAGAAAAAGTAACATAACGCATTAAAAGTTACAAAATAACTCAATTAGTTACTTTTTAGGAGTAAAGTAGTATTGCAACGCATTACTTTTAACTCTTTCCCGCCAGTGTTTTCTTAAAAAGTTGCCATCCACCAGTCCATCAACACCCCCAAAGCTTTGCAGTCCTATAGCTCGTCCTGGGTCGACATTTAATTTATGATTTATTAATTTTTTTAATATATATATATATATATATATATATATATATATATATATATATATATATATATATATATATATATATATATATGTTTAATGTTGGTGATCACGTTATTTTACATATGATATCCCTTGTTTCTGCTTCTTCTTCACCTATGTTTTGATCAGGAGATTATGTACTCCTTCAGAAGATATGTAATAGCGCCCTACCATATAACAGTGAAAACACAGAAAACCAGAAAATGTAGTTAATGCCGGGAAAGAGTAGTAACTTTCCACAACACTGCCCATCCAAAGGGAAAGACATTGAGAGTTTACCAGAGACGAATTGAAAACAAATACATTAATTTATGTTTAGATCTTTTGAAAAGAATTTCCTATATTTACAAGAGCCGTCAATAGGCATATATATATATTTTTTATCCCTGACACAATGTGATGATTTCAGTTTTAATGCATCCATTTCTCCATCCATCTGGTGTTGTAGCAGTCCTTCAGTGGCTTTCTCTTTAAGGGTGTGTTTAGATTTTTATTGAGCGCCATTTATAGTTAATTCCTATATGTCTGAAAGTGGCTGTATTTTGTTAAAAGCCCCATCTGCATTTAATTTGAGTCAGTGAGAAGGCCTTTCTCGGTTGTTTACTGATAATGGAGTGTCTGGTTACACAATTGTTTTTTGTGTGTATTGAACAAGGTTTTTCTCTTGTTCAGAGTAGTCTTTTGAAATAAAACAAAACAGAATAATACATGAAATATTAAGGTAGATAGATATTTCCTGAAGGAAATAAAATAATAGTTTAAAAGATTTAGGTATGCTTCAGTTTAAGGCTTTTAAGGCTTTTTTTTTTTTTTTTTGTAAGCTGGTGTAAGTCAAATGGAGATGTCCAAGCTTCAATCTCATATATTGTTTTATTAAAAATAAAACTATAACTAGACTGCAGAATTTGAATAACACTAAAGTATTGACCCTATACGTATTTGATACACAGAATTCTAAGGTTTCTAAATTATCAACACAATCAAAACTTTACAGAAGAACCTGCTGTGCACAAACTACTACATGCTTTCTGTCGTCTGATTGATGGCTTATACTTTTTTAGCAAGTAAAAGTCATTTTAGTATAATTGTAAAAACATCCACCTTCAGCTTGTGGTTCACATGTCTTTTTGCTGTAAAATATTTACATAGTTTTATAAAGTAAATGTAAGAATAACTTTTATATTGTTAGTAATATTTCATGATGACTGAACTGAACTGAATCCTTTCTGGACTGAAGCAACCTACATTTACTTGATTATTCATACATAATCTATATTGCCAAAAGTTTTGGACGTCTGTCTTTACATGCACATGAACTTTAATGACATCCCATTCTTAATCTGTCAGGGTTAATATGTTGGCCCACCCTTTGCATTCATCCCAAAGGTGTTCTATCGGGCCGAGGTCAGGACTCTGTGCAGGCCAGTCAAGTTCCTCCACACCAAACTCACTCATCTATGTCTTTATGGATCTTGCTTTGTGCACTGGTACACAGTCATGTTGGAACAGGAAGCCATCTCCTTTGTTCCCACAAAGTTGAGTGCATGAAATTGTCCAAAATGTCTTGGTATGCTGAAGCATTAAGAATTCCTTTCACTGGAACTAAGGGGCCAAGCCCAACCCATGAAAAACAACCCCACCCCATAACCCCCCCTCCACCAAACTTTACACTTGGCACAATGCAGTCAGGTGAGTACTGTTCTCCTGGCAATCACCAAACCCAGACTCGTCCATGGGATTGCCAGACAGAGAAGCATGATTGGTCACTCCAGAGAACATGTCTCCACTGCTCTAGAGTCCAGTGGCGGCGTGCTTTACACCACTGCATCCCACGCTTTGCATTGCACTTGGTGATGTAAGGCTTGGATGAGCTGCTCGGCCATGGAAACCCATTCCATGAAGCTCTCTACACACTGTTCTTGAGCAAATCTGAAGGCCACACAAAGTTTGGAGGTCTGTAGCTATTGACTCTGCAGAAAGTTGGTGACTTCTGCGCACTGTGCTCCTCAGCATGCACTGACCCCGAGTTGTGATTTTACGTGGCCTACCACTTCATGGCTGAGTTGCTGTTGTTCCCAATTGCTTCCACTTTGTTGTAATACCACTAACAGTTGAGCGTGGAATATTTAGTAGTGAGGAAATTTCACGAATAGACTTAATACACAGGCAGCAACCTATCACGGTACCACACTTGAATTTACTGAGCTCCTGAGAGTGACCCATTCTTTCACAAATGTTTGTAGAAGCGCCATTTTGATTGAATACAAAATGGCGCCGCTGTGTTTGGTCGCCGTTCAGGTCGCTCCGCGAAGACTGTGCTTTTATTTACTATTTTACTTTCTTTTACTCTCAGTTTTTACAAACTTATCATCTGCATTGATCTACTACGACAGCAAAACTCTTTTGGACATTGGTTACCTCTACACTGGACTGTTTCAGGACACTTTCGCCGATCCTCTGTGGCCATCTGAGATTCTTCGGAACGCCGAGTTGAACAATGGACAGAGCCAGCGGCGTAGAACAAAGAAACACCGTGGGAAACGCGCTGGTATCCGTAACAGACTGAGGAAAAGGGCATTCAGACCTCCTCTCCCGAGCATTCTTCTAGCAAATGTTCAATCCTTGGATAATAAGATGGACGATCTTAGAGCCAGGATAAGTTTTCAACGGACATGAGAGACTGTAATATCTATTGTTTGTCTGAAACATGGCTCACGCCCGCGTCCCGGACACAGCTGTGACGCCGTCGGAGAACTTCTCTGTTTTTCGGATGGACAGAACAGCCGAGGCCGTAAATCCAAAGGCGGTGGAGTGTGTTTCATGATCAACAAGAAATGGTGCGATCCCAGGAACATCACCATTCTCTCGCGGTCCTGCTCGCCTCATCTGGAACATTTAACAATCATCTGCCGCCCATTCTATCTGCCGAGGAGTTTTCTGCGGTTGTCGCGACCGCCGTTTACATTCCACCGCAGGCAGACACAGCGCTGGCTTTATCTGGCCTTCATGATGTTGCCAGCGGCGTCATAAACCAACATCCCGACGCGGCATTCATTGTCGCGCGGCGATTTTAACAAAGCAAACCTAAAGAAAGTCCTGCCAAACTTTCACCAGCACGTCTCCTGCCCCACACGAGGAGCAAACACACTGGATCACTGCTACTCTCCGCTTAAGAACGCCTATAAAGCGCGGTCACTTCCAGCGTTTGGCAAATCGGATCATGCCGCCATTTTCCTCACTCCCGAATACAAACAAAAGCTCCTCCAGGAACCCCCGGTGAGGCGGGAAGTTAAGCGTTGGTCACCCCACTCAGAGACCGCGCTACAGGCAGCTCTGGATGATGTGGATTGGGACATGTTCCGAGCGAGTTCAGCTGACGTAAGCGAGTTCACAGACGTGGCGCTTTGCTTCATCAACACGCTTACAGAGCAAGCCACGCAAACAATAACAATAACGTCCTTCTCAAATCAGAAACCGTGGGTGGACAATTCAATCCGCGCGGCAGTGAACGCACGCACTGCTGCTTACAACGCCGGTCTCCATTCAGGGAATATGAATGAATACAGATCGTCCTGCTATGCTCTCAGACGAGCAGTTAAAGCCGCAAAACTCCGTTATAAAGACCGAGTGGAGTCTCATTTCCAACTCAACGACTCGCGGCGCATGTGGCAAGGTCTGAGGTCCATCTGCTCCTTTGGATCTAAATCCTCTGCAGAGGTGAACGCTGATCCGTTGCTCGTGAACGAGTTAAACTTTCTATGCTCGCTTTGACTGTAACCGCGGCAACGCGACTCCGCCAAGTGGCGCGTTAGAGGAAATTACTCAGAGCAGCAACAACCACGTGATCTCTGTCTCGGAGGATGAAGTTCGGAGAGCACTCAAGCGTGTGGACGCCAGGAAAGCTGCCGGGCGGATGGTATTTCAGGTCGTGTTCTGCGGTCCTGTGCTGATCAGCTCACCGGGTTGTTTACATCTATCTTTAATGAGTCCTCGCTACATCTGTGGTCCCCACCTCCTTCAAAAATCCACCATCATCCCTGTCCCTAAGAACAGTAAACCCTCTTGCCTAAATGACTATCGTCCAGTGGCTCTCACGTCTATAGTCATGAAGGTCTTTGAGAGACTCATTAAAAACACCATTTGCGCCTTCATTCCTGACACTTTGGACCCTCTTCAGTTTGCCTATCGTCCCAATAGATCGACTGAAGATGCCATCTCTCATGTCCTCCACTCCTCCCTCACTCACATCGACAGCAAAAAGTGGGAACTACGTAAGACTGCTATTTATTGACTATAGCTCAGCCTTTAACACCATAGTTCCCACCAAGCTAACCTCCAAACTCCTGGATCTCGGCCTGAATCCTTCTCTCTGCCACTGGATTGAGGACTTCCTCACTGGCAGGCCTCAGGTGGTGAGAATAGGCCAGTCCACCTCCTCCTCCATCACCCTGAGTGTGGGAGCTCCACAGGGCTGTGTCCTGAGCCCCCTGCTCTACTCTCTCTACACGCATGACTGTTTGTCCACACACAGCTCCACCTCTATCATCAAATTTGCTGATGATACTGTTGTCCTGGGCCTCATTTCCAACAACAATGAGACGGCATACTTGGACGAGGTGGAGCATCTAACATCATGGTGCCAGGACAACTGTCTCTCTCTGAATGTTGGCAAGACCAAAGAAATGATTGTGGACTTCAGGAAGAGACAGCAACGGACATACTCCCCTCATGATCAGCGGGTCACCAGTAGAGAGAGTGAGCAGCTTCAAGTACCTGGGTGTAAACATCTCAGAGGACCTGACCTGGACTGCTCACATTCAGACACAGGTGAAAAAGCCAGCAAAGACTGTACCACCTGCGCCAGCTGAGGAAATTCAGGGTTTCACCAGCTATCCTGAAAACTTTCTATTTAGGGGCGATAGAAAGTGTTTTAACTCAGTGCATCACAGCGTGGTATGGGAACAGCACCAGTCATGACCGCAAAGCCCTGCAAAGAGTAGTGCGCTTATCCGAGCGTATCTCAGGGTCAGCTCTCCCGTCTCTGCAGGACGTCTACACCAAACGCTGCAAAGGTAGAGCTACCAAGATCATCAAGGACTCTAATCACCCTGCAAACCCTCATTTCACGCTGCTACCATCTGGTAGCGCTTCCGAAAGCCTGATGGCCAAAACTGAGAGACTCAGGAGGAGCTTCTTCCCCAGGCCATCAGACTCCTGAACTCAGTCACTTAACATCACGTGACTTCACGTCAGGATAAACATCGATACACTGACATTGCACTGCACTTTCTGTTCTCGTTGTTACTGTGTAACAACCTGTCATAAACCTGTTTGCACATTATACTCTTTATACATTTGTTAACCACATATTTATAAGTCTACAGTTTACTCACTGCAAAGTCTACTTCAATTATTTTATTCCACTTTATCCTTATTTGTTACCTTTTTTCTCTTTGACTTGATTATTTATAATTCTACAGATATAGACATATATATATATATAGATAGTACTTTTTTTATATATCCTATTTCTATTATAATTTCTTCCTTGTGTTTTTAACTGTGAATTTGCACTGTCCATGGAGCGGACCTGTTTACATTTCACTGCCGGTTGTATATTCTGTATATAACTGTGTATGTGACAAATAAAACTCTTGAATCTTGAATCTGCATGCCTAGTGCTTGATTTATACACCTGTGGCCATGGAAGTGATTGGAACACCTGAATTCAATGATTTGGAGGGGTATCCCAAGACTTTTGACAATATAGTGCATATTTTTTTAGAAAAAAATTATGTTAAAATATGAATATCATATATGATACATCAGGCTTTTGAGGAGTGTTAATTTGTTAATTTCTCAGTTATCATTGCATTGAGTTTTTTGACCCAAGAAAAAGAGTCAAACCAGATCACCGTTGTCTCAACAACCTTTAGATGAACTCTGAGTGACATGGTTACAATCCACAGGAAAAACCCACAGAAACTGTTACATATAAACATAAATAAAGAATGCATCAAATCAATAAAATCATTCAAAGGATTGATCTTGCATTCAAACAGCCTTTGACTGCATGATTCTATATCATGTCTATAACCAATACACATGACCATTATGCTTAAACTCACTCACAATTCATGTAATTGTATAAATATTGACTGTCTGGGTGAAAGTGCATCTTGCTTGGTATCTTTATGTTTGTTTCCTTATATTTCAAAAGATGGTTTGATTTAATTTTATGTAGAATGTATGTATTGTGTCATTATAATAAGAAATCATGTCTAACTATACTCTGCTTAAGAGCAGGAAGTTAGGAGACCAGAGATAACAGTTCATTCATGGTGAAGGAACCAATATGATCCCTAATTGGCTAGAACCCACCCAGGAGGATGGGCAAATATTTGAGTATTAATCTCAGAACACGAACAAAGGTTCAGATTTAGTTAAAGACAAGAGCCAAAAGAGACATAAGATGACAAGATAGACGATCAGACGATCGTGGCAGACCAAGATCAGAGAAAATGGGTAACAATTTAATTTCAAGCCATCTAAATGCTCTCGTCTCACTTTCCTTTCTTTTGCTTAGTTTCTTTTCTTTCCGTTGAGTCTCGTGTTCTAAGTTAAGTTTCGCCGCAAAGTTTAAATCAATGATTCTACAGTGAAGCATGCTTCAACTTCAAACAACACCCACAAGACTTTCCATCCATCTGCCAACACGCCATGTGATTGACTTCCCAAGACGTCAATCAAAGACGCAACAAGACCATCAGTGAAAAAGAACCTGGGAAACCCCTCCAGCCAGGACCGAAAGGGAATCCCCATTCAAAGACAACATGAGCTACAAACTCAAGTAATACCTCCAGAATAATGAGTGATGGTTCATTCAGGTCATGTGTTATAAATGCATATATTGCTAGAAAATTGGGATTTCATAATTTATCTCTTTTAAATCTCATTCTTTCCTCCTTTCTGCAGTGTGTGTGTGTGTGTGTGTGTGTGTGTGTGTGTGTGTGTGTGTGTGTGTTAGATAATAGTTTTACGTGTTAGAGTAATCAATAAAGTTTAATTTGTATTTAGTGTTCTTGTGTTATATGCTTACAAATGTAATGTCTTAAACTGCTGATCTATGTTACCTGACTATTGTAGTCTTTCACTACTGTGTGGATATTAATATCCGCTGCAGATTTGATAGTTATGGCCCATTCAAATGGCTGAGCCATTTGCTCAGCCATGAAATACTTGATTCCCTATGAATTAATTAATTAATTAGAGCTAAATAGACCCGTTTCCCTTATACAGAGTCCCTTACTATTAAACTGACATCAAAGTGGCTCTGATGGACAGTTTTATTTATAAGCTATCAGGATACAGATAGATAGAATATGGAGTATATCATCTTGGGATGGAAACTTTTTACTACATAGCAACGCTCTAAAAGCTTTTCAGAACACAGCATAACAACACGCTGCCATTGTGATGGTGAGTTTTGCATGAGCAACCACCAGAAAATTTTAAACTGTAGTTAATCTTACAGGCTATAGGCAAACGTGTGCGGCTTATAAGCCTCAGATAGCAGAACTGCTGTTATTTACACACTCAACCCAATGACACATTTTAGTGTCGTTGTTGTTGTCATGATTATGGCTCCTCTTTAAGCCCAGACACCATCATGACATTAAGAGCACAGAGAGGAAGAACATTCTCCTGCCAAGGCCTTCAGGAAACATGCCATGAGGGAGACAATGAACGTATCATACAAAATGTTCCTGAAGTGAACTAATCAGGCCTTGTTTTTTAATACTTCCTCTATCCTTGAATGATTTATTCATAGTCTTTTTTTTATTTTATTTTTTTTTTATACTTAAATCTCATTTCATATGGGACCTAGTGAGCAATTTGTCTGTGCCCCGAATCCCAATGAGGGTGTTTGTGGGAGAGGGTGAAGACTCAGCATGGTAAATAGAAGGAGAGGGGTTTTCAAAAGGTTAGCTGACAATCACTGCCACACACTCCGGCTGTAACGGCACACAGTAAAACAGAAGGTGTGGGAGATATTTTGTTTTGGAGGAGAGCTTGGCTGTAAGTGTCAGGATCGACCCTTAACCCATACTGCATTAATTATCAAAACACTTCTGTTATTCTTAGGGCTGCCGAATATGAAGTAGGCTATACTGAAAAAAATCTTTAGATTTGAACATGCCGAATATGCATTCACCTCTATCACCCTCTCGCAGTGGAATGTTTCTAATTAGTCAATATGCATACAGTAGTTTTTAAGCATTATCCTCACCATTGAAGAAGCATATTTGCATTTGACAAAGCAAAACTCTTTCAATGTCACACAGTTGCATCTAATAAAAAAAAAAAAAAAAACACAATCACATTTAATGAAGACTCAAATGAAAAAGTAGAATGGAAATAAGATTAGTTTTAAATAAGCAGGACTTTACTGAGAATGCCAATCCTAAAAAAATCATTTTCAAGGTTAAACTGCCTAAATTCCTCATTCCTAAATTGAAAAAGATTTAGCGAGAAATATGCTTTAACAAAGTTTTGCCAGAAGGTAAGGAAAGTAATCTAATCTTATATAAATAAAATTATTTTGTTTTAAGGTTATTTGGAATATTTTTACTGTAAAGCAATATATGAAAGTAGCCTACTGATTTAATAATAATAATAATAATAATAATAATAATAATAATAATAATAATAATAATAATAATAATTGGTCAAGTCGAAATAATTGTGTTTAGTGTAGTTGTAGCACCTTTTAATTAAAACTGAAAAATATCATATATTAAAATGAAAAATACATTTACAAACAAAGAAATTGAATGCAACAAAATAAGCAAAAATGAATTTTCAAACAATTTAACTATGTAATTATTTAAAGAAGAATTTATTTTGATAGTCCACTTTAGACATATTACTTTAGTAACTTTGAGTAACTCTTTAGTTTAGGGTCCAATTCTGACTATTAACTAGTTGCTTATTAGCATGCAAATTAGGATATTGGCTGTTTATTAATGCCTATAAAGCACATATTAATGCCTTATTCTGCATGATCATATTCTACTTAATCACCCACTACCTAAACTTAACAACTACCTTACTAACTATTAATAAGCTGTAATTAGGGGTTTGTTGAGGCAAAAGTCATAGTTAATAGTTAGTTAAAAGTGAGAATTGACCTAACTTTGCAACTACATGCCAACTAACTCTCATTAGAGTATTAGTAGTCTGTTATGGTTGGGTTTAGTAGAACAAGTTGACATGTAGTTACTTATAGTCAGACTACTAATACTAAGAACTGTTGACATGTAGTTGCAAAGTTACTTATATTTAGTAGAATGTATAAACTAGACTATGGAAATAAAGTTATACCAAATGTATTTACTGTATGAACACTTGAGCTGAACGCAACAATATAGACAACAAATTTACAAAAAACTGAACTGAATGCAATCATTTATTTACAAACATTTGAATTGAATGGAACAACAATTTACCTGAGAATGGCATACAATGGTGAAATGAATGTAACAATTTAACTGTATCAAATATGATAATTCATACAAGAACAGATTTATGTACTATTACTATTGCCATTGGTCAGAAAAGCAAAGCCCTGCCCCAAGTTTGCGCCATTGGTTTATCCAATCTGTGCCATGGAGCAACCGTGTTTATATTTCCTTTTAGTGAATCAACCTACAAATGACTTACATCTACTGCAGTTGAATGTCCACATTACATCAACATCAATAAACGTCACACTTAACCTTTAAGTTATAACTGCAGAGTTGATTTCTCAACAGCAATCTTTGAATCTTTGGACTTGTCATAGTTCAAACTTACTCCAACGCACTCAGGCAACAGCTACAGAGAGGCTGAGATGGAGAAAAAGAGAGAGCTAAAAAAAAATATGGAAAGCCAACTGATCTGATAACCACAACAAAACCCTCTGCGATTGGAAACTCTGCCGTCGGTCTTGCCAAGTGAAAAGGTCAAATGGATGGAGACGCTGCGTTGGACAACTAAGAAACGTTCAGAGCTCAAACATAGCATTTGCTTTGAAAACAGGGAAAAAAAGGGCAAAAAGGTGCCCTGCGTATGCATGAGGCATCTCTGAACAGCCATCTGTCCTCCCTCTCCTTTCTGAGACGTCATGTTTGACAGCGAGACCCAACTCGTGCTACCTTTGATCCTCTGATAACCCGCGAAGAGGGGTGGACATGAGAGAGGTATCGCCAGTGGCTTAAAAAAATGAAAGAAACCAGCTTGGTGCATTGGACTAGTCTTCATCCTCATAGACAAAACACAGGGATGGCCTTAGATTTAAGAGTTTCTGAAGAACTGGATAGTCCTGGAGGGCAGACGACGTGTTTTATTTGTGCCACATTTTCGGATCCCACTTTGAAGAAAATATAATCCGCCAGACCAATCCTCTGATGTACTTCGTGTGGATGAAAGGAGGTACAGGGAAAAGTGGAGATGGGGTAAAAGTGACCACTTCTGAGTCATCTGTCTGTTAGGGAGTCTGAAATGAACACGTTTACGCGTGTGACTCCAGCTGCGCTCTGCCGCTGATTCTGATTGGTTCGTGCTGGTTGTGTGGATGCATATCTTTGCGGCGTACGGAAGGATATCGGTGTGACTGATCTGATTTGCAGCCTGTGTCGTCTTCTTTCTTCAGATGATCGCTTCTGTATTGCGGTGTGGGTTATGTCTACCTTTGGAAAGAGGAACATATTGCAGATTAGGATTCAGGAGTCTTAGCCTGAGGGTGACAGAAGGACAAGGGCAAGAAGGAAGTTGCAAGACAAGGAGTAGGTGGTTGGGTTTTAACATATAAGGCCTAATTACGCTTGAAGCGAAGCGGTAATGCATCTTTAGCCCAGAACTGTCATCTACCTAATCTCTCCATAACCCCACCCCTCACACACACAGCATACATAACAGCTCATATAACAGAACACTCTGTTTCCGTATTTATTTATAGGCCCACAATGTGTGCTGGTTGGTTGATTGATTGATGGGTTTGTTGTTTGGACGCTTGCATGCGTGAGCGCTTAGGCATTTAGAGCCAGATGTTGCTGCCTAGAACTTCATAATTTAGACCTTAACTGTGAGCCTCAGGCCGGAATAATTGTGTCTTCGCTGTATTTTCATTCTACAGTGCCTTCATGTACACAACCCAATGAGTCTGTTTACATGCACAGTAATGTCCTAAAATCAGTCTGAATCCACATTTCCTTGTTAGCCGAGAGTACATTCAGACTATATTTGTACAGTTAAATGGGTCATTCTGAAATCTGAAAAAGCTTCAGCATAGAAATAATAAACTTGGAAGCTGATTGACAGATTTATTTCACTAATGAACACCAATAATGTTTGTTTAATTTATTCTCTTTTTTTCTTTTGTGGATGGAGTTTTTTTCTCACTCACATGTAACACCACTGATACATTTTATCATACTGACACGTGGTCAGGACCCTTCGGCATCACTTTTTGTCGCACATGGTACTCCATTGATTTCAATGAGAAACCTTTAGCATCTTATACAGTCATGTTGGGCATGGGAATGTTTATTGGGTTATGATTTTGCCATTATGACATGTTGGAGTGTGACTCTCCATTTAATCAGCCAGCACCTATGGAAGCAGAATAGTATCATTAATAATTCACGCAAAAAAACACTATGCACACGTGTGGGCAATTTCACATGCATGAAGCCAAATTCACGTGCACTAAAAACAATTCACGTGCGCAAAATAAAATAATATATTCATACAATACATTTCACAAATGCAAAACACAAGATTTACAACGGTGCACAAAAACTTTTGAATGTTTAAAATGTACAAGTCCATCCTTGAATGTGCAAATCGTCTGTCTGTCTGTCTGTCTGTCTGTCTGTGCGTGTGCGTGTACGTGTGCGTGTGCGTGTGCGTGTGACTTTCCTGGCAGTGTTCTCCTCCCATCCGGATCGGTCGTACTCTTTAGCCAATCAGATTTAAGCTCATCAATCGACCAATCATAATCGCATGAGGGCGTGCCCACCTGGTGTTACATCATCAGCTTTAAACCACAGTTCAACTCATGGCTGAGCAGAGGATGTGCAGTTTGATCGGTTCATTTCTGCATTTACTGAAGTTACAGATCAGTTATGGCAATATTTTTTAAATATTAACAGATGTAATCAGATGTCCCATATGAAGAGGAAATGATGCTCGTTTCGTTGCATTTTAGCTGCAGGTACAGAGCCCCTCAGACAGCTCTCTCAGTTACAATCACACAAATGATTGCAAAACAATCATCTGGGTGGCCAATAGCCCTCATTTAGCACTGGCCTCAATGAGATGGTTTTGAAAAAACAATAATAAATAATAATTATGAGCACTCATTGTTCACTGATGAAGACATTTTGCCCTTTGTGCAACAGTATACAGTGTGAAATCATTATTACACTTATTGTTCCCTGTATTTTTAGGATTACACACCTTTGGCATGACATCTGGATAGCAGTCACAAACAGTTTTTTTTTTTTTTTTTTTTTTTACTTTGTATTAATGTCTTAATCTATTCAATACACATGTACTTTCATGTTCTGTGCTGTATTGCCATCTCAAGGTTTTTAATGTCACAGAACAATGTGAAGCATTCATTTCACTTCACCTGGCAAAAAAACTATTTTTATTCTGATCACACAAAGGCATACTGATCATAGAGATTCCTCAGTAAACTATATTGAATTATTTGACCATCACTTAATCTCCTGCTTCCTGCTCTTCCTCGGTCTGTATCGCTTGTACTACATGCTGACTGCTTTAAAAATGAAACCAAGATGTGATATGTTCTGACAGAGAGGTCTAATGATGACTAGACTGAACACATTTCATTTGTTAACTTTTCACCTAATGTATTGCACTTAAATGTATAATTTCACCATAAACTGTTATTTACTTTAAAAGAAGACAACTCTGACTGGAACACTAACAACATCCCTGACCAACCATGCAATGACATTGTGGTTCCAGTAAAATGCCCGTGACTGAAGAACTTCAGCTTCAAACTGTAAGTCAGCCAATCTCACAGCTATAGAAGAGACATAGCCTACATACATACACTTCTCTGTACTAAATGTACACCTTCATACTTATGTAACAAATGTCCACTGAACGTGAGCTGCAGAACACAAATGCAGTTTATTTACATACATGAACACATACAAAACAGACAATGATTTGAGTTTGACTTGAGACAGACACTCACGAACCATGGTTACAGGAAACAACATTCAACAAGGACCATGGCAAACCTGAGGGCTTAAATACACAAAGACTAATGACTAGACAAGACACACCTGTGACCAGTGATTAAACAATGAACCAATGACAGAACTGAACTGAGAACCCACATGTCTAAAACAACCAATGACAACATGACACAAGAGACTAGGCAATCACAAGACAACAGGTGTGTTGGACATCGGCTGCGGCTGGATGTAACCGATCGGTGAGAGTAGCCGCGTGCAGGCGGGGAGGAGCTGCAAACAGAGACGTGAAGTCAGACACTTTCTGCTTCCCGTAGTGACGCTCACGCGGTGTTTGCATACTTTAACACAGCTTAAGTGAAATAAATGCAATATCTGTCAAATACACAGTTTCAGAGACATTTTCATTCGATAAGGGAAAGTGGTTTGTGTAAACCCACTGGGGTTCAGAGTATTTATTTTTTCCCCACATTAATTTCACACGTCTAGTACAATTATGTGGTTTTGTTTCATTAATGCAGTGTTATTTTTTTATTTTTATTTTTTTATTGATTTACCCCAAAAGAATGGAACTGAAATGTGACAACATGCCCCATAGGTGGAATACATTGTAATAGGAGCTCATTGTAACGCAGTGTGACAACATGCCCCGCCTGCTCCACTGGGATTTAACCCCGGCTCGTGTCTTCTGCTGTTAGATCAGCATTAAAGAACATCTCAACTGTTAAATAACAGATAGAAGATTACAATAATATCAGATTTGTCTTATTTTAAATAAACACAAAAAACAGAAATGAACAATAAACTTAAGAAATGTACTTTTGCTATGGTTAAATAAATGTTCAGTGATATCTTCCAGAGATTTCTTAATTTTGGCACATTTTTTCCTCTAAATAATGTTGATATGACAACTAGTAAATACACTAAGTTTCGTCATCCTGGCATGTGTGGAAAGTGTTAAACCATGTGTGTTACAACTAACCCCGCGTTAGGTTGTGCCCCGCGCTCCCCTGCTTTATGTAGGCTACTGCTAATACAGCGTCTGTTTGTACAAGAATAAAGTTCAACAAATAGGCCGATTCGAATCGCTGTCGCGGCGCTTCATTGACATACGTCACAGTCACATGGCGTCGGCACTGCCTCAAGTCGGACAAAATTTCGAACCGGCATGCACTGCTTCAAGTCAGCCGCCAATCGGTCTGCACATCGCTGCATGAAGTCAAACAAGCCTATTGGAGCACATGGCAGGATCACATGACAAACAGGAACACATGACACAACAAGCAAACAGCAGGCTTTATTCCTTGAGTGTGTACATTAATACAGTAACAGTGCATGACTTTCAACCTTTTGTTGAAACAACAGTCAAAATGGATGGCTTGCAACATGACTGTTTACAGTCGGAACGGTAAGGTCAAGGTACTGGTTGTCTTGGAAAGCTGAAACAATAAAACTGCATATAAGCTAAAACAAAACATAGATGAAATGTATATGGTCTAAAATGTATGCACTTCATTACATAAATTATCATCCGAGGTGTGGTGGACATAACAGGTCCAAACACACTGCTGTGACTGCTCTGTCCTAGTTAAATAATAGTACAAGACCACGTGAAAAATAACCAAAAACTTTATATTTTTCATAATCGTCTATTTACATACACCATCTCTCATCATTCAAATCATTGTTATGTTTTATATGGAGTTTATGAATCTAAAATCCTAACATTGTATGGTATGAACATGAATAATTATTTATGAGGTAAACATAAGAATCCATCAATACTTAAAATAAATGTTTATTTTCACACTACAATCGCTACAACTGATCTCTAACTTCTAGTTTCAGTAAACGCAGAAATGAACCGATCAAACTGCACATCCTCTGCTCAGCCATGACTTGAACTGTGGTTTAAAGCTGATGATGTAACACCAGGTGGGCACGCCCTCATGCGATTATGATTGGGCGATTGATGAGCTTAAATCTGATTGGCTAAAGAGTATGACCAATCCGGATGGGAGGAGAACACTGCCAGGAAAGTCTCAAACACACACACACACACACACACACACACACAAATCTAAGGCAATTCACACACGAATGGCGATTTGCACATTCACATTCAAGGATGAACTTGCACATTTTAAATATTCAAAAGTTTTTGTGCACAGTTGTAAATCTATGAATTGTGTTTTGCATTTGTGAAATGTATTTTATAAATCTACATTTTTATTTTGTGCACATGTGAAATTGGCTACACGTATGCATTTTTTTTTTTTTTTTTGTGAATTAATGAGACTAATCTGGCTCCATAAGCACCTTCTATTATCATGTTTAAGTCAAAATTGAAAATATATCTATATTCCATGGCATTTTAATATTATTATACTTCTGTTTCACTGTTTGTTTTGTCTGGTTTCACCCTGTCTCTATTCTTCTTCTTTTTCTCTCTTTACTCTGTTCAGCACTTTGTTTTATACAGAATTGCTCTATAGTCTATACAGAATTTAATGCAATTACATCAGAAGTAACTGTAATTCAATTAAATCAGGGAAAATTAAAGTACAGTAATGCTTAGTAGTGCATTACTGGTCAAAAGAGCCCTACCAAGACATTTGGTTTCAAGATACAATTTGGGTCCCTCAATCAATGTAATACAGGACTTTTATTTTTATAAGTGTAAGTCTGAATGCTTAGAAGAGTGACAGCACTCCTCCTCAACAAGCAAATTGAGATGTCATTTAAGTCCATAGTGTACTGAAGTGTAACACTGAGAGTTAGGGGATTGTCCAAAACCTGAAAGTTGAAACAGACCCTACTAGCAACAGCAAGAGTTCAGAACGAAGCAAATGGCTCTTTTGTTTAAATGTGTGTTGTGTGAGTTGTAGGATTTATATCTAAAATATAACACATTTTCCTACTGAATATAAATATTCATGTCGTTCATTGAGATTGAAGAAATCCACAGCACATCCCACAAAATCCAGGACTAATGCTTCATTTTAATTTGAGCAAAGTAGACATTTCTAACAGACGTCCCAATTCATTTGAGTTACTAAGCATCTTCTAAAGGCACTAATGCTAATTAGAACATAAAAAAGCCCTTTTTATACCAAAACAATCCATCCCTTCAATACATTAAAACAATTTTTTTTCCACATTTCTTTCTGTTGGCTGGCGAGAAGATGGAAGCAGAATGACCTAATTACGGTCGTCATGAGGATGCATAATTTCATCTCACCCTTCATTCTCATATTCGCCCAGGGATAATTGGTATCACATTGTAAAACACACATTGCCCCTTTGCAAATCCTCATTAGAAAACAATGCATTGGCTCCTTTCAGCTAATTTATTTGTCACAATCGCCAGCGAGCTGATGTACGGAGCACTGCAGGCTTCAGTGCTCTAAAGCCTCCCTCCTACACAAAGACACACACGTTTATTAAGTTTGCTTTAGTGCGCTTTAAGTGATAACAATCATCATAAATCAGACCGCGCATATTCCTATAACCATGCTGGGAGCAAGTGGACGTAAGAAGTCATTACAATATATAAAGGAAGAGAAACCTCCACTGGCACTGAGAACATTTGTCAAGATTTACACATTCATAATGTTCAGCAAGTGCTGAAATACTGGATCATATAACGGCGGCTTTCATAAGAGGTGAGACAACTGTAAAATAGAGAAGCAATTTCCCATTTCCTCATAACGAACCTCAGCAAATGGGCTGAAATATATTTGAAATTATTTTAGGAGGACAATGAACTAACTAAATGCTTAATTTAGTTTTTGTAAGACTTTTTCAATATTATTTTCAAGGTTGTATATATATATATATATATATATATATATATATATATATATATATATATATATATGAGGAACATTATGACCACCTTCCTAATATTGTATTGGTCCCCATTTTGCTGCCAAAACAGCCCTGACCCGTCGAGGCATGGACTCCACTAGACCCCTGAAGGTGTGCTGTGGTATCTGACACCAAGATGTTAGCAGCAGATCCTTTAAGTCCTGTAAGTTGCGAGGTAGTGCCTCCATGGATCAGACTTGTTTGTCATGTGCTTAAAATATGCCAGCCTGAATTGATGTAAATTACTATCAACACACTCATGCACACACTATATTCAACCCCCAATGAAGCTTAATTATAAAGTTGATAGCACCCAGAATGATTAGTTAGCATGTCAATCAAACATGGGAAGGAAAGACACGAAGCTGTGCAGTAATTGGCCATGAACGTCGGGGCATAATAAATATTCATATGTGTTCTGCAATTGCGGCTCTCTGCAAGAGGCTGTGCTCTCAAGTATCTTTGCACCCTTCACATCTGGAGAGGGCATGTCGCCCCTTCCTTGACATGAATTAGCCTGGGCCAGACTTTATCTATTGGGAGCGCTTAAAAAGGCTGATTTGATAACCTCCTTCTCCCCAACTCATGCTTTCATATTGGCAGTTCATTGCATATGAGTGTCCATGAACCACAGGTTGAAATTAGTTTGAACAGGGATATTTATGAAGCTAATATTTAGGACAAAGTGCAACTTGAAGTACATTATGTCCTAACAAAGCTGACAGTGTTCCCGAAAATGTGTAGGTATCTTGGCTGTACCCACCCATGAAATGTGAGTTTGTAATGCCGCCATCAGGCAGGAGATTAAGAATTCCAAGATGCAGATTGAATCTGTTCAAGAACTAGTTTATTCCATATGCAATTAAGTTATTAAATAATACTCTGTAATGTTGTGTCATTGTGTTGTGCTATTTTGTAACTATATGTTTTATGTGATGTGGTGGTTGTATTTTGGAGCCTAAGAAAAATTTCCCTTGGGATAATAAAGTATACCTTGAGCATACCTGTCAGGTTTGGTGTCAGTGCCTCCTAGTGGTTAGAAAATCATAAACTAATAATGTTGCATAATAGATTGTTACATGGATGACATATTTTTGTAGACCAAAACCCGGAAATGATTTGCATTTTAGCACTTACGGTTGCACAAAATACGTCATCAGTACAGCGCTCTCTTTGGCCTAAATTTATAACCTCTCTAATCCACTTCTTCCCATTTTGAATGTAGTGTGAACAGTTGTATTTAGTGTATTGAAACAATACATATTCCATATGCAGAGAGTACTTGAACAATGTGGAGCAACCTAGTGATCACCCAGTAAACATTTTTTTTTTTTTTTTTTTTTCGGCTAGTCCTCCTTCAGATCCTGTTGAGTTTGGCATGAACCTTATTTCAGGATTTGATTTTGCGTTGGGCCGTTTTGGGCTCTGGTTGTGTGTTTGAACCATCTCTTTTGTCATGGAACATTTTGCTTTGAGCTTTAGTGAATGCAGGACATGTTTGACCTTGTAATTATTTGCTTGAATATTTTATTGATAGTTTTTTTGGGGAGATAATAGCTGGAGTTAATAAAATAATTGCACCGTTTGATACACTTGATTGCTTTGTTGATGTTCAAGATATTTGATTTGCTTTATTTATCTTCAAAAAAGGTTTCATAGTGGAAACAAATACATGTGGCTAAACTTGATCACAGCGTGAACTGATTTTATGAATATGATTATTTTCTGAAAGAAAACAAGTGAGAAAAAATTAAATGGACATGGACAAATGGAATGTTTGTCTATTTGTTATTGTAAATTTGTATGACTTAGAAATCAATGTACCTACTGTGCAGAAACAACATTTATCAAATAAATAAATATATATCAACAAAAGAAAGGCATGAATGGTAAATGTGAACCATTAAAATATATATATATATATATATATATATATATATATATATATATATATATATATATATATATATATATATATATATAAACATATTTATGTATGTATTTGATCTAAAACTACATATTTGCAATTAAGTGAATGTGTGATTGCAATGTATTTATTTGTATTCGATGAAAAACATGTCTTGTGTTCCAGTACAAATATCCAAACTAAAATCAATATACATTAACTTTTTCTGAAGCATGAAAATGACAAAATATTAAGTCTTTAAGTAAAAAAAAAAAAAAAAAAACATAATTAGGTGAGTTTATGCAACTATCTGATAAAAATATCAAATGAGTTTTAAGGGATCCAGTCTTTGACTGCGGGGGACTTTAAGAATGTACTGTAAGATATCTGTATGGGAAAGCGTGCCTAAAATACAAAGAAGTATTTAAATATTTACATAATTATTTATGTAGTGTTTATGTCAGCACAGCTCTCCCCACCAAAAAAAGCATTTTAATGAGATGAAAATTGACACATGGACTGAGATTAGGACTAGATTAAGAGATTAAGACATCTGAATGGTTTGGGTGGGTGGGTGCCGGACGGGTGATGAAACACTTTGGGCTGCAGGTGTGTGAAGAAAGATGTGTGAATAAATAACAGCTTTCTGACGTCCAACCTGCGTAAGTGTGAGTCTTTATACAGCTACTGTTTCTCGGCCTCCCAATCTCATTGGCACTGAGACAAACCCTTTTAGAAAACTGTGAACTGCTGTGACCCTTAAAAATCACTGACTCGTTCCAAATGTTTCAAATGACAAACGAAAGGACAAGACCAATATAGACTGTTATTAAGATCAATTTAGTCTCAATTACATTTACTGTAGAGCAGCACAAATTTTGAAATAATAAGATATTAAGTTGTTTGTTGCTGAGGAATTGTCTATTTTTTTTTATTTTCTGGAACATTATGCCTTTGCCCTGAAAATGTAACTTTTATTAAATTGCTAAGATGTAATATAATGTATGTTGGTTTCGCAGTAATATGAATCAGACCAGCAAAGTGGGCTTAATTCTGAAAGTGACGGACTCAATCCATCCCTTTTGATGATCAAACTGTATTAAGCCACATTTGCGTGGTTTGGGGACTCAGATATGTAGGACAAATCATAATCGAGAAGAGAATTGCAATATTCAGGGCTTAATGAAGTCTGCCGCCCACCTGCAACGGCATTATTTCAGTATCCCGATGTGGATTAGGTTCTGAGAGAGATTCTTTTGGCTGGCAGCCTGTAGCATCTACAGACGGGCAGATCTTTGAAGAACTTGAATATCATAGAGAAAAAAAAAAACAAACAAAAAAAACATCCCCTCATCTCATCAACAGAGACAGCAGCTGGAACATGATTGCCTACTTTAAAAAAAAAAAAAAAATCATAACATGCCCAATTAAATAAATAAAGATAATATGATGCAAGCTTATACTAAAAGTAAATAAAATAAATAAATATAAAACAAAAACAAACAAAAAAAATTGAGGGAGATTCAAAACAGATACTCAGATGATACTATTTACTTAATCTACTTTTCCAATAGTTAAATATATATATATATATATCTTGCAGTTGATGGAGATTTGTGGGATGCACATCCAGGGCACGAAGCTCCCGTTCCACCACATCCCAAAGATGCTCTATTGGGTTGAGATCTGGTGACTGTGGGGGCCATTTTAGTACAGTGAACTCATTGCCATGTTCAAGAAACCAATTTGAAATGATTCAAGCTTTGTGACATGGTGCATTATCCTGCTGGAAGTAGCCATCAGAGAATGGGTACATGGTGGTCATAAAGGGATGGACATGGTCAGAAACAATGCTTAGGTAGGCCGTGGCATTTAAACGATGCCCAATTGGCACTAAGGGGCCTAAAGTGTGCCAAGAAAACATCCCCCACACCATTACACCACCACCACCAGCCTGCACAGTGGTAACAAGGCATGATGGATCCATGTTCTCATTCTGTTTACGCCAAATTCTGACTCTACCATCTGAATGTCTCAACAGAAATCGAGACTCATCAGACCAGGCAACATTTTTCCAGTCTTCAACTGTCCAATTTTGGTGAGCTTGTGCAAATTGTAGCACCTTTTTCCTATTTGTAGTGGAGATGAGTGGTACCCGGTGGGGTCTTCTGCTGTTGTAGCCCATCCGCCTCAAGGTTGTATGTGTTGTGACTTCACAAATGCTTTGCTGCATACCTCGGTTGTAACAAGTGGTTATTTCAGTGAAAGTTGCTCTTCTATCAGCTTGAATCAGTCGGCCCATTCTCCTCTGACCTCTAGCATCAACAAGGCATTTTCGTCCACAGGACTGCCGTATACTGGATGTTTTTCCCTTTTCACACCATTCTTTGTAAACCCTAGAAATGGTTGTGCGTGAAAATCCCAGTAACTGAGCAGATTGTGAAATACTCAGACCGGGCCGTCTGGCACCAACAACCATGCCACGCTCAAAATTGCTTAAATCACCTTTCTTTCCCATTCTGACATTCAGTTTGGAGTTCAGGAGATTGTCTTGATTGTCTTAAATGCATTGAAGCAACTGCCATGTGATTGGTTGATTAGATAATTGCATTAATGAGAAATTGAACAGGTGTTCCTAATAATCCTTTAGGTGAGTGTAAATAAAAACTTAACACATATGACATGGGTAGCACTTTATTGTACAGTCATCTTATTGTAGTTATTACAATAGCTGGGTAATAACTACTAACCCTGAACGTCTCCCTAAACCTAATCTTAACCCATGTAGTTACTTTATATTACTCAGTATTTACTTAGGCAAGTACACTGTAAGTACAAGAACTGTAAAATAAAGTGCAACCAACATATGCAAGCCTAGCATACTGTATAAGCATATTTTTTTGTAGTTTATAACCATGTTTTGTGAACTGTCTTAAGGATGGATTGCTGAATCTCCTGTCTGCGCAACAAATACTAATAACGATACATTGACCTATAACAAACTACTTATTTTACTACTAAAAGCACAGCTTGACTGTTGTTTAACTATAAATAAGCTGCTTGTATCTTGGGAAGCTATATTTTTAGTAACTTCCCATTCATTAATAAAAACTGTATTATTTTTGGTGGCATTACTCATCCTTCACTGGCGTTCTCGTCTTCTCTAAGGTATCCGTCACATCTCGGGTTAAAAGGCCTGCATATGAAGGAGCCTGTAAGAAGGCCGCGTCTCTTCTTACACTCAAGCAGGTGAGATCATGAATCTATGGATCTATGGGATATTTACCTCTGACTGCTATATAAAGGCAGTGTGTGCCTCTAATGCAGGCAAGTGGCTATAGAAAAATCTGTGCAAAATGAACAGGGTTAAAGGTACATTGAGCTTTATTAGCTTTTTTGCCTACAGCTATAGCCTGGGAGAAAGGCATTAGCTTTGTAAATAAAATATTGCTCGCTTTTTAAACATATTTCAAAGACGTAATGAACTGTGTAATCTACAGAAAGCTAAAATATTTAAGAATTTCCAAAGCATGTTTCTTCACCGAAGTGTAGCAGTGAATTACTCTATTGCAGTGTGGTTATCTTGTCACATGTGTGTGTGTTTCATTAGTTCTGCAGGTCTGGCTGTGTTGTGTGTCGCTGTGGCGCTTCTGGATTTCTCATGCCGTTCCTCTGGACTGCAAGGACGAGGCCGGATCACTCACCCACTGTACTTCAATCTCCCAAGAGAAACTTCTAGATCGTGTCATTCAACATGCGGAGCTCATCTACCGCGTCTCTGAAGAGTCGTGCACTCTTTTTGTGAGTGAACCCTCTCTGTCAATCAACCGAAGTTTATTGATCTGTTAACTCTTCATTACATATTCACTGTGCAGCACTACAACATATGACATGATTTATCACAGCATATGAAGTTATAGTTTGCAAATGAAATGTTGCTAAATCTCTGCATGCTTTTGGTCACACTTTATTCTGGTGGTCCCTCACAGACATTCTGTTGACTATAAATAGTGTTGCACCTATACTAACACTCAGAGTTTTAGTTGAGTATTAGTAGACAGGTTATGGTTCATGGTTAGGAGAATAAGTTGACATGTAGTTACAAAGTTACTTTAAAGGGCCCCATGTTACACCCGCCGCAATGCGATGCCAGGCGTGACGCAAGTGTTTTCTGCTAGTTTCAGCCCGACGCAGTTATCATTTTCACATCCAGTGCCACATTGTTTCAATAGCAAATGCATGTAAATAGCAAATCTACCATTGAGTAAGCACAACTGGTTTTTAAAGGGAATGGGAGATGAGACATCCATGGCTCATTAAGGGCCTAGGGACAACCCTTTTGGACCATGCGCCTGGCACGGCGACTGTTTTTTCTGTTGTTAAACTAGCAAAAGTGAATTTGGACAAACCCTAATGCACCTAAACCATGAGCTTCAGACCATGAGCTCAGATCGTTAAAATAGGGATCATAGTCAGTAGAATGTCTGCTTTGGGATAGTAAGCAGACAGTTTACTAATACCAATGGCTGCTAGTTGACATATATATGCAGTGTTATTTATGGACAGCAGAATGTCTAAAGGGGAATATTAAAATAAAGTGTAACCTGTTTTTGTTTTTTGCTTTTCTTAACTCTCAATCAGATAACCAATTTCATTTCATCTCATCAGCTGAGATATTATTAGCCAGACTGATAGCAAGTTCTCTTTCATTTAATGTCATTATTCTGTCTCATTTAATCAACCTTGCCTCATCATTGCCGGCTGTGTGCATGACTTTGAATTAATGAGACTATAATCTTAATGAATAATCAGACTCATTATAAACACTGTGAGATGCCTATCAGTCTTGTTAGATTATTTCACTGTTCTTAGGTGGATTGTCTCTTTGCGGTGGGAAAACATGCAGAGAACATTGGTATAATTTCATTTCTCATTGCAAATCTCCATTCAGATATTTATAAGGAAGGCCTGAAGTGGTGTGTGTGTGAACTACTGGTACTGCTCTGAAACTCTTAAGTTAGTCAAAATGTATGCGGCCTAGATGACACATTCACAACCCTTAAAACCGAAATGAACACTGCAGTCAACCCTTGTTACCGTGTGTTTAACAGGAGGAGATGTTTGTCCCGTACCCTCTGCATGATTTGAGGAATCAGGGAGGAAACACGTGCCACAGCAAGCCCTTCCCGATCCCAGGCTCCAAGAGCGAGATTCAGCAGATATCGGTGAGGAGATGGGAGTGGGTCGCCTAGTGTGTTTCATTGATTAGAAAAAGGAAAGGAGGAAGGAAATATCAAAATGAAGAAAATGGATATGATGCATTTCATACCAGGTAAACCTTCCCTAGAAGGCTGAAACCTATCGAGTCTTTTATTTTCTACATGTACACCAGCATAATGTACAGTCGAACGTGTATCCTTTCAAATTATGCTCCATTTGATATTTTGTGCAAATGAAGGCGACGTGCTCTAGACTAATCTTTGTCCTGTGTCTGCACTATTATTCTCCAGAAGTTATGACCGATAAAAATGTCTTTCTATTCTTTTAAACTAAAGTTGTGGCTATCTCATAACCAAAATATTCGAAAAATATCTAATATTTTTCTGTGCGTGTGTGCATTTTAAGCATAAACTCACTTCATTTTGACTATTTTTCATAAAATAAGACTTAATATCTTAAGTTATTTTGCTTGTCAAGTAAATATATCTTGGTTTGGAAATGTTTAGATATTTGTACTGGAAAACAAGACAAAAAATACTAAGTTAGGACATCAGATTTTGCATTGTAACGTGATAATCCTTATAGACTCGAGAGGTTTTGTTTGATTTGAATATTTGCTTTATATTTATATAAGTATCATATCATATCAATTTCAATATTTTTCATTTATTTATTTATTTATTTTATTTTTTGAGGGGTGCTATTATTTAACATTAGCAAGCTAAGTGTATTATTAAGTACATCTTGTAAATTAAGCTATACATTTCAAAAATTAGTTCTTAATCTGTGTTCTTGCCCTGATTTCCAGTAATAAGAATCTAAACATTGTTGTCTTTCATCCACATGAGCCAAAAATACATTTTCTGGCTGTTCTCAGTCTAGAAGGCACCAAATTCAAAAATAATGTCACATTTCTACTACATAAATGACCCAGTTTAAATACACGTTCATCTTCCCAGTGTTGAAGTACCCCTTTAACCTAACTATTAAATCAGTCTACAGTTTACAGAAAACATTTTGTTTACTTACCATGGCTTAACTCTACCGTTGTTGTCACAATGTTGGTGCTAGCCTGCGGCTAACTACTATCCCTTTTTGTAACACTTTACTCCTTTTACCTTGACTTATGCTGCCTTCACGTGCTATGACAATTTAGAAAAAGTCATGGTTACGAGCGTGTTGCATTCAAGTGCTTTATTGTCGGAAAGAACAGGAATCATGGAGGACAACAGGTTTATTCTTGCCTATATTTATTGGGAAAATCTTATTAAAACCAACATAATATGTACTGCACTGACAACCACATCCAGATAGTCCGCTTTCTGCCAATTCTGTAATTTAACTCAAATGTAGGCTATTTTCTCTGTATTTCTGAACTTCCCAGTGGTAAACATCTATTCATATTCTAATTATATGGTTTATAGCTTAAATTATTCTCCTATTTTGAGCCTCTACAAACATGAGCCTCTTTGATTGTAGCATTGTCCCAGTCTGCCAGTTTAATAGCTGAATTTCTGAAAAACTTAACTCCACAACTGGTGCGATTTTCACAGTTCACGGCGCAACAAGTAGGCATTTTTTTTCTTGATGAGAAATTCTCTGGTTCACACACAACTCAATGGAATGGAATTAACTTTTAATTATTTTTCTCTCTCTCTCTCTCTCTCTCTCTCTCTCTCTCTCTCTCTCTCTCTCTCTCTCTCTCTCTCTCTCTCTCTCTCTCTTTTTTACGCATAAATCTAACAAAATGTAAGAAGGTTTATACGGAGCCCTGCAATTTATAAATCATGCACACTATTTACTGTTTAGTTCCCTCGATTTGCTAAACAAGTATGGGGTCACATGCACATGATTTATAAATCGAAGGAACAAATTAGTAAATTAGCGCACAATTTTTTTTTTTTTCTTGCATGTCATGTGCGGGGCTCCGTAGGTTTACATGCTATATAAGAAATAACAATTAGCTCATGGGGTGACAAAAATAACTTAATTCAGTGTATCTTATGAAATTTTGCATTCTGTTTTAGGGCCACTTTGACTGGTAAATAAGACAAAATACAAAAAAATACAATAGTTTCGTTTTTTGTTATTATTATTATTATTATTTGTGTGTGTGTGTGTGTGTGCAGGTTTTATTCTTGAAAGGCCACATGATTTGTTGAGAATATGCAGGTTAATAATCTTAAACGTCATCCACATCCATGCATTTCAATATAGGTTAAGCGTTTACTAGCGAGTGTTCACTTGAACCACGTATCCCAGCTCTGAACAAATGAGCTCTGTTTAACTGGTATTGTGCGAAAGACTGCGACAACATGCTGTCTTGTTCATCTAATGCACTATTGTGTGACAGCTCTTTCAACTGAGAGACTAACCTTTCTTCAGAACAAAATTGCCTCCATCACCAAATAGGCTGTTTTCTTTTCAATACATCTTTTTTTCCTCCACCTGCTGAAATAGATTTTAACATTCCCCACAAAGTGCTTTAGCTTTTTCCTAGGTAATGAGTCTTGTCACGCCACCACTGTACGCAGCCAAAGTAGACACATATTTCCATTTGATTCAGACATTTTAGTCTGTGAAAATTCGTCTGGAGCTACAGTACACATTAAGCATAGCAAAAACATTGAAAATGGATTACCTCCCATAACCTCGCCTTCACCGGGAGGATGTGCTGCTTTATATGAAGGATGTAGTCTTGACTACTGTATTCAGTCCGTTTAAAGTTTGGAGTCTGTGAATAGGGTCACATCCTTTATTTCATTTATTTATTTGTTTGTTTATACCTGAGATCCACTTAACATTTTAAGTCAAAATCCATTTTTTTCCCCATGTCATTTCCAACTCTCTCTGACCTTTAGTTTTAAACAGGACATTTTTTGCACCTATGCTTGTAAATGTCCTTTCCGCATGTGAAATCAGGGCATGCAGGTTTCCTGTCAGGTCCAATATAGTTTCTGATGCCTCATCTTTCAATAACAGCCTCTTTGTAAAGTGTGCCACATTGACACAGGTTCACAAAATAAATCCTGAAATATTATGGTCAAGCTGACGTAACCTCTTATTGCTTCTTGTTTGCAAACTGGATTGTTATATATTTTTCTAGTGTTTAGGAATAATTCATCATGACTTTTGTGGGCTGGTTTCTGAATACCATGCTTCATTAATGTGTAAATGTGGGAAGTCAGAAGTTCAGAAAGAGATTTTTTTGCAGCTTACACTCTTCTCAGAGTCTCATCTCCCATTCCCTTTAAAAACCAGATGCTCTCGCACCATGGCAGAGTGTTTCTTCAGAGAGGAATCCTTTTATTTTTTATATTTATAAATGTGTGTGTGTGTGCTGTGCGTCCCTGTGTGTGTGTAAGCAGAGTGCATGTGCATTGTGCACCCGCCTATAGGCACATATTAGGGGAGACCAGGGATGGTTGTAACACTTTTAGTTTGAGCAACAGTAACTCAGTGGTTCTTTATGCTATATGTCTCAAATTTTGATACATGGTAGCCACATTTGTATATGAGTGTGTGTGTATTCCTGTTACATAAGGGTTCAGTCACTAGCTATGTTTCCGTGATCCACTTATTTTTATGTGAATTTTGATATATTGCATAAACGCTGGATGGAAACATCAATATGCACATAAATTCTAATAATGTGCACAAAAAAAACTTGTGAGTTCAATTGAGGCAGGTTATTTTTATCTGGTAAGACGACATGCGCATTAACTATGATTTTACAGAATAAATCCCTCAATACGCAACAAAAACTCTAGGGGTTACTTGACTGTTACCTGTTCCCTGATAAAGCGGAACGAGATGCTGCATGAAGTATGCATATGGGAACGTCTTTATCGTGACCGGCTGTGAAAAGTGTGTTTAAAACGTCAATGAAATTGACTCGACGGTATTATAGCCTCGGTCGGTGACGTCATCAGTGCACCTGCTGCACGAGGCTATAAATAGATGAGCCCCAGCTGCAAGCCCTCAGTTCTTTTTTTGTTTGAAGAGCAGTCCTGGGACATCATCAGCATGGCACTACAGTATAGCATCTCGTTCCACTTTATCAGGGAACAGGGTTACAGTCAAGTATCCCCAAGAATGCCCTTTCAAAATCTTCACTTAATGCTGCATGAAGTATGCATACAGGAACGAGAATACCCACACCTCTGTGCTTGGTGGTGTCTGGACCCCCTGCAGTTGTGTAGGTGGGCACAAGGACGCAAGAGGCCTCAGACATTAGCTTGCAATGTTGACTCAAGGACATGAGAGCCCGGAGTGGCATGAGCATCCAAGCTATAAAATCTTATGAATGTGTGCGGAAAGGACCAACCTGCCGCATCACAAACACTTTGTAAGGGGGCACCCCTTACTAATGCCTTTAGTAGAGGAGGCGACCCCCCTGGTAGAATGAGCCCTATTATATAGGTGAAGCTTGACCACGCACCACATAGGCAAGAGCAATAGCATCCCTGACCCAGTGTGACATGGTTTGTTTGGTGGTGGCATAACCTCTGTTACAGCCTCCATGGCAAACAAACAATTGCACTGACTTACGTCACTGGCTAGTGCGGTGGACGTAGGCCTGGAGAGCATGAACTGGACACAGTCTATGAAGTCTCTCCTGATCCGGCATTTCGAACAGGGCAGAAGGTTTCAAGAGTGACAGGATGTTCAGTCGAGAAAGGAACCTTAGGCAGGTAGTCAGGATGAGGATGCAAAATCACTTTCACCATTCCTGGGGCAAAGTCTAAGCAGTGTTACAGTGGTAGCATTACAGTGTTGTGGTGGAAACGACACCAATACTGTGCGACAGCTATATTTTGTATAAAAATCATTATTGATAGTGGTCTCACATTAAATATTATAAATATTATAATATTAAAACTAACTCCTAACAAAGATCTCAAGTCAAGTCTGAAAGATTTAGAGAGAGAGTTTTTTCAGAGATGTTTGCACACCACACAGTTTCGGTCTGAAAACAAAAAGACCTGAGGACTTACAGCTGGGGCTCATCTATTTATAGCCTCATGCAGCAGGTGTGCTGATGATGTCACAGACCGAGGCTATACATTTCAGAGTGTTTGTAAACAATAGGCACCAAGATACTTCCGGGTGGCAGAACAAGAGCGGCTTCTGTTGACCAACTGAAGAGATCCAGTCGGCTACTGTAAACAGTTACATAGTTAAAAACGTTGTTGATCAAAGTCGAAACTATGACAAAACGTGTTGTGTTTGGGGTTGTGCCGCCAGATATACAGCAAAAGGTGTATGATTTTATCGATTTCCTTCAGAAAAAGTAAATATATTCAACTCTTCAACTACTTCAATACTACTTTGTGTATTCTCAAAACTGTCCGTATACAAAATCATAGCAGAGCATAATTATCTTCAGCTGGGGAAATTCGAGACTAATATTAGTAAACTTAAGGTCTCTTTTGAAGATCAAACTCATTGCCAGTCACCGCCTGAAGTAAAAGTATTATACAAGGAAGAGACAGAACTTCTAGTGTCATGTAGGCTACCGATCAAATGTCAATGGAAGAAATAGTAAAAGCAAAACATAGTTGTAGGCTACTGCTGATGAATGATTGATGCGTGCGCCACATTGGTTTCATCATCACCGCGAGTTTAGTTTGAGTGAATGCCTAACGTTAGTTGAGTAGCGCTAGTCTACAGCGGGCTATCCTTTTCACCGTCAAAAGCTCACATCTGTGCCATCCGATCCGAGTAACAGAAAACGATCTTAGCCTTTTTAGTTAGATAACAGGGAAATAGACCATCTACCATAGCCTAACATATTGTATGTCAAACAGCAACAGTCACTAAAATAACTAAGTACCGTTACTCAGTGGTAGGCTGATAATTTAAAAATTATACTAGTAGACCACATCTACTAGACCAAGGTTAGGCATTTCATATATTGCCATCTCTTGAATTAGTTAATCAGTCCCTCAATGATCATGTTAACTCTGTCTGAATTTCCACCATGTCTGTTTTTGAATCAACTTACCTGTTGAAATGTAGATTAGGCTACTGCCGAGTGCCGACAGTGGGTCTCCTTTCCAAGCAATTTACTAGCGTTGCTATAGGAATGCTTCAGCTTTTGCCACCCGGGAGAATGTCTATTATTGTTGTGACATCATGGTAAATTGTCGTATAATAGCGTCGAGTCAATTTCATTGACGTGTTAAACGCACTTTTCACAGCCGGTCGCGTTAAAGACGTTCCCATATGCATACTTCATGCAGCATTGAGTGAAGCTTTTGAAAGGGAACTCACATGACTTTGCCACAACAAAGCATGTGATCGATAACTGGACTCATTGGAATCATCATAGGGGTTGGTTATAACATTTTTAATAAACTGTTACAACTATCCCCACCCCTAACAGCCATAACTTAGCTAACTGTTTTAGCTTGTGGGTTTGAAGTTAGCATAAACGCAAAACATCAAATTAAACTAGAGAAATAGCTACTTCAGGTCGTATAAGTTAAATAATTTTACCTACAATTCAGTGGATTCAAGAGTTTTATTTGTCACATACACAGTTATATACAGAATATACAACCGGCAGTGAAATGTAAAAAAGTAAAAATCTTGAGGAACATTTTTACTTTCTTACCTGAAAATCACTTTTTATTTTTCACTTTTTTTCATAAAATCTACAAATTTGCTCACGGTCACATGCAATTTCTCCAGTGAGCTCAAAAAGAAGATGGGACTGTATGATATTAATGATGTTACCACAGCTCTTTTCTGACCTGTCAAACAGTGTTACAACCCTCCCCGGTCTCCCCTACTAACACGCCCTTTAAATAACACAAATAAATAAATAAATACTGTTCTATTGACTTTAGAGCAGGTTTTTGTTGGTCGGTTGGTCATTTTCCTCACAATAGCAACACTCCAACAATCCACCTGAACACACCTGGTTTTCAGATCAGATGCCCATGGGTGAACAGATGAGCGAGTGCATTTGATATTTAAACACCGTTGAGCTGGACATGAAAATGATAACTGCGGCGGGCTGAAACTAGCAGAAAACACAAGGAGAATAAATAGGGAACAAACAAGGCAGGTGATGAGGGAGAACAGGTGGGGCAAATTAATCAATAATCAGGTAACAAGAGGAGCAGGGTCAAGACAATAGACAGGAGAGCACATGAGACAAGGATCATGTGACAAACCATGTGCTCACACAAAACATGACAAACACAAGCACATGGTCAGCAAAGACAAATACCAGCCATGTGCTCACACAAAAACAAAACCAAACCAGGAGTGTCAGAGTTCTGTCACAAACCCAAGCATACGCTAAACAGAAGTGACAGAACCCTGACAGATTGGTATATTGCATGTTACGATCAAAACACACCCATGACTCATTAAGAGATTAAGTAGAACTCTTTGGACCATGCACCGACTGGCAAAAGTGGATTCAGACACCCTAAGTGTTTGGGGATCTCTTGTTCACGGTGCCAGTCAAACCGTACCCAGGCCACCTGCAGCATGTGCATCTGACCATGTGCTCAGACTGTTAAAATATGGCCCAAAAAATACAGCGCTGTTGACTTTAGAGCAGGATTGTGTTGGTCAATGGTGCAGTCGTTTTCAGTTCCTCAAAATAGCAATGCTCCAACAATGCTCCTGAACACACTTCGTCTTCAGACCAGACGCCCATGGGTGAACAGATGCGGCAGTGCATTTGCTATTTAAACATCATTGAGCTGGATGTGAAAATAATAGTGTTCACGCAGAACGTTTCATCCATTCCACTGTGCTACTTTTCCATTGTTTTTCCCAATGTAAACGCATGCTAGACGGACATCTTTAACCATTGTGCTCATGGATCCTGTTCCATTCCTGCAGTGCCTTTTTTGAGCAAATCCAGACCAGATCCATATCCAGATCAGATTCAGAGCGATGATCAAACACAGATGGCATAGTCCATCAACACTCCAAAGCTTCAGAGTGGCTGCATGAGGCGATGGTGCTGGAGCGAGTGAAGACTGGTGAGATGGAGAGCTTGCTGCCATGCTCCTGGGTCGAGGTGGGGTGGCGGCCGTCTGAGAGGGAGCAGAGGAGTCACCGGCGTTCGCGGTGGGCTGGAGCCTACTTCCGTCCGCCATGATGGGGAGGAGTAGAGAGCACAGGACACACTGCCGGCTGCCCTCAACTGGAGGAGCCACCGCTGGCCGCCAGGGAGTGGAGGAGGATCGAGCTGTCCACCGACTGTCCAGTACCATTGCATGGCACCATGAGGAAGAGCCTCTCGGCTGGCTGAGGACCGAGCGGCAGTGTGTCCGGGAACCGGACCAGAATATTTTTTTTTCTTTTTTCTTCCTCTCTCCACTCTCTCGTCCTGTCGCTCTCTGTGTCTCCGTGATTGGGCCCCCCGGGGAGGGGGTGGGAGTAGGCGCCATCTCGGGTGTACCCCTCGGCCTGCGAGGGGCAATGGGGGTATGTGGCGAGGTTGACGAGCGAGAGACATAGGAGGAGTAACCGAGACCGGTGCATGATTGAGAATGAGCGTCACCTGCGAGGCACTCATGAGGGAGCTCGGAGGCATATGTGTGTGCATGGCAGTCGTCTGTGAGGGGCTTCCCACGTTACTTTCATATTGTTTGTTTTATTTATTAAACTCTTTAAATTTCCGCCGGTTCCCGCCTCGTACTTCCCATAACAAAGAACTGTGTTACAGTAACATTAGGCAGTTTTTGATTTATGTTTAATGTTGATGATTGTGTTATTTTACATACTGTATGTGTTTTGATCAGAAGAGTCAGTACTCTTTCAGAAGATGTGTCATAGCGCCCCCTACCGTATAACAGTGAAAACTAATTTTGTCAGTGACGGGGAAAGAGTTCATTTTAATAAAATGTTATGAATTAAGCAGCTATTTCATCAGTAGAAGAATATGAAATAACTTGTTTAACATTAAAGTATTATGCAATCATATAAGACATTTCTCCTTATACAGAAACTTTTGGCATAAAGCGCTCTTTTGTTAAGAACATAAAGAGTTGTTATAGTAGTAAATGCCCCTTTTGTACTGAAGAAGTTCTGAAGGTTACAGAATGTTGTCACAAACTCTTTTATGTGAAGATTAAATCAATGAACATTGGCTTTTTCATAACTTTGTTCAAGCTCTTTGTTGTCTTCAATATGTTTTATGCAGGATAAATGGCTGCTTCACTCGGTTCTGATACTGGTGCAGTCATGGATTGAACCCCTGCTTTATCTGCAAACTACCCTTGATCGTTACGATGACGCCCCCGACGCTCTGCTCAACAAGACCAAGTGGGTGTCTGATAAACTGCTCAGCCTCGAGCAGGGGGTGGTGGTCCTCATCCGCAAGGTAAATCAATATGAACTCAGCATCTCACATGTTGCAGCATTGTGCATGTGCATCATTTCACACTGGTTTTTCCCCAGATGCTGGATGAAGGGATTCTGACGTCCTCGTCTGTCATCCAGCAGACGCTGGCCCCGTACAATGGACAGTCTCCGGAGGTGCTGGAGTCTGTCCTCAGGGACTACAACCTACTCACCTGTTTCAAGAAGGACGCCCACAAGATGGAGACCTTCCTCAAGCTGCTCAAATGTCGTCAGAGCAACAAGCTCAGTTGTCTTTCTCACTAAAATGCTTCTGATATGGGAAGAAAAAGCTTATTTTAAAGAATTGAAAGTGCACGTTGAATTGGATTTCTTGCCCTAGTTAGCAAACATTAAATGAGACCCCTGAGTGTGAAAGAGATGTGCTTTAGCTTTCTGGCTATTTACTGTAAATTGAAGCACACAATATGCATACTGCACTATTGATTTCCTCCCTTTTCTTGAGTTTGTATGATATACAGACTCTTTTCAATGTCTCTGGTGTGTTGGCAGGCATGTTTTTTTTTATTTATTTATTTTTTTTTATTTTAGTGGAGATAGTTTCACCTTTGTATTAGTTAGATGAAAAAGCTTTTGATAGAGAAATATGCTAATGAAGCCGCAAAGCAGACTGTAAATGTGTGTGTGGTGTGGGCTGAGGAATTGATCTAAGCTTTACTTTATGGATGAACATAGTGAAATCTACATGAGACATGACATGAGATAAAAATATAACTACTGGCCAGAGTAAGAACAGAGCAAATTAAGTATGGAAAATGAAAGAAAAAACAAACAAGAAAAAGAGAAAGAAACACTACAATATACAAAACATGATTTATGTATATGCATATTTTTTCCTTTATCAGATTGTACTTCTCTATTTAAATAAAGAGGCATATAATATTTATCTCTCATTGTGTTTATCTATCTATCTATCTATCTATCTATCTATCTATCTATCTATCTATCTATCTATCTATCTATATCTATCTATCTATCTATCTATCTATCTATCTATCTATCTATCTATCTATCTATCTATCTATCTATCTATCTATCTGTCTGTCTATCTATCTATCCAATGTCTGTCCGTCCGTCTCTCTCTCTCTCTGTATTTCTGTCTGTCAATCTTTCTTTCTTTCTTTCTTTCTTTCTTTCTTTCTTTCTTTCTTTCTTTCTTTCTTTCTTTCTTTCTTTCTTTCTTTCTTTCTTTCTTTCTTTCTTTCTTTCTTTCTTTCTTTCTTTCTTTCTTTCCTAATGAATAAATAAATAGGATTAGCTATTAAATATAGCTATATATATAAAATAGCTATATTTTATCTGCACTGCAGAATTTTTTTGTTAATCTTTATTTTTGTTGATGATGAGTTTGAGTTGTGTGTGGGGGATTTATAATTGTTCTTCATTCTCAAGTTTTTTTTTTTTTTTTTTTTTTTTTTTTTGGTAGCCAAATTATCTAGCAGTAATTTTCCATCTAGACAGGACGAGGTGAATATGAGTAAAGTTAGTGAATCACTGTTTAATAGTTTGGCACCCTCACTGTTATGCCCTTTTCCTGAGGGTTAATTGACTGTTATAATTATGACCAGAGGGTAGGAAAGACAAGCAAACAGGCCTGTTAAAAATGTTAATGAGGTAGTGGTGCTCCAAAGCTCTGTCTGTAACCAACGGCCATCACGATGGCAACAGTAGCAGTGTGTTATTAAAGAAAACAATCACAAGAGACGACCATCTGGGAGCAAAAAGCAAGACCCGCATTATCCTTATGATCCCTGTCATGGAAACAGCATGTCATCCCATCTTCACTTTTCTCATAGCGTGTGCAAATAAACTGTTATTTTTCCCACTCGCTCAGTTAAAAACACACGGTCATAGATCTGAAGTGTTTAAACATTTATAATGTTCTTTAAAAAGGCAAAACACAAGCAAACATTTATTAACATTCTACAATGTTAATATATCTGGTGATATTCATATTAGATTTATAAAGTCTGCTAAACTGCACATGTGTTGTGTTGTCCAGCATTTCAAACTTCAAGGCCATTGATTTCTAATTCATGCATTATTCTGGACCCAAGTGCGTACAATCACTGAACTTAACCCACGCCATTAGGTGGCACTAGACCTCTATAACAAATACAGTCAGGAAAAGTGGGGGCAAGAAGAAAGGTGGAGTTATTTTTTTTTTCTTTTCTTTTTTTCTTCATGTAAATAAATACTGAAGAGTAAGGGATCAGAGCATAGGCCTGCTAATATTCGTCACCTTTAAAGTTGCTCTTGTGTTGTTTGTAAAGATCAGTGATGTCCCGCAAACCTCTAATCCTCAGATGTGATTGGTGGACATGCAGTAATGTCAATAATCTAAAAAAAAAAAACATGCAAATGCATTTATTTATTTATTTATTTATTTATTTATGTATATTTATTTATTTATTTATTTATTTATTTATTTATTTATTTATTTATTTATTTATTTTTATTTATTTATTTCAGACTTTAGATGCACTATTTACCATCAAACAAACATTAGCCAATCTAGTGTTTTTATATTTTTTATTATTATTATTATTATTATTATTATTATTATTATTATTATTATTATTATTATTATTTTGTTTTATTTTATTTATTATTGCGTTTTTATTTTATTTTATATATATACATTTTATATTATGATGTTATGTTATTTTAGTATTTTATTTTATTTATTATTATTTTTATTTTATTTTATTTTTTGTTTTATTTATTATTTTTATTATTGGAGGGGCATTTGGTTTACTTACTGGCCTATGAGAAACAATATTTAAGATGTGTTAGGTTCCATTTACAGTATATACTGTATATCTATATATATATATATATATATATATATATATATATATATATATATTTCTCAAAACTTTTACCTACAATAATTGTGCAATTTAATGATCAAATATACATTTTGTCACATTTAAAATTCCCTTGAATGGCCATGATGATTCTGCTAGTGTTTAATTTTCCACACCCACCGTCTCCATGTCCAAGTTCCTCTTATCAGAAGGTGTAAATCACCGTCTGGCTGTCATGACGAAGGGTGCTCCGGCAGAGTGAGGGTCTTGTGGGCAGGATGTGGCGGTGAGGCCTGGTGTCAGCAGTGTCAGGTTCAGCTTCCTGTGTCCTAATCATTTCAACATGGAGGCCCACGCCTGGGCTCTGGCTGCTAAACCGCCAGCCTGGGCCTCACTCCGCCAGCCCTGCAAAGAAAGCAGCAGTGTGGACCTCCACCCCTCAGCCCCCTTCCGCTCCCTCGGCTGTACAACCATAAATATTAAAGATCTGCTATACGAGAGCGGTGCAAAGTTTAGGGAGTTGGGGGCCGGTGGTGACTAGATGATTTCACAGTCTAAGTATTATAACCTCAGGTAAGAAAAGCTAGACTGCTGGAGCTCAGGAGAAGGACTGTGTGTGTACTAGAGTAAAGAGACAGGGAGAAAACAAAGATAAATAGATTTTCAAAGGGACAGTTTCCTAAAAAAATTACATATTTGGTCATTGTTCCAAACAATTAGCTTTTTTTCCCCATGCTATTGCAGACTGAAGCTATTTAAAATGGACGCAAAAGCACCATAAAAGTATCATAAAAATGGCTCATATGCTACATTTCCAGTCTTCTGAAGTCATGCAGCTTTGTGATATAGTAGCTGAAATGTAGGTCTGTATTCATTAATTTATAATCTTTGCTTGAAAACTCGAATCAGTCATTTTGTACCGCATGCAAAGTGAATAATGACTTGAATTTCAATCTATTTCTCACATAAAAGCTATCATATTGCTTCTACTTGAATTATGTAGCTTGAGAGTCTCATGGACCACCTTTAGGATACTTTCTATTGGCTGATGTGGCAAATCTGCGTGACCAACTTGAACCCATTCTGAAATCGGCATATGGAAATATTTTGCCCTCAGGCAAACATTTGACTAAGAAGTTTTGCCTGTACTATGCCTTTAAAATCTTTCTTTTGCATGATCATTGCAGAATCTACACTTCTGGCTCTCAAACGCTTTTTGTGCATTGGCTTAGCGAGACAAAAGCTGAGTTTTCTCCAAGCTGATTGAGGCCAAAGAGTTTCCAGGCATAGACCAAAATCGCTTCAACACTTGGTCATGCATTAGGACACAGTATCTAATACTGAAGTCCCTCTGAACGCTAAACTATCCAAGTCTGTTTAAGGGCCCACATATCCTTCTGTCCCTCAGTGCTGTGAGGACCAATATGCAATCTGGTCCCAGCCAGAGCAGTAGTGTGGATGAAGAGAGCGTAGCCCCAAAGTTTTCTGTGCTCCTGCCTAATCCATGACCTCCCTGGAGGCTTTCTGAGACAGGCTGTGTGTATGTGTGAGCGGAGGAGAGGTCACAGGGTCACGGGGTTAGGCCTCCGCTAACCGTTCCAATATGTGGAAAGATGTCAAATGAAGTGGCTGAGGTTGTAACAGTCGGCTAGGGTTTCTTTTGCCTGATATGGAAAGAGAGAGAGAGTCAAGGGCCTGTTGTATGCCACCATACGTCAGCAAAACACAGTGAGGAATATAACACCGCACGGAAAGCTTGAGGCAGAAACATATGAGCTATTTAAATATATATTTAGCAATATAAGAAGATATTTTCCTAATAAGAGCTTGTAAATATCCTTGTGAAAAAGAAATGTGCTTAATTGTTTTGAATGAGCAATTGTAGTGTACTAAAGGCAGGGGAGCGCGGGGCTCAACCTAACACGGGGTTAGTTGTAACACACATGGTTTAACACTTTCCACACAAGCCAGGATGACGAAACTTAGTGTATTTACTAGTTGCCATATCAACATTATTTAGAGGAAAAAATGTGCCAAAATTAAGAAATCTCTGGAAGATATCAGTGAACATTTATTTAACCATAGCAAAAGTAAATTCCTCACTTAAGTTTATTTTTCATCTCTGTTTTTTGTGTTTATTTAAAATAAGACAAATCTGATATTACTGTAATATTCTGTCTGTTATTAAACAGTTGAGATGTTCTTTAATGCTGATCTAACAGCAGAAGACACGAGCCGGGGTTAAATCCCAGTGGAGCAGGCGGGGCATGTTGTCACACTGCGTTACAATGAGCTCCTATTAGAACTACACTATTATATTCTATACTTTTATGAATTCTGTTGAGAAACCATGAGAAAAGGGTGAATAAAGACTATTATTCACTATTATTCACTATTATTATGTTTTGATCTCTGCTGTATAGCTGTGTTTAGCCATGTGTTTGTTGTCAAACTCAAAAATGTGTCTATTTTTAATTATTGACAAAATATTTTAGTTTTCTGTTTTCCCTCAATTTTCCCCTTGTTTTATTTTGTAGAAACCATGAAAACACCAAAGATGCTCTAATATCTGATGTGATTTATTAGACAGGTGAGCAACTGTTTGGATCACTGATGGACAGAAACTAATGATTGTTCTCCAGCGTGGAAGAAGCAGAAAAAAATCTGGAAGTTGGATTCTCATGCTAAACATGGGCAAAATTTCACAAAACAAATTGGACATATGACAGGGTATTTCTGTGCCAAATTAGGATTCAAACAAGTTTCGGAAAGGTTTTTTTTTTTTTTTTTTTTCAAGTATGGCGCTGTATGACTTCATAAAGGGCATAATTGCTTGTATGGGCACTTCTCCCAGATGAGCACACACACGTCAACCAGAGAAAGAGCAGGAGCACGGCCAACAAACAGTGCATGCAGTTTGTTTTTCCGGAGTTCTGCAAGTATGTGTTTGTTCCTAGTCGAAACGGTGAGATGTATTGTGTGTGTGTGTGTGTGTGTGTGTGTGTGTGTGTGTGTGTGTGTGTGTGTGTGTGTGTGTGTGTGTGTGTGTGTGTGTGTGTGTGTGTGTGTGTGTGTGTGTGTGTGTGTGTGTGTGCTTGTGACTCTTGAGCTCTGCCCACTGCACGCCTCCACGAGCTCAGCTGTTTTCGGAAAGAATCGGTACAGCATATCTGTCTTTTATAAATATGATAGAAATAAAGACTCTTTGGAGAAGGATGCAATACTACTCTATAGATACTCAAGATTAACATGAGACTGGCAGAAACTGTGTGTGTTGCAACACTGTGTGTTATGCCCCCTTTAAGGTTTATTATTTGTGTAATAAGCTAAAGTGTACTTGTTTTTCACAAGGGTATCACTGGCAAATGTACCTGTTGGGGAAAAGCCGAGAAGCAGAAACCTGGAAAATAGGGCTTGAAATGTGTGGCTGAGAGCATCTACATAATTTCATGGCTTGTAATGACAAAGCTGAGGTTGTAAGGACTTGCTTAGTCGGAAATGGGGCCATCAGCCAGCAGAGATCAGGCGCAGGGCGCTTCGCTGGAGGCCAGTCAGGGAAGACCTCATCAATCCAGTCTGGCAATCGTACAACATTCCCACGCCACCGCCGCTAGAAAACAAACCCCTGAGCAATTACCCAAAATGACCACCTTACTGGCAGACCCTAGTGAATTGAGTATCTGTGCATGGAAAAATTACCCAAATGTTTACATTAATCATCAGAAATGAATGAGGAAATTATCATCTTTGGGCTAAACGTCATGTGTTGGTTGGTACATCCAGTTCTGTTTTGGTGTTTGTTTGGAAAATTGCATTAGTTCTGGATGACTTGTGTCTGACAGATGTGTGGGTGTTTATTTGCAAAGCTCAGGTTGGAGAGTTTTTATTTTCATGTCAAGTAATTTTTCAGGAGTCACGGTCATCATATTTTAGGGATATTTACAGTAGGTGTCAGCAATGATTCGAGACACGTTTGTCATCAGTGAAATCCCTGAACCTTTCGACCTTGCTTTGTTCGCTAAATGCACAACTGTTACTTTGCAAACTGAAGTGAGGTGCTCATCTGACTCGCTGTCTAAACAGTTTTCTGCTGATTACGACTCCACCTCTCAACCTCCAAATGTTTTGAAACATTCTGATTGAAGAAAAAAGTCTGCAAACCAAGCTGTTGTTGACAGAATACTGAGACGTCAAAGACTTCAGGTTTATTCCTGTATGCTTGTTTGAAAGAGTTTTGATAGACTACCATCTGTTTTTCAGTTCAGGAGTTCAGGTCTTCTTATAGACAGTTATAAGTGGCCCATATGAGCATCTATCTCATCTTTTCATATCTCAGCATCAGACAGATGGAGTGAAAAAAAAACAAACAAAAAAAAACACCTTATGCTCAACAATTAAGCCATTATGTTAAAAGTGTCCCAACAAAGTGGTGAGATGATGCTCGGGACAGGAGCCATCCAAAGCTGCAGTTTTAATCAGTGCAGTTTGCCGTTTTTCTTACTTTAGCCAGAAGCACCTTTGGAGATCTTCACAGATGCTGCAATGAGACCAACAGATTTCAAACATAAGCTGTGATGCTGAATGTTTCTGCTCGAGGAGGAGGGGAAATATATTTGTGTCTATTCCAAACAGGGAGTGTTTGCTTCAGAATGTGACACACAAGAATATAAAAATAAAATAAATAAATAAAATAAAATAGATAAAAGAAAAGGTACTGTAAGCATTTCCCTTTCCTCAGGAGTTTATGCCACAGCCTTGAAATCTAATAATAATAATTTCCTTTTTTGGAACAGAGCAATAATCTCACAGCACTGTGTATGGCTTTTCTTTCTGTTTGTATGGTCTCAGAGAAAAGAATCAATCAGTCAATCATCAATTATATAATGATAATATGGCAAAAGCCCATCAACCACCAGTTAAAAAGATCCGTAGACTCAAGAATTTAGCTATGTAATTCTGTGTTTGAGTACTTCAAACTATTATAAGTACTTATTAAAATGCAGGGCCCAGACTTGACCATTGCGGTCATGACCACTTGAGAGCACGTGTACGAGACAGGAAGTATGTTCTCAAGATTGTCCCATGTCTTAAAAAATGCTGCACTAAAGCGCAGTGCCCTGAACGCACACTAAACCCATCTCGAACTCAAGGTTAAGCGCATCCCATCATGCATCATGTTTGGGAACTCAGGTGCCCCGAAATCACGAGATGTTAAATTAATTACATACATATAATTTAGTAGTATGAGTAGGCTGTGTGTATTTTGTACAACATTTGCAACTGCTTTTTATAAGCACAACAATTTAAAATGCAAAGTATTGAAAATCAAAATAAAGCTCTGTAAACACTTGCATTGTTGCAACACTATGATCCCTATTTTACTGATCTCAGCTCATGGTCTGAAGCGCATGGCGCAGGTGCACTTAGGGTGTGTCCGAATCCACTGTTGCTAGTTTAACAACGGAAAAAAAACAGTCTGTGCGCCCAGCCTATGGTCTAAAAGGGTTGTCCCTAGTTTCTTAATGAGTCATGGATGTGTTTTGGTTGTAACATGCAATAAACCAATCCGAGTCTCATCTCCCATTCCCTTTAAAAGCCAGTTGTGCTTGAAGTCACTATTTACATGGTGGAATTTGCGAGCAGAAAGACTGAACGCTTCTCCAGAGAGGAATCTTTTAGTTTTAATATTACAAAATGTTTGTGTGCTGCTGCTCCTGTTTGTGTAGCATTGTGCACCCGCCTATAGGCGCATATTACTATCACGCCCTTTAAATAACACAAAAACTACAGCACTATTGACTTTAGACCAGGTTTGTGTTGGTCAATGGCGCAGTCGTTTTCAGTTTTCAGCACCAACAATGCACCTGAACACACCTGGTTTTCAGACCAGCACGCCCATGGGTGAACAGATGGGCGCGAGTGCGTCTGCTATTTAAACAACGTGACGCTGGACGTGAAAATGAGAACTGCGTCGGGTGTCTGATAGGGCCCTCTAGACCAATTTAGAGCAGACATCACAGTTACGTCACTTGCAGCTGTGCGCGCATAATGGTGGCAGAAAAATAGCAGTAACAAGTGGAAGAAAATGGGCAAAATCCACAGAATAAGAGAAAAAAATGTTTTGTTGTGCCTTTGTATGTCAGAATCGGAATAAGGTCTTCATTTTTATAGAATTCCATAGTTGAAGACGCCCGTTGAAGCTAAACGCAGACGTCACAGACTGGACTGATGAAACCTGCAATGATTAGTCTACTACTAAAGCATGAATTTGAGGCAAAGTCTACATAATATTCACATATGCAGTTCAGGGGACATACATGCTGTACACAGCAGTTACAGCATGAAATAATATTTAAGCCTATAACATTTTTATCTCACAATTCTTGACTCTTTTTCTTGCATTTGCGTGTTTATATCTCCCAGTTCAGTCTAACTCGCAATTGTGAGTTTATATCACAAAGGTAAAAAAAAAAAAAAAAAAAATCAGAATTGCGGGATATTTTTTCGAGTATGTCTCACAGTTATGTTTATCCTTCTAAGAATTGTGAGATAAACTCGAAATTAACTTTTTTTTTATTCTTTTATTCTGTGGTTTCCACAGGATTGCTGCTGCAGAACTGTCATTTTCTGCTCCACCACAAAAACGTCATCACCGTTTGCAAACACAAAATAGGTCTATAAGTGTGTCCCATCGGGTAATCAAAGTTCTACACACACTTGTGGTCTTCACGCCTACTTGAACATGTATACGCCAGACAAGTGGTCAAGTGCAGAGACCGCAAGTGTGGTTGTTGAATATCAGCACGGCTGTGCGATACTGGAACATCAGCTGTCTTGCTCGTTTAATATCACTTAATTATAACATATTATATTGTTAGTAATATGAATCTGTAACTTGCATCTCCATGTAAATTGTGTGTGTCTTACAGAATCACTTGATAAATAGACTGAATATCATTTCAAAGGCCGTCCGGTTGGTGGTGTGGTTAGTAGATCATCATGAGTTATGACGTGTTTACATGTTGTGGTGCTCTAACCAAACTCAAATTAGTGGCTCTTGCTTCCCTCGACAGCGCTGACCAGGACAGTCGCTGTGGTCTTCTGGATTGGAGACCACTGTAGAAAACAGTGGTGTTCTGCTGCTTGTTTGCTTTGAAATCTGGATTTATATCTTTGCTTAATACCAATCCCCTTACATATGAACTGTGTTTCTGTGGGAGTTTGTGTTGGGTGTCTAATGGTGCATAAATATGCATGAAGGATCCAGTTTCTGTTTCAAAGGCTGGCTTTATATGTTGATTTTGAAGGAAGGTCTGGTGTAGGCTTTTAGACACACTCTTTGTGAGAAAAAGAGACAGATTACAAATTCAGACATTACCTCAGCGACAGGAGTAGCCAGAGAGAGAGAGAGAGAGAGAGAGAGCAAGAGAGAGAGAGAGAGAGCAAGAGAGAGAAAGATGGAGGTGGAGGGAACAATATCCCACAGGAATCTGATCGCTGGCAGGGTTGTAAGGTCAAACATGCATAGTTATCATTGCACAACTAGATATGATTGACATTATAAGGCATATGGTGCATTTATTTAAAAATACCACACAATAAAGAGGCGTAGAAGCATACGGTTCTTGCTGACATTCAGATATATTTAAGGCTTTAGTTAGAAAATGACAAAAAGTTGTGCTAAAATAATCACCACAGCATGACTGAAACTAATCAAATTAAAACTAACGGTAGACTTTTACAAGTTAGCCGGCCAAACACTCACTTCTTGTTTTTGGGGTTTTTTTTCTTCAAGTATTGGCTTATGTGCAGATGAAATGGATGTCTCATTGTTTTATAAGCATCTGACATCATGAGTGCTGCATTGGCAAGTCGTGTTAAGTTATAAATTAAGCCTGGGTAAAAATATTGACTTCTCAATTAATTGTGATCGCCATTTGAATCATTCCTTTCATTGATCCTTAAAATCAATCTTTCTTTTACTCCATTCCTATTTTCAGTACTCAACTAGTTTGGGTTATGTTGTTAATTGTCTAAAATTAATAGTATTTAATAACAATTGTTACAATTATACATATTAATATAAATAATAAAATGAATAATAAATTAATACAATAAAATTGTAATTATTTAAAACTAATTATAACTAATAATTATAAAATTAATAATGCATTAATAAATAAAAAATATTATAAATAATATGATTATGATTATTAATTTTCCACAGCATGTCGAAAGAAATCACATTTTATCTCCGTTAAGAATGTGAGTTTGCAGTCAGTATGCATATGCAAGCAAACGTACATATTAGTGATGTTCAGTTCTTGAACTAATCGTTCTTTTGAGCCGGTTCATTAATTGAACTGAATCGAACTTTGGTTGATGACGCAAGTCACAAAAACCGAAGTAGCACGTCCAACTAAAAAAAAACATCTGTCGAAGTTTGCCGAGGATTACCGAGGATGATAGCCTAGACCTCTTTGCAAATGTAATTTGCACTAATACTGTTATTAAATAACATCTTATTAAAACCTGCAAAAACCTTTCTGTCGAGAGATTTAAATACATGTTACTGTAGTTTATTGTGCTGCAGATTATATTTTAAGTTGTTAAGCGAAATGTATAAGTTTATAAGGCTGGTTTATTTTTTTCTATGTAGGCTACTTTAGACATGTAACATATCCGTGTATGTTGATCAGTGCCTGTAATGTGTGCTGTAGTTGCACAATTTTGAGTCGAATCCAACATGAAGGATAAATGAATTAACTGTGAACACAAACCCCATTAACTTAAGTGAATGAAAGGCAATAATCAGCAAAATGCACTCACGCAAATAACATTATTCGATTGTTTCATTATAATATGCATAATATGCATTGACGCAGTTTACTTTATTTGAATGTTTCCTTGATATAACTTGACACTGAGAAATGCACAAAAAAGCATAAAAGAAATGCATAGTGATATCACTGCATGATGACGTCAGGAACTTATGAATGGGCTTTTGAATGAGCCGAACTGTCCGAAAAGAACCGGTTAGCGGAAAATGAAACGGACTTTGCATCACTAATCAATAATACATATGCGAGCAAAATGTTGTATAAGTTGCAATAAAAATTTGATTGTGAACTACAAAAAACATACAGCTGTCACGATTCTGTTTGGTTTTGGACGTTCAGTTTCGGTTTGTATTTTGATTTGTTTCTGTGCTCCTTTGTTCAGTTTCCTGCCACTCCTTTGTCTGTCTTAATTAGTTAATTTGTCCCAGCTGTGTTCGATTAAATATCTTGTTTCTGTTTGCTATTTAAGATGCACCCTTGCTTTCAGTCTCAGTTGCATTCACGTGTGTTTTCTCTGTCTGTCAGTCTGTTCATGAGAGTTATTAGTAAAGTTTTAGTTTGGGTTATTAATCCGAGTCTTCAGTCTGTTCCTGAGTAGGGGAGCGCGGGGTTAGTTGTAACACATGGTTTAACACTTTCCACACAAGCCAGGATGACGAAACGTTGTGTATTTACTAGTTGCCATATCAACATTATTTAGAGGAAAAAATGTGCCAACATTAAAAAATATCTGGAAGATATCAGTGAACATTTATTTAACCATAGCAAAAGTACATTTCTCACTTAAGTTTATTTTTCATCTCTGTTTTTTTGTGTTTATTTAAAATAAGACAAATCTGATATTACTGTAATCTTCTGTCTGTTATTAACAGTTGAGATGTTCTTTAATGCTGATCTAACAGCAGAAGACACGAGCCGGGGTTAAATCCCAGTGGAGCAGGCGGGGCATGTTGTCACACTGCGTTATAATGAGCTCCTATTAGAACTACACTATTATATTCTATACTTTTATGAATTCTGTTGAGAAACCATGAGAAAAGGGTGAATAAAGACTGAGAGTCAATGTGCAGAAATTATTCACTATTATTATGTTTTGATCTCTGCTGTATAGCTGTGTTTAGCGGTGTGTTTGTTGTCAAACTCAAAAATGTATTTATTTTTAATTATTTAAAAAATGCCATTATTTTATTTAAAAAAGTTAATAATTGTATTTTATTGACAAAATATTTTAGTTTGTATATTGTACATTTTTTCTATTATATCAGGTAACATTTTAATCTGTCATTTGGTCGTGTTACGATGTACTCCACCTATGGGGCATGCTGTCACACTTCACTTCCATTCCTTCGGGGGAAATCAAGAAAAAAAGTATACACTGTATTAATGAAACAAAACCACATAATTGTACTAGACGTGTGAAATGAATGTGGGAAAAAATAAATACTCTGAACCCCAGTGGATTTACACAAACTGAGACAGTCAAAAAGCGTTGCCCCGCTCTCCCCTACACCATTCAGCGTGATCAATAAAGAGCCTGATTCCTGAATTTTAGATGCTGATTCTTTTATTGCATAGTTTAAAAAGATGAGTTACTGATTTGAATCTGTGTGAAACATTTCCCTGTATAATTTATACCATTCGCAGGGAGATAATTTCTGTCATATGCAAGCGAAATTGACTTTATAACTGTAAAAATACCACATTTGTGAGCTTGTGTATCAGAATTTTATTGATTTGGGAAATCTGTAACAATACCCAGTGAATCAGTGTCCGTTTCAAAACAAAGGACCAATTGGGTCTTGGGGCATGACAAACATATTTACATATAGACACATACAGATTTGTGGCCTTTTGGAGTTAATACAAACATCTCTACTCTAACTTATGTTGCACTTGTAACACAAGAATATGTCCTGTGCCTGTTTTTTGCTTATTGTGCTGCCGAAATTCTCATAGCATGTTCATGATGTCATGAACACACATACAGCGATTAATTTGTATTTCAAAATGGCTGTGTACCCAGCATGCAGCAGTATTGCAGCACAGGCTAAGGGGGTGCGTGTGCTGCAGTGTGTGTGGGAGTGTGTGGAGGTTTGGCAGGGCATTCAGGGGAGGCCTAACTGCCTGTCCACGCGGTAGAGGCGAGGTGTACCGCAGGCCCCGGCATGCGGCCGTCTGATAAAAATCCAGACAGTAAATCAGAGAGCGAACGGAACGAAAGAACCAAGTGGTGGCAGCACAGTCACTGCAGCTGTACAGCTCACACAGAACCAGATGGTACTGAGGCTAACGGCCACACAAACACACACACACACACACACACACACACACACACACACACACACACACACACACACATTCTCTCTTGTCCTCCACTGCAGAAGTGTTAACCGTCCAAGGCTTTAGTAGTTTCCTGGTTTCTGATTGCATCCACAGGCAGAGGAAATTTGTGGCTCATATACAACTTCATTACAATATTGGTCATTGAGGAATTCTTCTATGGCCACACATTACCTTCCTACAAAAACCCTGTTCCCCACAGTCATACAAGCATTCAGCACTTAGTGCTTTTTAATTCGAATATATATTTTAACGGTTTCAATTTTTAAAGTGGGCGGCCTAAAGCAGTGGTCCTCAACTGGTGGGTCACAAGTCTGTTCTATTAAAGCTGTGAACAGCATGAAAAAATACATACATTTCACTGCCGTTTCTAGTTACAATGAACATTAGAGGCAGTAAAACACCAACAGCTTTTATTCCTGTTCACATAAATTATGATTACGGCAGCAGATTATCTATTAATAAAGATTTACTTTCACATGGTTACTTGCACAATACCATGTTATGACCCCAAAACACTGATTTGTAAACTACATACACTTTTTGACATTTTCATCAAATAACCAGCCATATGTTTGGCTTTTCTTAACCTAGTAGCATACCAAGCTCAAGGCTCAAGTCATTTGTCACGGCCTTCAGATTAGCTAAAGAACAGTGTGTAGAGAGCTTCATGGAATGGGTTTCCATGGCCGAGCAGCTCTTCCAAGCCTTACATCACCAAGTGCAATGCAAAGCATGAGATGCAGTGGTGTAAAGCACGCCGTGATCTGGAGTGACACGCTTCTCTGTCTGGCAATCCGATGGATGAGTATGGGTTTAGTGGTTGCCAGGAGAACGGTACTCACCTGACTGCATTGGGCCAAGTGTAAAGTTTGGTGGAGGGGGGGATTATGGTGTGGGGTTGTTTTTAAGGGGTTGGGCTTGGCTCCTTAGTTCCAGTGAAAGGAACTCTTAATGTTTTAACATACCAAGACATTTTGGACAATTTAATGCTCCCAACTTTGTGGGAACAGTTTGGGGATGGCCCCTTCCTGTTCCAACATGGCTGTGCACCAATGCACAAAGTGTCGGTCCATAAAGAAATGGCCGACACCATGTTCCTGTCTGGGACGTTATTTTCAAACGCAAGAGCATTAACCTTTTAGTGCCACTCGCTGGACATTTCACTTTGAAAACATTGAGAAATGTGCAAAGAGCAATGTAATATAATTTGTATATAATTGTGTAAATGTCACCACATAAGTTTTCTAGTGAGGCTTTAGGTGCAATCTGATTAATCTGGCAACAAACGACCAGAGATATTTTGCAATATATTATATTACATTATATTATAAAATCCATATTTCACTCTTAAAAACACCTTTTTTGAAGGCATTCATGAGAGCAGCGAATACATTAACTGGATATGAAATATGTTACTATAGAAGATCATGTTTTAATAAAATGCAACATTTTCACCTCTCATGAGTTGCAGGTACTACTATTATTGGGCCTACACTGTTATAAAATAAATTATTATTATTATTATTATTATTATTATTATTATTAATAATAATAATAATAATAATAATAATAATAATAATAATAATAATAATAATAATAATAATAATAATAATAATATTATTATTATTATTATTATTATTATTATTATTATTATTATTATTATTATTATTAAGATATTTATTTGTTATGCATGAAAAAATCTTCTAGTACTGTTTTGGATCACTACTTCTGGTCTTGAAGCAAAACCATTTGAGAACCACCAGGCTTACGCAGAAACTTTATTTCCCCATTCAAGACTTGGACAAATTGTTAAATTCTTGACAAACGCCTGTTCTCACTATCTGTTCTTGTCTGATTCTTTCTCATCCTCTACATATCATTGTTTCCTCTCTCCATTGTGTTTCTTGTTGTCACGCAAGGAATTCTGTTTCCTCCATTTCCGTTGACTCAGGCAAAGGCCATCGCTGTTCCTCCCGTCCAAGACAACTTATCAGGGCCATGCAGTAGGGAAACAGGAAGGGAGGAGATCCAGAGACGTGGAGGCTTCAGCGTGGTGGTCTGCTCCCTCACAGCAGGAGGGTTGGGGGTCTGTGAATGTGCATTCACAGGTCTGGCCCCTCGCGGTGATGAATGAGAGAAACCTGGGGAATGACGTTGGGTTTGGTTTGTTTGGTTGTTGGGTTCTCTCTGTGCCGCTCCATTATGAGCCAGCCAAAACAACTCCTGAAAGCAAAGTGAGTGGTCAGGCAGAGATAAAAAGGTTTTCCAGTGACTGTGCGCTTGTTTTTTTGTTTTGTTTTGTTTTTCAGCTTTGCTAGTGAGTTAAGCTCAACATTAACATTGCACCTGTCTCCAGAACAAACTTTAGTTGCAGTTTTTTAAAACAGACTTTTAAACAGAATGTTTTTTTTTTTTTTTTCTTCCATTAAATTGATTTAAAATGAGGTCAAAATGCATTTCATGCAGCACATACAATGACTTGAATACTCCTCTTTGGTGATGAGTGTTTTTAATTTTGGAATTATATTATATTATACTATATTATATTATTGTATTGTATTGTATTGTATTGTATTCCATACAACAGTTCTTTCTGGTTCTCGAATCTGATTGGCTGAGAGCCTTTTCCAGCCGTGTGATATCTACACAGTATCGGCACTTAAGCCGTTTCACTGTTTGTGTCACTCCGCTTGCAGCGACTGTCATGGCAGTCGAGCAAATCCACCAGGTTTAAAAATACTACAGTTTTTGTTTAGGCGAGAATGTAGTTACTTAGACCTGAAATATGTGACTCATATATAAACATAGCACCTATTTCACAATTTGTTCAGACACTTTCGCTCCGCGCCGAGAAAAGCTTCGGAAATTTGCCTCTGGCTCTTACTGTATGTATAGATAGTGATTAAAAATTAGATATAATTAATTTGGGGTATATCAAACAGGCAATATTTGGTCTTATTAATCTTTAACATGTTCCAGAGCAAATCGATTTTGGTTAAGGGGAAAATTAAGTTTCATAACTTTATATTTAGACTATATTTAACCTGTGTGGCCTATAGGCGCTGCTTTTGTACGTTTGACTGAATTGTTTGCTTGTGTATATTTTCTATTGTATTTTATAATGACTATTGTTGTTAATTTAAATATTATTGTTCACTGAATATTTTATCTACATATGCCATATTTGGTGTTGAGAAAGGGTCCGTTAGTCATTAGAATAGTCGACTTCAGTGACAGTTTCATTATCACACCTTTAGATGAGGCAAAGACCGTCTTTATGAGTGACTGGTTGTAAACAAGGTTAGCTGTTTTAGCGCTGTCTTTGGAAATCTTTTAATCTTTTAAAAAATATTGCTTTCCTCAGTGGACATTTATTTTTAATGAATATAATATTATGGACATCGACCTGAAGAATGAATACTATATCAGATGCAGGTAATACACTGGACTGGTTTAGTCAATCTCTCTCGTAATACAATAATAATCTACTCTACATAATACAATAAGCTTCAATGAAGCGACTCAACATTCCTTCATTACTAGTTAAGGGACGTTTTAGAATTATTCACGGAGGCTTGGTCACAACTGTCAAACTGTCAACTTGAGATTTGAATCAAAAAAAAAAAAAAATATATATATATATATATATATATATATATATTTTTTTTTTTTCTGGTTGTGAAATGTTGTGGCGTTACAAAATTATTACATAAAAAAAAAAAAAAAATCTAACTATAAAAGAGCATACAAAGGGTGCATTTCTAAGAATTTGGCAGTTGTGTTTTAATGTAGAATAAAAAAAAAAAAAATAATAATTTATCATGAACACTCTTATTTGCCCCTAGTTGCCAAGTATTCCGAACTATGAATTTATTTCATCGCTGAAACAGGTGCATACTGGGCTTTCTCTATCTGATTGAGTTCTTCTTGCTCCTGTATCCATGATGGATGCTTCCTAATGACTGGGAGATCTCACTTCTGTAGGCTTCAGGGAAGATGCAGGCTTGAAGACGCTTGGCAGGAGTAGAATAAAGGCTGTGGAGATTTGCAGCTCTCCGCATTCTTGAGCTGGATGACAAATGCAGGCTGTCCGTGAGGAGATTTAGTGTTAGTGAACACAATATTTCTTTACAGTACATCTGACAATTATATTCAGAAAAAAAAGAAAAGAAAAAAAGTAGCTTTTATTGCGATCAAACGAAAGAATAATTACTGAAAATCATTCTTTGGAACTGAATCTACAACCCATAATGTTTTTTTTTTTTTTTTTTTGACCTAATTTAATAAGGGCCAACATTTTCTGCATACTGTCTGATATTTAATTTGGCGTGTTTGTGATAACACGTTCATACAGAAGCTGAATATTCCATTTCAAAGTATTGTTATCAGTATATTTTATACTGTATGTTTTTTTATGGCTTTCTTAAATTATTGCAAGGAGCGTTGTCCGTGATGTAAGAGGCAGCAGCTGTTGTGTGGGTGTTTTTGGGTTTGCGGGCCTGGCCCACCTCATCAACAGGGTCACCACTAAAGCTTATCCGTTACCTGCACTGTACTGCCGTCCAGAAGTTCCCCAGGAAATTGCCTAATAACAATAAAGAATCCAGGGGCAAATGGAGTCCACGCTGTTACGGAGGCCGTTCCAGAAGAGCTCCATAGAGGAGGACCAGAGGAGCTCTCCAATGGGAGAAAATCTGGGACACTTGGAACCAATTAAAAGCACCAAGGCTTGCCAGCAGCTCCTATGCTTTCTTATTTCCCCCCTCTTCCCCTCCTCTTCACTTTCTCTCCCTTTTCATCTCTTTTCCTTCACTTGGCTATGTGTACAGGAACGCTTCCTTCCACATGCTATTTGTGGATCCAAAAGATCTGGGTGCAAGCTGGAGAGGTGTATGTAAATGCAGAACTATTCCCATGTTGGGCCACCTTTTGAAAATTACTTCAATGCGTTTTATGTCTTAAAAAATATTTTTAACCCAATGCACATGCCACCTTAGAGCAGATCAGAATGTGCTCCGATTTAAAAAAAAAAAAAAAAAAAAAAGTAGCTTATTTTATATCATATCAAAAATTAATGCTTTTTACATCTAAAAAACTCACCCGCTTAGAGTACATGTCAAGCTTTGTCCGCTAAAAAAGTAATATGGATATATATAACATAAGTAATATATTAGCAGTATATAATATTCTTTCCAGCTAAATGGAAAATGTGTATGGTCTGTACCACGTCAGGTACCATTTTGTATTTTCAGATTATGGCCAGCAGATGGCAGCCAAAGCCCTCTCAAAGTCCTCAAGTGTTCTTCTTTCCAGACACTGCATGGCACATAAACACAAGTCTAAATAACCGCTAGCAAAACTTAAGCTTTAGTATTCCATGTGTGCTTACTTCAGAAGTTCTCAAACGTTCTAAAGATGGCCTCATTTTACCCAGTGTGGATTTATGATATAGACCCACAACAGCAGGAATATCCCGAGTCCACGGGCTGCCAATGATTCTTCCAGATGCGTTTCCGTGTGAGGCACCCAGGGCTATCTGCAGAACCGTCTCACGGACAAATAAAAGACTGAATCACATTTGTTTCTGGCCACAAATCCCCATCTCGTGTGATCCGATAAGGCCTGTTCAGTTGATGACCCCTCGTGGGGCTTTTAATCACATTAGCAGGTCGTACAAGGCACCTGCTTTTCTTCTGATGCTCCTGCTGAGAGGAGGTGGAACATCTGAGTTTATTCTGAGAGAAACAATCCCATACTTCAGTTTATTCACCTGTGTCTCTGAACACCTCATGTTCTGTTGAGGTGAGGCTGGATGGTTGGGGTCCTAGAGACTCAAATGGCACTGATTTTTAAATGAGCGTTTCATTTTCTCTTGAAATTTTCCTTTTTTGCCCAGACATGGGCAAAGTATGTAGTTATTATACATCATACATCACTAATCATAAAATAGACTAAATTGACTTGTCCAGTATGGTGGTGGTGTTTTGTTTGGGGCATGTTAGGTCTGTGTAGGATTCACTTTTGAAACTCACTGTTTTCCACTCTTGTAAACTGAATCATTGCTATGTAAACTGCACGTAATGCACTGAATTAATTTTTGAAGTAGAGAGACTGATATAGTATTTTCTTGTAAAATGTACTCCAATAATCTGTTTTATTTACAGCTTTTGATCACACTTTTCTCAGTATTAACTAACTATTAACTATGACTTTTGCCTCAATAAACTCCTAATTACTGCTTTAATAGTTAGTAAGGTTGTTAAGTTTAGGTATTGGGTGATTTAAAGGGATGTAGAATATGATCATGCATTAATATGTGCTTTATAAGTACTAACAAACAGCCAATATACTAGTAATATGCACAATAATAAGCAACTAGTTAATAGTGAGAATTGAACCTAAACTAAAGAGTTACCTATAGTTTTGTGGTATAGATTATTGGCTAGTGCAAATGTCTGTGATGTGTATGCTACACTCTAAAAAATGCTGGGTTAAAAACAACCCAACCCTTGTTTTAACCCAGTAAATGGGTTGTTTTAGCCCTGCAGGTGGGTTAAATGTTTGCTTAAAACAACCCAATCGCTGGGTTGGTCCATTTTCAACCCAACTTGGGTTGTTTTTAACCTGGCATTTTTTAGTGTGATTAAGAAATATTATAATGTGAAAGTTCATGTTTTAATTGATCTTTGAGATCACAAACATTAGAAATGCAAAAAAAAAAAAATTCCTCAAGGATGTTTAGCTATTGTTGAACATCAAGATTTGGAATAATCATGAAGTATCAACCTGATACTTGCTAAATATGCCAAGTGCAATCTTTGAAATATGAAAAGACTCCAAAACATGATGGTAAGTATCAGATAAGGTGATAAAGTGCCACTATCTCAAAAACTCCTGCAGCGTGCAAAGATGGCAAAACACAGCGCTCTTGTTTAGGGCTGGGTATGAGTAGAGCCACTCCCAGGCCTAATTGTACCAAGTTTTTTCCAAATTGCAATTAAAGATAAACAGAGAGCTTGATGGAAAGCTGCGATAATGCCGCTATCTGGCATCAGCCTAATTGTTGCAAACATGCTTGGTTTGACAGATGAATGTACTCTGGCTCCACCCCCTCCATCTCGGCCTGTGTAGTGCGTACTTCAGGGGCGATCTGTTTACTAACCATCATTTAAGGCACTTTGATGTTTCTGCCAGCCTTGTTATAAACAGTTATTCTAACGGTCTGCAGATATTGTAGAATGAGTTGCATTATGTTGAGGTCAGATGACGCAGACTTAGCTTGAAATAGTTTGTTCATTTGTCATCGCTGGATAGAGTGCTCGACTAACACCAAGCCAGAGAGAGACCTAATCAAACGTGATGTCATTTTATTAAGGAAGAGCGTGCTAGAGGCTCAAGAGGCTTACTAACTATATGTTTTCAGCCAATTTTCAGTTGTTAGTGTCATTTACGAAAGCATTCTGTCTGTGCAACATTGCCTGTCACCGGCTGAACATTAACAGCCCCAGCAACTCAACACCCTGCTGGGTTAATGGCCATACCGACTCTCCTCATCACCTCTGAGAACAACAAAGAGTTTGGCTTTAGTCACTGGAACAGGCCTTGAGAGTGACCAGCAGTGCAACATACTGATGCCTACACTTACAGTAAGATTTATGTTAATGTTAATAAGATTTATGTTTCTGTTATGTATTAACTCTTTCCCCGCCCAGCATTTAAAAAAAAAAAAAAATGCCAACCACTGCCAGCATTTTTGACCATTTTCACAAAAGAATCATCGCCCCCAGGATATTTTATTGTATGAATATATGAGCATGCAATATATAAAAGAAAGAACAGACCCCCCACATGAAAAAATACTATAGTATATTATAGTTTATTACAGTAAAATGACTCTAGTACTATAGTGTTTTGAACCATACTATAGTAAAGATACTACAGTAAATTGTAGTATATTGTGGTATATTATAGTATTTACTACACTTTGTTAATTTACTGTGGTATCTTTACTATAGTATGGTTAAACACTATAGTATTCACTAGAGTCATTTTACTATAATATAATATAGTATTTTTTTCTGCGTTTAAACAAACAACAACAACAAAAACTGCCTTATTCTTATTACATTTTTTTATCAACACTTGAATGCGAGTACGCTTAAAAAAAAAAAAAAAAAAAAAAAAAAAAAAACATTTTTAACAAAAAGCTGAGAAAATCACTTTCTTGTCGAAGACTACGTCTGGCTCAGATTCAGAGCGATGATCAAACACAGATGGAGTAGATGGAGTCCATCAACACCCCCAAATCTTCACAGTCCTAGAGCTCGTCCTGGGGCGACATTTCATTCTGTAACATTAGGCAGTTTTGATTTATACATTGTTCAAAGTTGATGATTTCATTATTTTACATATGCATATGATTACATATGATATCACATATTTCTGCTTCTTCTTCTCCTGTGTTTTGATCAGGAGATTCTGTACTTTTTCAGAAGATGTGTAATAGCGCCCCCTACTGTATAACAGTGAAAACACTGAAAGCCGGAAAATTCTGTCAATGGCGGGGAAAGAGTTAAGAGTGTGCTGATGTTCAGTCTGGACCACAAGACCATGAGAACCAGACAAGTCCTCTGCACAAACCCCTACGGTCATTTTCAGCTCCTTCCAAATGCTGGCATGATGTGCCCAATCTTCAAGAAGGAACTGGAAGAAATATTCTCAATGATCTACGATCTGACTTGTGTGCAGCCTGAATCATAATCACACTTGTACATTCGCTGGCCAGAGGAGAACTCGCCCACCGACTGAGTCTGGTTTCTCACAAGGTTTTTTTTTCTCCGTCACTAATGGAGTTTGGTTTCCTTGCCACTGTCACATCTGGCTTGTTTTGTCGGGGACACTTAATATTCAGTAGTCCATCACTGTTTTATAGATGTATTAAACTCATTTCATATTTGAAAATCTTTACACATTTATTGAGCCAAACATCAACACTGAATTGATTTCAACCGACCGAATAATGACACTATTGTCTTTTTAGAGCTGAATTTAATTCTGTTTGCTTCATTGAATCATTATGTTTATCACTGTAAAGCTGCTTTGAAACACTCTGTATTGTATAAAGTGCTACAGAAATAAAGGTGACTTGACCTGATCTCAAAGAAATACCATGACTTGATCCTTATCCTAGAACTGATTCTAAACATAATTTCAATTACATTACTTACATTTGGCCTCAGAGACCATGGATAGGCTATACAGTAAATCTGAAATGTAATTTTCACATATGATTCTCTGATTGGAGGTCACAAAATAGCAGTGCATGCAAGTTTATTATTATTATTATTAGTAGTAGTAATAAAAGTAATGTGCTAATTACAATATATTGTAAATTGTTGTGTGTCTGATGATTTACACTCTGCCTTCATTAATGCTCTTTTAATTAGAGTTTGGATTTATTTATTTATTTATTTATTTATTTATTTATTTATTTATTTATTTAGTTAGTTAGTTAGTTAGTTAGTTAGTTAGTTAGTTAGTTAGTTAGTTAGTTAGTTAGTTAGTTTGTTTTGTTTTTTTATTTTCTACAAAGACTTTGGCAGTATTTACCATCAAACGAATATTAGCCAATATGGGTCATTCATTCATTCATTCATTCATTCATTCATTCATTCATTCATTCATTCATTCATTCATTCATTCATTCATTCATTCATTCATTCATTCATTCATTCATTCATTCATTCATTCCATATATAGTTTGAATACTATATAGAAAACCTGTGTATGTAACGAATGAATTCAAGTGAAGACTTCTGGCCTCCAAGTTTTGACCAGAGCTCATGCACAATGCTTAGGCATGTGTGTCTGTTATTGGGAAGGGAAATGTTTTATTTGTCAGTAAATGCATTAAATTAAAGTAAAAGTAAAACACATGACCTTCACAGTCATGTGATTACTTTGTGTAACACATTATTCCAAATGCATGGTAACATACTGTATTGCAAACATTATGGAAAGACACGATTGCTGTCTATGATGCATATATTTCCAGTAGTTGTATTTCCAGGACTGTATTCTGCCATTTTTGTGGAACACAAAAAGAGAAATTGTGATTTTTATTTATTTATTTATTTATTTGTTTTTCTGGAACTTATCAAATGCTGTTGTATGGAAAAGAGCTCGATGAAGATTCTTCAAAAATCTCTTTTTGACTTCCAAGGAAAAACAACAGCAATCACATATACTGGAACATGAGTGTGAGTAAATAATGGCAGATTAACATTTCCTTTTATTTGGAAAGTTTCACATTGATTTACCGCCAATTTGAGCAATTGTATATTCTCGACTTTTATTGTATTCTGAGGTGGGTAATTAAAATATAACTCAAGTAAAACAGTCATGTTCTATAATTAGCCATGATTTATCATGTTAGTTAAATCAGTGACTCAGTCTTTACGAGAGCTTTACATGGTGGTTTGTGATTTCTGGAATTCTTTTCTTGAATGAAACAACATGTGATTTTTCCAGCGCATGTAGCAGTGCAGTTTTGACTTCCCAGACAGTATTGTGTAAGAGAGAAAGGAAACTTGCGGGATTTCCACCCACACCCCACACCTCACACTATTCTCCAGCCTCAACAAGGGTTTTGCTAAAACCAACAGACTCCCCTGCAAGGAGAGAACAGGAAATGACTAAAAGCAAACAGGAAGTGCTGTGAGGTGACCAGTAGCATGTTGAATGGGGAATGTTAGACAGGTCTGGGACTCAGCCGCTACTGCTTCAGGAAACAGCTGGACTAAGAGAGAAAGAGAGAGACAGGCCACTGTTATGATCTGACAGTTCGGGTAAATTCTGCGTTGCTGTGCACAATGCAGGGTACACTCAACGCAGCCCAGATAAATTATAGTTCTTTAATTATAATTATAATTACTAGTATAGTCTAGTTTTACAGAATATTGCAGTATTTAGCCTACTATAAATGATTTTTTTTTTTTTGTGCACATCATTTAATTTGATTTTTTTTTTATTAATGTGCCTCATAATCTTTAATTTAAAAAAATTTTCTCTAGCAGCGACATCTCTTCTCTTCTCTGATGAAGAGGGCGGGGCAGCCTGTCACTCACATGATATCCACCAATAGCAAACCACAACAATCAATCAATTCCCCACGGACAAAATCCTATATTTGTTCTTGTCTGAAAATCCGTTTAGCTCAGATATACGTCACATTAGGGAAGAAAATACTATTTCAAATTCCACTTCATGCAGACATCCTATATGTTCCTATACAGTTCCTATACATACTACAGTATATATGTATGTTTTAAATTTATGAATTAAAATTCATTTTGACAAAGAACACATAACCTTGAAAATAAATATGGATTTTTTTTTTTTTTATAAAAATGTGGAAATTGCACTTACATAAATTCAAGGTGTAAGGACTGTTTACTTGACGGTTACAGCACAATGTTTTTAGAATGATTAAATATACATTATTTCTTGAAAATTCATATACAGGGTTTATTAAACACCGGTGGCCGTTAAATGAACTGCAGCAACTCCAGCAACGTATTGCTCGTGCTCACAAGAGACTGAACGTGATTCAATGTCCCGATATACTATATGTACCTTGAACACAATGTAAGTTGCTTTGGATAAAAGTGTCTGTCAAATGCATAAATGTAAATGTACTCACGGCAACGTTCTTTTTCGTTCTTAGCTTCAAAGTAAAAAGAAGATGGAAATACTTCTGAGAGTGACTTTTATATGAATATGTAAATATGTGCTGCACGCTTTCCTCTCAATAATAAAATAAACACAACAAAAATGACAGCGGTGAGAAAACTGCAGTTAAGAAAGCATCTGATCATAGCGATGTGGATATGTTTGCACCAGCACTGCATCATGTCGAGAGATGAGATAATTAAAATTGCTCTGTTATGATTATGAGTTGATTGTGATGTATATTTGAGACTATAGACTATATAGATCTGGCTATGTGAGACTAAAGCTTGAATTAATCCCTTCTCTTTGCATGATACATTGACATTAATAATTCTGTCAGCATTTCATTGGCAATAGGAAGTCAGGGAAGGTTTAGTTTAAGTTTTGTTGCAAGCTGTTCACACATTGGCCAAAAAAAAAAAAAAAAAGTAATAATATATAAAAATTGTTACATATAGCCATTTTAAACCATATGAATCCAATGTGAATGCAAAATTCTATTTTTTTAAAGATGTCACTCTTATTAGTCATTGACCCACTGCTAATGTTTTTTTGATTTGTGCATTTTCTGATTTAACAGCGCCTTAAAAGTTTGACTCCTAGACAGACATAATAATGGCCAGAGCTCTAGATTTAGAAGGACAAAACCCATAGAGAGTCTGTGGTTTATATTGAATTGCGCTGTAACCCAACGCTCATGACCTCAGTCTGTGCTACCTTTACGGCTTACAGAGCTTGTAGAACCTTTACAGCTTATGTCGTTCATGTGTACGTGCGCTTGCGGTTTGTGTGTGTGCAAATTCCTCCAAGTTCACCAAAGAAAAACACAAGCTTCTCCCAGAAGAGCCTTTTAGTCAGAGAATTGAAATACCTCTGTGTGTCACAGACACTAAAGCTAAACATACGTTAGCATCGGCCTCTCCCAAACTGGACGTTCTGTTTGTAATGGCCGGCCTGTCCCCTGAAACTTTATTAATTGCAGACTGGTTGATAAACAGGGCATAATCTGTGGCACAGCTTAATAATGGTCTGATATTTATGAAAACCATCTGGTTGGAGTATT
>CM031960.1:36895192-36921732 GCA_018749465.1 Paracanthobrama guichenoti
CTCTATATCTCACAATTCTGACTCTATATCTCAATTCTGACTTTATATCACACAATTCTGACTCTATATCTCTGAGATTCTGACTCTATATCTCAATTCTGACTTTTATATCACACAATTCTGACTTTAAATCTCCCACAATTCTGACTTTATATCTCACAATTCTGACTTTATAACTCCTGAATTCTGACTTTTATATCTCAAATTCTGACATTGCTATCTCACGATTCTGACTTTGTATCTCACAATTCTGACTTTATATCTCAGTTCTGACTTTATATCACACAATTCTGACTTTATATCCACACAATTCTGACTTTTATATCTCTCACAGTTCTGACTTTATATCTCTCAAATTCTGACTTTTCTATCTCAATTCTGACTTTTATATCTCCACAGTTCACGACTTTATATCTCTCAGTTATGACTTTATATCACACAATTCTGACTTTATCTCCACAGTTCTGACTTTATATCTCACTGGTCTGACTTTCAAATCTCACCAGTTCTGACTTTTTATATCAGATGGATTGACTTTATATCTCACAGTTCTGACTTTATATCTCACAGAATTCTGACTTTATATCTCAGATTCTGACTTTTATATCTCTGAATTCTGACTTTATATCTCTCAATTCTGACTTTTATATCTCACAGTTCTGACTTTATATCTCCAATTCCTGACTTTATATCTCACAATTCTGACTTTATATCTCAATTCTGACTTTATATCTCACAATTCATGACTTTATATCTCAATTTTGACATTATATCTCACAATTCCTGACTTTATATCTCAGATTCTGACTTTACATATCTAACAGTTCTGACTTACATATCTCACAGTTCTGACTTTATATCTCTGAATTCTGGCTTTATCTCACAATTCTGACTTTAAATCTCCACAGTTCTGACTTTTATATCACACAATTCTGACTATATATAACTTTAATTCTGACTTTATATCACACAATTCTGACACTCTATATCTCACAATTCTGACTCTATATCTCAATTCTGACTTTATATCACACAATTCTACGACTTTATATCTCACAATTCTGAAAACATCTCACAATTCTGACTTTAAATCTCACAGTTCTGACTTTATATCACACAATTCACGACTATCACTTATAACACAGATTCTGACTTTTATATCCACACAATTCTGACTATCTATCTCTGAATTCTGACTCTATAACATCTCAATTCTGACTTTATATCACACAATTCTGACTTTGTATCTCCAGAATTCTGACATTATATCTCACAATTCTGACTTTTATCTCTCACAAATTCTGACTTTATATCTCAGATTCTGACTTTATGTCTCCTGAATTCTGACTTTATATCCACTGAGATTCTGACTTTATATCACTGAATTCTGACTTTTATATCTCACAGTTTCTTGACTTTTATATCTCCAGAGATTCCTGACTTTATATCTCAATTCTGACTTTATATCTCACAGTTCTGACTTTTATATCTCTCAATTCTGACACACATATCACACAATTCTGACTTTATCTCCACAGTTCTGACTTTATATCTCCCAATTCTGACTTTAAATCTCCACAGTTCTGACTTTTATATCAGACGGTTCTGACTTTATATCTCACAGTTCTGACTTTATGTCTCAATTCTGACTTTGTATCTCACAGTTCTGACTTTATATCTCAAGATTCTGACTTTATCTATGAAGATTCTGACTTTATCTCACAATTCTGACTTTATATCTCTCGAATTCTGACTTTATCTCACAATTCTGACTTTTAAATCTCCACAATTCTGACTTTAAATCTCCTGATTCTGACTTTTATGTCACTGAATTCTGGCTTTACCATCTCACAATTCTGACTTTTATAAAACTCCACAAGTTCTGACTTTATATCTCAATTCTGACTTTTTATATCCTCACAGTTCTGACTTTATATCTCCCCATAATTCTGACTTTATATCTCACAGTTTCTGACTTTATGTCTCATAATTCTGACTTTATATCTCACAGTTCTGACTTTATATCTCAATTCTGACTTTCTCTCTCACAGTTCTGACTTTTATATCCTCAATTCTGACTTTATCTGCTCAATTCTGACTTTGTCTCTGAATTCCTGACTTTATATCTCTCAGTTCTGACTTTGTATCTCACAATTCTGACTTTAAATCTCACAATTCTGACTCTGTATTACACATGATTCTGACACATCAACTGAGATTCTGACTTTATATCTCCAGTTCTGACTTTTTACATGTCTCAAATCTGACTTTTGTAACTCACAGTTCTGACTTTATCTCACAATTCTGACTTTATATCTCTCTCAATTCTGACTTTAAATCTCTGAATTCTGACTCTATATCACACAATTCTGACTTTATCTAATAATTCTGACTTTTAAATCTCACAATTCTGACTCTATATCACACAATTCTGACTTTATCTAACAATTCTGACTTTATCTCACAATTCTGACTTTATATCTCTCAATTCTGACTTTTATATCTCAATTCTGACTTTATATCTCACAATTCACGACTTTTATATCTCACAGAAGTTCTGACTTTTATATCTCACAATTCTGACTTTATCATCTCACAATTATCTGACTTTATATCTCTCAAATTCTGACTTTATCACACAATTCTGACTTTGTATCTCAGAATTTACGACTTTATATCTCAATTCTAACTTTATATCTCCACAATTCTGACTTTATATCACACAATTCTGACTTTATATCTCAGAATTCTGACTTTACTATCTCAATTCTGACTTTATGTCTCACAATTCTGACTTTATATCACACAATTCTGACTTTATATCTATCGATTCTGACTTTATATCTCTAATTCTGGCTTTATCTCCCACAGTTCTGACTTTATATCTCCACAATTCTGACTTTTATATCTCAAATTCTGACTTTATATCTCTGAATTCTGACTCTATATCTCACACAATTCTGACTTTTATATCTCCACTGGTCTGACTTTATATCTCAATTCTGACTTTATATCTCACAGTTCTACGACTTTTATATCTCTCAATTCTGACTTTATATCACACAATTCTGACTTTATCTCTCACAGTTCTGACTTTTATGTCTCACAGTTCTGACTTTATATCTCACAGTTCAGCTTTTATAACTCCACAGTTCTGACTTTATATCTCAATTCTGACTTTATATCTCACAATTCTGACTTTATATCCTCAGATTCTGACTTTATATCTCGAATTCTGACTTCCTAACTCCACAGTTCCATGACTTTATATCTCAATTCTGACTTTTATATCTCGATTCCTGACTTTATATCTCACAATTCTGACTTTATATCTCAGTTCTGACTTTTATAACTCCAATTTCTGAGCTTTTATATCTCACAGTTTTCTGACTTTATATCTCAATTCTGACTGTATCTCCCACCCAGTTTTCTGACTTTTATAACTCTGAAGTTCGGCTTTATATCTCAATTCTGACTTTATATCTCTGAAGATTCTCGACTTTTTATATCTCAATTCTGACTTTATATCTCACAATTCTGACTTTATATCTCCAATTCTGACTTTATATCTCACAGTTCTGACTTTATATGTCAAAGTTCTGACTTTATATCTCACGATTTCTGACTTTTATATCTACCAGTTCGGACTTTTATGTCTCACAATTCTGACTTTATATCTCGAGATTTTGACAGTATATCCTCACAGTTACGACTTTATATGTCAATTCTGACTTTGTATCTCCACAGTTCTGACTTTATATCTCTCACAGTTCTGACTTTATATCTCACCAATTCCTGACTTTATCTCTCACAATTCTGACTTCAAATCTCACAGTTCACGACTTTATATCACACAATTCTGACTATATATCACACCAGATTCTGACTTTCATATCCCCACACAATTACAGTTTCTATATCTCACAATTCTGACTCTATATCTCAGATTCTGACTTTATATCACACAATTCTGACTCTATATCTCACAATTCTGACTCTATATCTCAGTTCTGACTTTTATATCCACCACAATTCTGACTTTAAATCTCACAATTCTGACTTTATAACTCACAATTCTGACTTTTTTATATCTCAGAGATTCTGACATTATATCTCACAATTCTGACTTTATATCACTGGTCTCTGACTTTATCTCACAGAATTCTGACTTTCCGTCTCACAATTCTGACTTTTAAATCTCACAATTCTGACTTTATATCACACAATTCTGACTTTATATCTCACAATTCTGACTTTATAACTCTCACAGGTTCTGGCTTTATATCTCAATTCTGACTTTATATCTCACAATTTCTGACTTTATATCTCAATTCTGACTTTATCTAACAATTCTGACTTTTATCTCACAATTCTATGACTTTATATCTCTCAATTCTGTTTTTATAACTTCCACAATTCTGACTTTATGTCTCAGAGATTCTGTTGATATATCTCACAATTCTGACTTTATAATCTCCTGATTCTGACTTTATATCTCAGATTCTGACTTTTGTGTCTCTGAATTCTGACTTTATATCACACAATTCTGACTTTTATATCTTTGAATTCTGACTTTTATATCTCACAGTTCTGACTTTATGTCTCAGAATTCTACGACTTTTATATCTCAATTCACAAGCTTTTATATCTCACAGTTTTCTGACTTTTATATCTCTCAATTCCTGACTTTTATATCACACAATTCTGGCTTTTTATCTCACAGTTCTGACTTCATGTCTCACAATTCTGACTTTAAATCTCACAGTTCACACTTTATATCAGACAGTTCTGACTTTTATATCTCACAGTTCTGACTTTATATCTCAGTTCTGACTTTATATCTCTGAATTCTGACTTTATGTCTCAATTCTTTGACTTTATATCTCCACAGTTCTGACTTTTATATCTCAGTTCTGACTTTTATATCTCCTGAATTCTGGCTGCTATATCTCAATTCTGACTTTATGTCTCACAGTTCTGACTTTTATATCTCGAATTTTGACATTATATCTCACAATTCTGACTTTATATCTCAATTCTGACTTTGTATATCTCACAGTTCTGACTTTGTATCTCACAGTTTCTGACTTTTATGTCTCCACAATTCCAATTCTTTCTCTCAAATTCTGACTTTTAAATCTCTGAGTTCTGACTTTATATCACACAATTCTGACTATTATATAACACAATTCTGACTTTATATCACACAATTCTGACTCTATATCTCACAATTCTGACTCTATATCTCAATTCTGACTTTTATATCACACAATTCTGACTTTTATATCTCACAATTCTGACTTTCATATCTCACAGTTCTGACTTTAAATCTCACAGTTCTGACTTTATATCACACAATTCATGAAACTATATATAACACAATTCTGACTTTATATCACACAATTCTGACTCTATATCTCACAATTCTGACTCTATATCTCAGTTCTGACTTTATATCCACACAATTCTGACTTTATATCTCAGAATTCTGACATTATATCTCACAATTCCATGACTTTGTATCTCACAATTCTGACTTCTATCTCTCCAATTCTGGCTTTATCTCACAATTCTGACTTTCAAATCTCACAATTCTGACTCTATATTACATAGTTCTGACTTTTATCTAACAATTCTGACTTTATATCTCGAGTTCTGACTTTTATATCTACTCAAATCTGACTTTATAACTCACAGTTCTGACTTTATCTCACAATTCTGACTTTATATCTCTCAATTCTGACTTTCAAATCTCCTGAATTCTGTTTCTATATCACACAGATTCTGACTTTATCTAACAATTCTGACTCAAATCTCACAATTCTGGGCTCTATATCACTTTAATTCTGACACATCTAACAGTTCTGGCTTTATCTCACAATTCTGACTTTATATCCTCTCAGTTCTGACTTTATATCTCTCAGTTCTGACTTTATATCTCCCCACAATTCTGACTTTGTATCTCACAGTTCTGACTTTATATCATCTGATTCTGACTTTATATCCTACAATTCTGACTTTATATCTCTCAGATTTCTGACTTTATCACACAATTCTGACTTTATATCTCAGTTCTGGCTTTATATCTCACAAGTTCTGACTTTGTATCACACAGTTCTGACTTTATATCTCAAAGATTCCTGACTTTATATCTCGAATTCTGACTTTTATGTCTCTGAATTCTGACTTTATATCACACCTAATTCTGACTTTATATCTCAATTCATGACTTTTATATCTCCACAGTTCATGACTTTTATCTCACAGTTCATGACTTTATATCTCACAATTCTGACTTTGCTCTATCTCAATTCTGACTTTATATCTCCACAATTCTGACTCTATATCTCACAATTCTGACTTTATATCTCCACAATTCTGACTTTATATCTCCAATTCTGACTTTATATCTCACAGTTCTGATGACTTTGTATCTCTCACCCAGTTCTGACTTTGTATCTCACAGTTCCTGACTTTATAACTCACAGTTCTGACTTTATATCTCAATTCTGACTTTATATCTCACAATTCCGACTTTATGTATCTCAATTCTGACTTTTTATAACCTCTGATTCTGACTTTTATATCTCACCAGTTCTGACTTTGCTCCATCTCAATTCTGACTTTATATCTCTGAGTTCTGACTTTGTAACCTCACAGTTCTGACTTTATATCTCTCAATTCTGACTTTATATATCACAATTCTGACTTTATATCTCAATTCTGACTTTATATCCCCACAATTCTGACTTTTATATCCTCAATTCTGACTTTTATATCTCACAGTTCTGACTTTATATCTCAGATTCTGACTTTTATATCTCTGCAATTCTGACTTTATATCTCCAATTCTGACTTTTATATCTCTGAATTCTGACTTTATATCTCAGTTTTGACATTATATCTCACAATTCTGACTTTATATCTCAGATTCTGACTTTATCTCTCACAGTTCTGACTTTATATCTCACAGTTCTGACTTTTTATATCACACGTTCTGACTTTATCACTCACAATTCACGACTTTCAAATCTCACAGTTCTGACTTTATATCCACCTAATTCTGACTATATATCACACAATTCTGACTTTTATATCACACAATTCTGACCTCTATATCCTCTGAATTCACGACTCTATATCTCTCCAATTCTGACTTTATATCACACAATTCTGACTCTATATCTCTGAGATTCACGACTCTATATCTCAAGTCTGAAACTTTTGTATCACACAATTCTGACTTTAAATCTCACAATTCTGACTTTATAGCTCACAATTCACGACTTTGTATCACTCCAGATTCCACGGCATTCTCATCTCTGAATTCTGACTTTATATCACATAGTTCTGACTTTATCTCACAATGGTGACTTTAAATCTCACAATTCTGACTTCAAATCTCACAATTCCACGACTTTATATCACACAATTCTGACTTTATATCTCCACAATTCTGACTTTTATAACTCACAGTTCTGACTTTATGTCTCGAATTCTGACTTACATATCTCACAGATTCATGACTTTTATATCTCAATTCTGACTTTATCTAACAATTCTGACTTTATCTCACGAATTCTGACTTTATATCTCCTCAATTCTGACTTTATAACTCCACAATTCTGACTTTATCTCATAAAATTCTGACATTATATCTCACAATTCTGACTTTATATCTCACAATTCTGACTTTATATCTATCAATTCTGACTTTCATGTCTCACAATTTCTGACTTTATATCACACTGATTCTGACTTTATATCCACACAATTCTGACTTTATATCTCCACAGTTCTGACTTTATATCTCAGAATTCTGACTTTATATATCAATTCTGACTTTTATATCTCACAGTTCTGACTTTATATCTCTCTAATTCTGACTTTATATCACTGAATTCTGACTTTATCTCACAGTTCTGACTTTATATCTCACAATTCTACTGACTTTCAAATCTCCCACAGTTCTGACTTTATATCCAGACAGTTCTGACTTTATATCTCCCTGATTCTGACTTTTATATCTCCACAATTCTGACTTTATCATCTCAGTTCTGACTTTATATCTCCACAATTCCTGACTTTATATCTCCAATTCAAACTTTATATCTCACAGTTCTGACTTTATATCTCTAATTCTGACACATATCTCCCACAGATTCACATTTTATATCTCCAGTCTGACTTTTATGTCTCACAATTCTGACTTTATATCACCAGATTTTGACTATAATGTCTCACAGATTCTGACACATATCTCAGATTCTGACTTTTATATCTCACAGTTCTGACTTTATATCTCACAGTTCTGACTTTATATCCCACAATTCAGACTTTATCTCTGAGATTCTGACTTCACAATCTCACAGTTCTGACTTTATATCCACACAGATTCTGACCATATATAACACAATTCCTGACTTTATATCACAATTCTGACTCCTATATCTCCACGAATTCTGACTCTATATCTCAATTCTGACTTTATATCACACAATTCTGACTTTTATATCTCTGAATTCTGACTTTATCTCACAATTCTGACTTTAAATCTCACAGTTCTGGTAGCTTTTTATCACACTGAATTCTGACTTTATATCACTACAATTCTGACTTTTATATATCAGAATTCTGACATTATATCTCACAATTCTGACTTTATATCTCAATTCCTGACTTTATGTCTCTGGTTATTCTGACTTTATATCACACAATTCTGACTTTAATATCACTGAATTCTGACTTTATATCTCACAGTTCTGACTTTATATCTCAAATTCTGACTTTATATCTCTAATTCTGACTTTATATCTCCACAGTTCTGACTTTATATCTCTCAATTCTGACTTTATATCACTAATTCTGACTTTATCTCACAGTTCTGACTTTATATCTCCACGAATTACGACTTTAATCTCCCACAGTTCTGACTTTATATCAGACAGTTCTGACTTTATATCTCACCAGTTCACGACTTTATATCCTCAGATTCTGACTTTATATCTCACAGTTCTGACTTTATATCTCCAGATTCTGACTTTAACAGATCTGACTTTTATCTCACAATTCTGACTTTATATCTCCTCAATTCTGGCTTTATCTCACAATTCTGATTTTAAAATCCTCACAATTCTGACTTTAAAATCTCACAATTCTATGACTTTATATCACACAATTCTGACTTTGTATCTCTGAATTCTGACTTTACCTGTCACAGTTCGGCACTTTATATCTCAGATTCTGACTTTGTATCTCACAGTTTCTGACTTTATCTCTCACAATTCTGACTTTTATATCTCACAGTTCCTGACTTTATGTCTCCACAATTCTGACTTTATATCTCACAGTTCTGACTTTATATCTCGAATTCTGACTTTTATATCTCACAGTTCATGACTTTATATCTCAGATTACGGCTTTATCTAACAAGTTCTGAGCTTTATCTCACAATTCCTGACTTTATCTCTCTCGTTTCTGGCTTTATCTCACAATTCTGACTTTAAATCTCTGAATTCTGACTCTATATTCGCCAATTCTGACTTTTATCTAACAATTCTGACTTTATATACTCAATTCATGACTTTATATCTCAAATCTGACACCCATAACTCCACAGTTCTGACTTTATCTCCACAATTCTGACTTTATATCTCTCAATTCTAGCTTTAAATCTCACAATTCTGACTCTATATCACACAATTCTGACTTTATCTATTAATTCTGACTTTAAATCTCACAATTCTGACTCTATATCACACAATTCTGATTTTATCTAACAATTCTGACTTTATATCTCTGAATTCTGACTTTTATATCTCTCCAGTTCTGACTTTTATATCTCAATTCTGACTTTTTATATCTCACAATTCTGACTTTATATCTCACAGTTCTGACTTTATATCTCCTAATTCTGACTTTATATCTCCACAATTCTTTGTTTTATATCATCTCAATTCTGACTTTTATCACTTAATTCTGACTTTATATCTCAAATTCTGACTTTATATCTCAATTCTAACTTATATCTCACAATTCTGACTTTATATCCACACAATTCTGACTTTACCTCTCAAATTCTGACTTTATATCTCAATTCTGACTGTGTGTCTCTGAGTTCTGACTTTATATCCACACAATTCTGACTTTTATATCTCAAGATTCTGACTTTCTCTCTCCCTGAATTCTGGCTTTATCTCACAGTTCTGACTATATCTCACAATTCTATGACTTTATATCTCAATTCTGACTTTATATCTCACAATTCTGACTCTATATCTCATAATTCTGGCTTTATATCTCACAATTCTGACTTTATATCTCAGATTCTGACTTTTATATCTCCCACAGTTCTGACTTTATATCTCTCAGATTCTGACTTTTGCTATCACACAGATTCTGGCTTTATCTCACAGTTCTGACTTTATATCTCACAGTTTATGACTTTATATCTCACGGTTCTGACTTTGTAACTCACAGTTCTGACTTTATATCTCAATTCTGACTTTATATCTCCTGAGGTCTGACTTTGCATATCTCAGATTCTGAAACTATATCCTCAATTCTGACTTTATAACTCCACAGTTTCTGACTTTTCTATCTCAGTTCTGACTTTTATATCTCGAATTCTGACTTTTTATATCTCTGAATTCCTGACTTTATATATAATTTCTGACATTTTATATCTCAATTCTGACTTTTATATCTCACAGTTCTGACTTTTATATCTCAATTCTCACTTTATATCTCACAGTTCTGACTTTATAACTCACAGTTCTGACTTTGTATCTCAATTCTGACTTTGCCATCTCTGAATTCTGACTTTATATCTCAATTCTGTGACTTTTTATCCTCCCCACCAGTTGTGACTTTATATCTCAATTCTGACTTTATATCTCACAGTTCTGACTTTTATATCTCAATTACAGACTTTATATCTCACAATTCTGACTTTATATCTCAGATTCTGACTTTTATATCTCACAATTCTGACTTTGTAATCTCAGATTTTGACGTTATATCTCACAATTCTGACTTTATATCTCAATTCTGACTTTATATCCTCACAGTTCTGACTTTTATATCTCACCAGTTCTGGCTTTTATATCTCCTGAATTCTGACTTTATCTCACAATTCTGACTTTAAATCTCACAGTTCTGACTTTATATCACTGAGATTCTGATTATATATCACACAATTCTGACTTTTATATCACACAATTCTGACTCTCATCTATCTCTACAATTCTGACTCTATATCTCCAGATTCTGACTTTATATCCACACAATTCTGACTCTATATCTCCTGAGATTCTGACTCTATGTATCTCAGATTCTGACTTTTATATCCACACAATTCTGACTTTTAAATCTCACCAGTTCTGACTTTATAACTCACAATTTATTCACAAGCTTTATATCTCCGATTTCTGACATTATATCTCACAATTCTGACTTTATATCACACAATTCTGACTTTTCTCTCTCCACAATTCTGACTTTAAATCTCACAATTCTGACTTTAAATCTCACAATTCTGACTTTATATCACACAATTCTGACTTTATATCTCACCAATTCTGACTTTATATGTCTAAATTCTGACTTTTTGTCTAACAATTCTGACTTTATCTCACAATTCTGAAACTTTATATCTCTCAATTCTGACTTTTTATCTCACAATTCTGACTTTAAATCTCACAATTCTGACTCTATGTTACACATGATTCTGACTTTTATCTAACATTCCACCTGACTTTATATCTCAATTCTGACTTTATATCTCACAATTCTGACTTTGCATAACTCACGGTTCTGACTTTATCTCACAATTCTGGCTTTGTATCTCTCCAATTCTGACTTTAAATCTCACAATTCTGACTCTATATCTCACAATTCTGACTTTATCTAACAATTCTGACTTTCAAATCTCACAATTCTGACACCATATCACTCAATTTCTGACTTTTATCTCCACAATTCTGACTTTTTATCTCACAATTCTGACTTTATATCTCTCAATTCTGACTTTATATCTCTCAATTCTGACTTTATATCTCACAATTCTGACTTTATATCTCACAGTTCTGACTTGTATCTCTAGTTCTGACTTTATATCTCACAATTCTGACTTTCTCAATATCTCTCAATTCTGACTTTATCCACACAATTCTGACTTTATATCTCAGAATTCATGACTTTATATCTCAATTCTAACTTTATATCTCACAATTCTGACTTTATATCACACAATTCTGACTTTATATCTCAGAATTCTGACTTTTATCATCTAATTCTGACTTTATGTCTCACAATTCTGACTTTGTATCACAATTCTGACTTTATATCTCCAATTCTGACTTTATATCTTTAATTCTGACTTTATCTCCACAGTTCTGAAACTTTATATCTCACAATTCTGACTTTATATCTCAATTCATGACTTTATATCTCATAATTCTGACTCTATATCTCTCATAATTCTGACTTTATATCTCAGAATTCTGACTTTATATATCTCAATTCTGACTTTGCATATCTCACAGTTCTGACTTTATATCTCTCAATTCTGACTTTATGTCCTCACGATTCTGACTTTTATCTCACAGTTCTGACTTTGCTATATCTCTGACAGTTCACGAAAACTTTTATATCTCACAGTTCTGACTTTATATATCACAGTTCTGACTTTATATCCTCTAATTCTGACTTTGTTTATATCTCAATTCTGACTTTATAACTATCACGGATTCTGACTTTATATCTCACAGTTCCTGACTTTATATCTCTCAATTCTGACTTTGCTATCTCACAATTCTGACTTTATATCTCAATTCTGACTTTTTATCTCCCCACAATTCTGACTTTATATCTCTACAGTTCTGACTTTATATCTCAAATTCTGACTTTATATCTCACAGTTCTGACTTTATATAACTCACAGTTCTGACTTTATCTCAATTCTGACTTTATATATACACAATTCTGACTTTATATCTCCAATTCTGACTTTTATATCCTCACAATTCTGACTTTATATCTCAGAATTCTGACTCTTATATCTCACAGTTCTGACTTTATATCTCACAGATTCTGACTTTATATCTCACAATTCTGACTTTATATCTCAATTCTGACTTTATATCTCACAAATTCTGACTTTATATCTCAGTTTTGACATGTTATATCTCACAATTTCTGACTTTATATCTTTTAATTCTGACTTTATATCTCACAGTTCTGACTTTATATCTCACAGTTCTGACTTTTATGTCTCACAATTCTGACTTTTATCTCACAATTCTGACTTTAAATCTCACAGTTCTGACTTTATATCACACCACGAATTCTGACTATATAATATGTCTGAATTCTGACTTTATATCACACAATTCTGACTCTATATCTCTTAAATTCTGACTCTATATCTATCAATTCTGACTTTTATATCACACAATTCTGACTCTATATCTCATAATTCTGACTCTATATCTCAATTCTGATGACTTTTATATCACCACAGAATTCTGTTTCAAATCTCACAATTCTGACTTTATAACTCTGAATTCTGACTTTATATCTCTCACAATTCTGACATTTATATCTCTAATTCTGACTTTATATCACACAATTCTGACTTTATCTCACAATTCTGACTTTCAATCTCTGAATTCTGATCGACACAAATCTCACAATTCTGACTTTTATATCACAATTCTGACTTTATATCTCTCAATTCTGACTTTATAACTCACAGTTCTGACTTTTTATATCTCAATTCTGACTTTATATCTCACAGTTCTGACACATATCTCAATTCTGACTTTTGTATCTAACAATTCTGACTTTATATCCTGAAGATTCTGACTTTATATCTCTCAAAATTCTGACTTTATCTCCACAATTCTGACTTTAAATCTCACATTCTGACGTGACTCTATATTACACCAATTCTGACTTTTATCTAACAATTCTGACTTTATATCTCCTGTTGACTTTATACTAACAATTCTGACTTTATATCTCTCAATTCTGACTTTTATATCTCAATTCTGACTTTGCTATAACTCACAGTTCTGACTTTTATATCTCCAATTCTGACTTTATCTCTCAATTCTGACTTTATCTCACAATTCTGACTTTCTATCTCTCAGATTCTGACTTTTATCTCACAATTCTGACTTTCATCTCACTGTAATTCTGACTTTCAAATCTCACAATTCATGACTCTATATCACACAGTTCTGACTTTTATCTCTAATTCTGACTTTAAATCTCACAATTCTGACTCTTATATCACACAGTTATGACTTTATCTAACAATTCTGACTTTATCTCTGATTCTGACTTTATATCTCTCAATTCTGACTTTATATCTCACAGTTCTGACTTTTATATCATCACTAATTCTGACTTTATATCTCACAGATTCTGACTTTATATCTCAGATTCTGACTTTTATATCTCACAATTCTGACTTTATCTCACAGTTCTGACTTTTATATCTCACAATTTCTGACTTTATATCTCAATTCTGACTTTTATATCTCACAATTCTGACTCTATATCTCACAATTCTGACTTTATCTCACAATTCTGACTTTATCTAACAATTCTGACTTTTATCTCACAATTCTGACTTTATATCTCTCAATTCTGACTTTATCTATCTCAATTCTGACTTTATCTCACAATTCTGACTTTATATCTCTCCAATTCTGACTTTTATCTCTGAGTTCTGACTCCTATATCACACAATTCTGACTTTATCTAACAATTCTGACTTTAAATCTCACACATTCTGACTCTATATCTCTCACAATTCTGACTTTTATCTAGCAATTCTGACTTTATCTCTCCAAATTCTGACTCAATATCTCTCAATTCTGACTTTATATCTCAATTCTGACTTTATATCTCACAATTCTGACTTTATATCTCACAGTTCTGACTTTATATCTCACAGATTCGACTTTATATCTCTCAATTCTGACTTTATCTCACAGTTCTGACTTTATATCTCACAGTTCTGACTTTATATCTCACAATTCTGACTTTATATCTCTGATTCTGACTTTATATTTCAATATTCTGACTTTTATATCTCACAGTTCTGACTTTTTATATCACACAATTCTGACTTTATATCTCCACAGTTCTGACTTTATATCTCTCTCAATTTCTGACTTTATATCTCTCAATTCTGACTTTATATCTCTCAATTCTGACTTTGTATCTCTGAATTCTGACTTTATATCTCATAATTCTGACTTTATATCCACACAATTCTGACTTAATAACTCTGAATTCTGACTTTTATCTCCTAATTCTGACTTTATATCACACAGTTCGGCTTTATATCTCACAGTTCTGACTTTATATATCACACAATTCCTGACTTTATATCTCACCAATTCTGACTTTATCTCTCAATTCTGACTTTTATATCTCACAGTTCTGACACATATCTCACCAATTCTGACTTTATATCTTTCACAGTTCTGACTTTTTTATTTTCAATATTCTGACTTTATATCTCACCAGTTCTGACTTTATATTTCAATATTCTGACTTTATATCTCACCAATTCTGACTTTATATCTCACAGTTCTGACTTTTATATCACACAATTCTGACTTTATATCACCACAATTCTGACTTTATATCTCAGAATTCTGACTTTATATCTCACAATTCTCTGACTTTATAACTCACAGTTCTGACTTTATATCTCAATTCTGACTTTATATCACACAATTCTGACTTTATATCTCATAATTCTGACTTTTATATCACCCAATTCTGACTTTATATCACACAATTCTGACATTTATATCTTACAGTTCTGACTTACCATATCTTACAGTTCTGACTTTATATCTCTCAATTCTGACTTTATAACTCACAGTTCTGACTTTATATCTCACAGATTCTGACTTTATATCTCAATTCTGACTTTATATCTCACAGTTCTGTCTTTATATCTCAATTCTGACTTTATATCACACAGTTCTGACTTTTATATCTCAATTCTGACTTTTATATCTCCACAATTCTGACTTTAAATCTCACAATTCTGACTCTATATTACGCAATTCTGACTTTATATCACACAATTCTGACTTTATATCTAACAATTCTGACTTTATCTCACAATTCTGACTTTTATATCTCACAATTCTGACTTTATCTCACAATTCTGACTTTATATCTCACCAGATTCTGACTTTTATATCTCAATTCTGACTTTTATATCTCTGAAATTCTGACTTTAAATCTCACAATTCTGACTATATTATCAATTCTGACTTTTATATCACACAATTCTGACTTTATATCTAACAATTCTGACTTTATATCACTGAATTCTGACTTTATCTCACAATTCTGACTTTATCATATCTCACAATTCTGACTTTAAATCTCACAATTCTGACTCTATATCTCGCAATTCTGACTTTTATATCACACAATTCTGACTTTATCTAACAATTCTGACTTTTATCTAACAATTCTGACTTTAAATCTCACAGATTCTGACTCTATATCACACAATTGTGACTTTTATCTAACAATTCTGACTTTATCTCACAATTCTGACATTTATATCTCACAATTCTGACTTTATATCTCTCAATTCTGACTTTATATCTCAATTCTGACTTTATATCTCACAATTCTGACTTTTATATCTCTCAATTCTGACTTTATATATCTCACAATTCTGACTTTATCTCACAGTTCTGACTTTATATCTCACAATTCTGACTTTTATATCTCAATTCTGACTTTATATCTCACAATTCTGACTCTATATCTCACAATTCTGACTTTATCTCACAATTCTGACTTTGTATCTAACAGATTTCTGACTTTTTATCTCTAATTCTGACTTTATATCTCTCCAGTTCTGACTTTATCTCTCAATTCTGACTTTATCTCACAATTCTGACTTTATATCTCCTCACAGTTCTGACTTTTATCTCACAGATTCTGACTTTAAATCTCAGAAGATTCTGACTCTATATCACACAATTCTGACTTTATCTAAGTAATTCTGACTTTAAATCTCACAATTCTGACTCTATATCACATAGTTCTGACTTTATCTAACAATTCTGACTTTATCTCTCACAATTCTGACTTTCTTATCTCTCAATTCTGACTTTATATCTCAATTCTGACTTTTATATCTCTGAATTCTGACTTTATATCTCCCACGGTTCTGACTTTATATCTCACAATTCTGACTTTTATATCTATCAATTCTGACTTTTCATATCTCACAGTTCTGACTTTTATATCTCACAGTTCTGACACTTATATCTCACAGATTCTGACTTTATATCTCCATGATTCTGACTTTATATTTCAATATTCTGACTTTATATCTCACAGTTCTGACTTTTTTATATCACCACAATTCTGACTTTATATCACACAATTCTGACTTTATATCTCACAATTCTGACTTTATATCTCTCAATTCTGACTTTATATCACACAATTCTGACTTTATATCTCATAATTCTGACTTTATATCACACAATTCTGACTTAATAACTCACAATTCTGACTTTATCTCACAATTCTGACTTTATATCTCACAGTTCTGACTTTATATCTCACAATTCTGACTTTGCATATATCACTGAATTCTGACTTTATATCTCTCACAATTCTGACTTTATCCTCACAATTCTGGCTTTATATCTCACAGTTCTGACTTTATATTTCAATATTCTGACTTTATATCTCACAGTTCTGACTTTATATTTCAATATTCTGACTTTATATCTCTCAATTCCTGACTTTTATATCCTCACAGTTCTGACTTTATATCACACACAATTCTGACTTTATAACTCACAATTTTGACTTTATATCTCACAATTCTGACTTTATAGCTCACAATTCTGACTTTATATCTCACAGTTACTGACTTTATATCTCACCAATTCTGACTTTTATATCTCACAATTCTGAGCACATATCTCTCAATTCTGACTTTTATCACCACAGATTCTGACTTTATATCTCAGGAATTTCTGACTTTCTATCTCAGATTCTTTATATCTCTGAATTCTGACTTTATATCACACAATTCTGACTTTATATCTCAGAATTCTGACTTATATATCTCAGATTCTGACTTTATGTCTCACAATTCTGACTTTATATCTCTGAATTCTGACTTTTATATCTCAATTCTGACTTTATATCTCACAATTCTGACTTTATCTCACAGTTCTTTGACTTTATATCTCACAATTCTGACTTTATATCCTCAATTCTGACTTTATATCTCACAGATTCTGACTCTTATATCTCACGAATTCTGACATTATATCTCTCACAATTCTGACTTTATATCTCAGATTCTGACTTTATATCTCCACAGTTCTGACTTTATATCTCTCAATTCTGACTTTATATCCACACAATTCTGACTTTATCTCACAATTCTGACTTTATATCTCACAGTTCTGACTTTATATCTCACAGTTCTGACTTTATATAACTCACAGTTCTGACATTTATATCTCAATTCTGACTTTATATCTCACAATTCTGACTTTATATCTCAATTCTGACTTTATATCACTCAATTCTGACTTTATAACTCACAGTTCTGACTCTATCTCAATTCTGACTTTATATCTCAATTCTGACTTACCACTTATCTCTCACATTCTGACTTTATATCTCAATTCTGACTTTATATCTCTCTGATTCTGACTTCCATATCTCCACAGTTCCACGACTTTATATCATCTCAATTCTGACTTTTTATATCTCACAAGTTCTGACTTTATATCTCAGATTCTGACTTTATGTCTCATGATTCTGACTTTTTATATCTCAATTCAATGACTTTTATATCATCACAGTTCTGACTTTATATCTCAGTTCTGACTTTATATCTCTCAGAATTCTGACTTTATATATCTCAATTCTGACTTTATATCTCACAATTCTGACTTTATATCTCTCAGTTCTGACTTTATATCACTCAATTCTGACTTTATATCTCACAGATTCTGACTTTATATCTCAATTCTGACTTTTATATCTCACAATTCTGACTTTATATCTCAGTTTTGACATTATATCTCACAATTCTGACTTTATATCTCAATTCTGACTTTATATCTCACAGTTCTGACTTTATATCTCTCAGAATTCTGACTTTATATCTCTAATTCTGACTTTATCTCACAATTCTGACTTTCGACGTCTCACAGTTCTGACTTTATATCACACAATTCTGACTATATATCCTCCAATTCTGACTTTATATCACACAATTCTGACTCTATATCTCACAATTCACGACTCTATATCTCTCAATTCTGACTTTTATATCACACAATTCTGACTCTATATCTCACAATTCTGACTCTATCATCTCGAATTCTGACATTTATATCACACAATTCTGACTTTAAATCTCACCAATTCTGACTTTATAAAACTCCACAATTCTGACTTTATATCTCAGAATTCTGACATTTTATCTCACAATTCTGACTTTATATCTCACAATTCTGACTTTATCTCTCAGATTCTGGCTTTAAATCTCAATAATTCTGACTTTAAATCTCACAATTCTGACTTTATATCACTCAATTCTGACTTTATATCTCACAATTCTGACTTTATAACTCACAGTTCTGACTCTATATATCAATTCTGACTTTATATCTCTGTGTTCTGACTTTATATCTCAATTCTGACTACTTTATCCTAACAATTCTGACTTTATCTCACAATTCTGACTTTATATCTCTCAATTCTGACTTTATCTCACAATTCTGACTTTAAATCTGAGTTGAATTCTGACTCTATATTCACGCCAATTCTGACTTTATCTATCAATTCTGACTTTCAGTTCTATGACTGTCTCTCAATTCTGACTTTTATCTAATAATTCTGACTTTATATCTCTCCAATTCTGACTTTATATATCTCAATTCTGACTTTATAACTCACAGTTCTGAACTTTATATCTCAATTCTGACTTTTATATCTAACAATTCTGACTTTATCTCACAATTCTGACTTTATATCTCTCAATTCTGACTTTATCTCACAATTCTGACTTTTAAATCTCACAATTCTGACTTTAAATCTCACAATTCTGACTCTATATCACACACAATTCTGAAGCTTTATCTAACAGATTCTGACTTTTCAAATCTCACAGATTCTGAAGCTCCTATATCACACAATTATGGCTTTTATCTAACAATTCTGACTTTTATCTCACAATTCTGACTTTATATCTCACAGTTCTGACTTTATATCTCAAATTCTGACTTTATATCTCTGAATTCTGACTAGTTTCTGACTTTATCCTCACAGATTCTGACTTTATATCACAGTTGACACATCTCACATTCTGACTTTATATCTCACAATTCTGACTTTATATCTCACAATTCTGACTTTATATCTCACAATTCTGACTTTATATCTCAGAATTCTGACTTTATATCTCAATTCTGACTTTATGTCTCACAATTCTGATATCTGTACAATTCTGACTTTATATCTCAATTCTGACTTTATCTCTGAACACTTTATCTTCTGACTTTTGTATCTCTCAATTCTGACTTTATATCTCTCAATTCTGACTTTATATCTCACAATTCTGACTTTATCTCACAATCCTGACTCTATATCTCACAATTCTGACTTTTATATATCTCACAATTCTGACTTTAAATCTCCCTAATTCTGACTCTTTATCTCACAATTCTGACTTTATATCTCTCAATTCTGACTTTATATCTCACAATTCTGACTTTATATCACCTGAATTCTGACTTTATCTCTAGTTACAGTTCTGACTTTATATCCCTACAATTCTGACTTTATATCTCTCAGTTCTGACTTTATATCTCCAATTCTGACTTTTTCTATATCTCCCACAGATTCTGACATTTATATCTCATAATTCTGACTTTCATATCTCACAGTTCATGACTTTATATCTCAATTCTGACTTTATATCTCCTGACAGTTCTGACTTTATATCTCACAGTTCTGACTTTATATCTCTCACAATTCTGACTTTTATATCTCCACAATTCTGACTTTATATCTCTCAATTCTGACTTTATATCACACAATTCTGACTTTTTATATCTCATAATTCTGACTTTATATCTCACAATTCTGACTTTATATCTCACAATTCTGACTTTATATCTCTCAATTCTGACTTTCATATCACACAATTCTGACTTTATATCTCACAATTCTGACTTTATATCTCACATAATTCTGACTTTATATCTCACAGATTCTGACTTTTATCTCTCTCAATTCTGACTTTATATCTCACAGTTCTGACTTTATATCTCACCCAATTCTGACTTTTATATCTCTGAATTCTGACTTTTATATCTCACAATTCTGACTTTGTATCTCTGGTTCTGACTTTGCATATATCACTAATTCTGACTTTATATCTCACAATTCTGACTTTATATCTCCCACAGTTCTGACTCTATATCACAATATTCTGACTTTATATCTCACAATTCTGACTTTATATCTCACATATTCTGACTTTATATCTCACAATTCTGACTTTATATCTCTAGTTCTGATTCTGACTTTTGACATATCACACAATTCCTGACTTTATATCTCACAGATTCTGACTTTATATCTCACAGATTCTGACTTTTATATCTCACAATTCTGACTTTATATCTCCCTATTCTGACATATCACACAATTCTGACTTTTATATCTCTGAATTCTGACTTTATAATCTCACGAATTTCTGACTTTACTTTATATCACAATTCTGACTTTATATCACACAGATTCTGACTTTATATCCTCTACAATTCTGACTTTATATCTCTGTAGTTCTGACTTTGTATCTCTAATTCTGACTTTATATCTCACAAAGTTCTGACTTTATATCTCCACATATTCTGACTTTATATCACACAATTCTGACTTTTATGTCTCCACAATTCACAGAAAACCTTTCTCTCTCACAGTTTCTGACTTTATATCTCAGATTCCTGACTTTATATCACACATTTTATTCTGACTTTTATCTAACAATTCTGACTTTATCTCACATTCTGACTTTATATCTCACAGTTTTCTGACTTTAAATCTCACGAATTCTGACTTCAAATCTCACAGATTCTGACTCTACATTACGCAATTCTGACTTTATCTAACAATTCTGACTTTATCTAACAATTCTGGCTTTGTATCTAACTGTTCATGACTTTATATCTCACAATTCTGACTTTGCATCTCACAATTCACGAGCTTTATAGCTCCCACAGTTCTGACTGTATCTCAGTTCTGACTTTTATCTAACAATTCTGTTTATCTCACAATTCTGACTTTATCATCTCCTCAATTCTGACATATCTCCCATAGTTCTGACTTTTAAATCTCACGTGATTCTGACTTTAAATCTAGCAGTTCTTGACTCTATATAACATGATTCAGGCTTTATCTAACAATTCCTGACTTTTATATCTCTCCACAATTCTGACTTTACGTCCTCACAATTCTGACTCTATGTCACATAATTCTGGCTTTATATCCCAACAATTCTGACTTTAAATCATAACAATTCTGACTCTATATCCACACAGATTATGGCACAAATCTAAAGATTATGACTCTATATCACACAATTATGACTTTATATCTAACAATTCTGACTTTATATCTCACAGATTTACGACTTTAAGTCTCCACAGATTCCTGACTCTATATCCACACAGTTCTACAGGCTTTATCTCACAATTCACGACATGTCTCTCAGTTCTGACTATGTCTCAGTTCTGACTTTACATATCTCACAGTTCTGACTTTTATGTCTCACAGTTCTGACTTTTATATCTCTGATTCTGACTGCATATCCTCACAATTCTGACTTTATCTCTAGTTCTGTTTCTATATCTCTAATTCTGACTTTATCTCACAGATTCTGACTTTATATCTCTGAGTTCTGACTCCTACATCTCTGAGTTATTCTGACTTTGTATCTCCCACCAATTCTGACTTTATCTAGCTAGTTCTGACTTTTTATCTCTGAATTCTGACACATATCTCTCAGATTCTGGCTTTTATCCTCCACCGTTCTGACTTTCAAATCTCCACAATTCTGACTTCTATATCTCACAGTTCTAGGCTGTCTCTAGTTCTGACTTTAAATCCTCCTGATTCTGACTCTAAATCACACAATTCTGGCTCTATATCACACAATGATTCTGACTTTCAAATCTAACAGATTCTGACTTTATCAACAATTCACATCTCCTGATTCGGCTTTATATCTCCTAGTTCTGACTTTTATATCTCAATTCTGACTTTATATCTCACCTGAATTCTGACTTTTATATCTCACAATTTCTGTTTTTTATATCTCACAATTCTGACTTTATATCTCTCAGTTCTGGAAACATCTCACAGTTCTGACTTTTTATATCTCACAGTTCTGAGGCTTTTATCTCACACAATTCTGACTTTATAATCTCCACAGTTCTGACTTTTATGTTTCAATGTTCTGACTTTTATATCTCACAGTTCTGACTTTATAATCACACTGGTCTGACTTTGTATCCACTGATTCTGACTTTATATCTCACCAAATTCTGACTTTATATCCTCTCAGTTCCCCATTTGTATATCACACAAGTTCTGACTTTATATCTCATGAATTCTGACTTTCATATCACACACTGATTCATGACTTAATAACTCCACAATTCTGTGACTTCTCCACAGTTCTGACTTTTATATCACACAGTCCTGACTTTACATATCTCACAGTTCTTCTGACACATATGTCCACACATATTCATGACTTTTCCATATCTCCTGAATTCTGACTTTATATATCCACTGAGATTCTGACTTTATATCTCTCACAGTTCTGACTTTTATATTTTCACAATTCTGACTTTATATCTCCACAGTTCTGACTTTATATTTCCAATATTCATGACTTTATATCTCACAGTTCTGACTTTATATCTTTCAATATTCTGACTTTTATATCTCCCACAGTTCTGACTTTATATCACACAATTCCTGGCTTTATATCACACAATTCTGACTTTATAACTCAGAATTCTGACTTTATATCTCACGAATTCCACGGCTTTATAACTCACAGTTCTGACACATATCTCAGTTCTGGCTTTTATATCTCCTTAATTCTCTGACTTTATATCTCACTGAGATTCATGGCTTTTATATCACTAATTCCCCATTTTATATCCACACAGTTCTGACTTTATGTCACCACAGTTCCCAGCTTTTATATCTCCTCAATTCTGACTTTCTAACTCACAGTTCCTGACTTTTATCTCTCACAGTTCTGACTTTGTATATCTCAGATTCTGACTTTATATCTCACAGTTCTGTCTTTATATCCAATTCTGACTTTTATATCACACAGTTCTGACTTTTTTATATCTCAGTTCCCACTTTATATCCTCACAATTCTGACTTTAAATCTCTCTGAATTCTGACTCTATATTCACATGATTCTGACACTTTGTATCACACCAATTCTGACTTTATCTCCCACAATTCTGACTTTGTATCTCTAATTCTGACTTTATATCTCACAATTTCTGATTTTATATCTCACAGTTCTGACTTTTATATCTCACAGTTCTGACTTTATATCACACATTCCTGACTTTGTATCACACAGTTCTGACTTTATATCTCAGTTCTTCTGACTTTAATATCTCCCACAATTCTGACTTTCAAATCTCGCAAGTCAGTGACTTCTATATTCATAATTCTGACTTTGCATATCACTGATTCTGAAGCTTTTATCTATGAACCTGACTTTTATCTCCCTGAATTCTGACACACATACCTCTCCCTACAGATTCTGGCTTTATCCTAACAATTCTGACTTTCATCCTCTGATTCTGTGACTTTCATATCTCTCAAGTTCTGGCTTTTATATCACACAGCATTCTGACTTTATAACAACTGAGAAAGGAGTCAAATTTAAAGAGATATAAACTCACAATTTTAAAGATAAAGGTCACAATTATCTTTTAAAAATGTTTTGTTTTTGCTTTCAAACAAAGCTTCTATAGTTTTTCAGTAATAAGAAATGTTTCCACCAGACACCAAATCAGCTTATGATTTCTGAAAGGATCATGTGACATACTAAGGAACTGGAGTAATGATGCTGAAAAAATTCAGCTCTTCCTAACAGAAATAAAAGTACATTTTATAAATATATATATGTATATATATATATATATATATATATATATATATATATATATATATATATATATATATCCTACACTCACCTAAAGTTATAAGGAACACCTGTTCAATTTCTCATTGATGCAATTATCTAATCAACCAATCACATGGCAGTTGCTTCAATGCATTTGGGGTGTGGTCCTAGTCAAGACAATCTCCTGAACTCCAAACTGAATGTCCAGAATGGGAAAGAAAGGTGATTTAAGCAATTTTGAGCGTGGCATGGTTGTTGGTGCCAGACAGGGCTGGTCTGAGTATTTCACAATCTGCTCAGTTGCTGGGATTTTCACGCACAACCATTTCTAGGGTTTACAAAGAATGGTGTGAAAAGGAAAAACATCCAGTATCACGGCAGTCCTGTGAGCAAAAATGCCTTGTTGATGCTAGGGGTCAGAGGAGAATGGGCCGACTGATTCAAGCTGATAGAAGAGCAACTTTGACTGAAATAACCACTCATTACAACCGAGGTATGCAGCAAAGCATTTGTGAAACCACAACATACACAACCTTGAGGCGGATGGGCTACAACAGCAGAAGACCCACAGGGGTACCACTCATCTCCACCTACAAATAGGAAAAAGAGGCTACAATTTCTTGCAGCTCATCAAAATTGGACAGTTGAAGACTGGAAAAATGTTGCCTAGTCTGATGAGTCTTGATTTCTGTTGAGACATTCAGATGGTGAGTCAGAATTTGGCGTAAACAGAATGAGAACATGGATCCATCATGCCTTGTTACCACTGTGCAGGCTGGTGGTGGTGGTAGTGTAATGGTGTGGGGATGTTTTCTTGCACACTTTAGGCCCCTTAATTGCCAATTGGGCATCGTTTAAATGCCACGGCCTACCTGAGCATTGTTTCTGACCATGTCCATCCCTTTACTGACCACCATGTACCCATTCTCTGATGGCTACTTCCAGCAGGATAATGCACCATGTCACAAAGCTGAATCATTTCAAATTGGTTTCTTGAACATGACAATGAGTTCACTGTACTAAAATGGCCCCACAGTCACCAGATCTCAACCCAATAGAGCATCTTTGGGATGTGGTGGAGCAGGAGACTCCGTGCCCTGGATGTGCATCCACAAATCTCCATCAACTGCAGATGCTTTTTCATTTGGTCAGCTGTGTTTGATTATACTGACTGGAACGTTAGGAAAGCCACACCTACCTGCCGGAGTTTGCACATTTCATTTTGATTGCCTTCGACGTATTGAGAATCATGAGGTCAAAGGAACTGCCTGAA
>CM031961.1:2500-12500 GCA_018749465.1 Paracanthobrama guichenoti
TCAGCCTCAGCTCAACCTCATCGACCTCAGACGCTACCTGAGGCCTTAACGGCCGGATTTAATCATTTAATCAGGATTAAAGTTCATTTATCCATGTGGATAAACTCCATGTGGACATTTATCCATGTGGACTTTAACACTGACCTGTTGGCTTTTTTGGTTGCAGGTCAGTGTTAAAGTCCACATGAAAAATACTATAGTATATTATAGTAAAATGACTCTATACTATAGTGTTTTTGAACCATAACACAGTAAATAATAGTATACCTCAGTATTTACTATAGTTTAACTGACTATAGTACAGTATGCTGTAGTATGTGTAGTAAATACTAAATTATACAACAATTTACTGTAGTATCTTTACTATAGTATGGTTCAAAAATACTGAAGTATTTACTACTGTAATTTTACTATATAGTATTTTATCATAATCAAAAACAACCCAAGGGCTGGGTAAATATAGGACAGAACACATGTTGGGTTAATTTTACCCAGAAAATTGGGTTGTTTATTTAACCTAGAATAGCTGATTAATTTTTTTTTATAATACTATGCCTACGGATGAACTTAAATCCTCTAAATGTTCAAAAAACACAAACATAGCATAGTCACTGGCTTGCATGATAACTCCTTGATTTTCGATCATATTCTACAATGTAGCATATTTTATATTGTCAAGCTCGTTTAACAAATATTAGAAGTAAAAATGAAACATTTAGAAGTAATTCACATGTAATGGAGCAGTCTCTGTTCTCCCGTTTCCACGGTAACGGCGCTGGATCTCGTGCCGGAGCTTGAGTCGTGTTCAGCGGAGGAACCGCCCTGCGTTTCTCTCATATGCAGTGACTGTCCATAAACAATCAGTGTACAGTTCTGAGGACATATTTTAACATCATAAGTATTTATATTCTGTATCTTTTTGAATACAATCATAACATTTTATGCAAGGCATCAGGCGTTTCCATCACGTGAAACGACCGACGTGACATTTGTTTAGTATGAACAATATACAGCACAATAACAAGCCCTCAAATAATTCAACCCCTGGGTTGTTACGTCTGACTCAGGATCTGGGTAACACGAAAACTACCCAAACGCTGGGTTGTTACATCTGGTCCAGGATCTGGTAACACATAAACTAACCAAACACTGGGTTGTTATGTCTGACCCAGGATCTGGTAACACAAAAACTACCCAAACGCTGGGTTATTACGTCTGACCCAGGATCAGGGTTACACAAAAACTACCCAAACGCTGGGTTGTTATGTCTGACCCAGGATCTGGTAACACAAAAACTACCCAAACGCTGGGTTGTTACGTCTGACCCAGGGCTGGGTTGTTATGTCTGACCCAGGATCTGGTAACACAAAAACTACCCAAACACTGGGTTGTCACGTCTGACCCAGGATATGGGTAACACAAAAAACTACCCAAACGCTGGGTTGTTACGTCTGACCCAGGATCTGGTAACACAAAAACTACCCAAACACTGGGTTGTTACGTCTGACCCAGGATCTGGTAACACAAAAACTACCCAAACACTGGGTTATTACGTCTGACCCAGGATCAGGGTTACCCAAAAACTACCCAAACGCTGGGTTGTTATGTCTGACCCAGGATCTGGTAACACAAAAAATACCCAAACACTGGGTTATTACGTCTGACCCAGGATCTGGTAACACAAAAACTACCCAAACACTGGGTTGTTATGTCTGACCCAGGATCAGGGTTACACAAAAACTACCCAAATGCTGGGTTGTTATGTCTGACCCAGGATCTGGTAACACAAAAAATACCCAAACACTGGGTTATTACGTCTGACCCAGGGCTGGGTTGTTACGTCTGACCCAGGATCTGGTAACACAAAAACTACCCAAACGCTGGGTTGTTATGTCTGACCCAGGATCTGGTAACACAAAAACTACCCAAACGCTGGGTTGTTACGTCTGACCCAGGGCTGGGTTGTTACGTCTGACCCAGGATCTGGTAACACAAAAACTACCCAAACACTGGGTTGTTACGTCTGACCCAGGATCTGGTAACACAAAAACTACCCAAACGCTGGGTTGTTACGTCTGACCCAGGATCTGGTAACACAAAAATTACCCAAACACTGGGTTGTTACGTCTGACCCAGGATCTGGTAACACAAAAACTACCCAAACGCTGGGTTGTTACGTCTGACCCAGGGCTGGGTTGTTATGTCTGACCCAGGATCTGGTAACACAAAAACTACCCAAACGCTGGGTTGTCACGTCTGACCCAGGACCTGGTAACACAAAAACTACCCAAACGCTGGGTTGTTACGTCTGACCCAGGATCTGGTAACACAAAAACTACCCAAACACTGAAGAAATAAAGATGTCTCTGCAAGAGGGAGAGGAAGTTATTCTGATTTAAGATTATTAAAACAATGATGATGTGCACTGATAAATCTTTAAGAATAAACACTGCAATATTGTCCATTGGTGACTTTAACCCTAATAAGTGTTGCTAGGATTCATGTTTTGTGCCATTGTCATCTGTGTAGCTCATAACCCAGAGAAACAAATGCAAGATCCGGATAGAAATGTGTTCAAGCAGCATTCCGATCATTCCCAGGCTTCTGAGCAACTGCAATCCTGCGTCTGACTCAAGAGAGACATTTAAATGCAAATTAGTTTAGGATAATATCACAATAAAACAATTGATTGCACAGATTCAAACAGAGAACGTTCAGGAATGCTGAAGAAACAACATTAAGGGTTAAACTTCAGTTGTAAATGAGTTATCTCGATCTTTGCTCGAGGATCTGAACTCTCTCTCATGTTGGAGATCGCTGTTGTAATACTTGCATTGAGATATACTGATTCACATCATACACACACACACCCTCAACTGTCTCAGTTACACAAAGACTCAAACACACCTCAGTCACGTAACAAAACCAACACACATATTTTCAGTCGTAACCCATTTAATTCTGTAACAATAGGCAGTTTTGATATGTTTATGTATATAATTGATGTGCGTCATCAATGCTTCTATCGCTTGTTTCTGCTTCTTCTTCAGTGTTTTGATCTGGAGATTCTGTAAGAAAGAGTTAAAAGTAATGCAGCTTTTAATTAAAGTTCTTGTGTCAGTTTGAATTAGTTTTATGTAGTTTTGAAACTTGAAGTTTGGCCCATCAGACCAATCATGTTGCTAGTATGAATTAGCACAATGCTAGAAGGCTGCTAGCATGATTTATCACGTTGCTACCATGATACTAAAATAAATTAGCACATAACATTTTTTAACATGTTTCCAGCCTATTTCTAGCATATATTAGCAAATTTCTAACATATTTTAGCATGTTGCTAACACGATTTCTAGCTAAATTTAACACATTGCTAAATGTTTCTATCATGAATTAGCATGTTGCTAGCATGAATTAGCACAATGTGTGTCAGGATCCACCAGACTAAAGAGACAGAAGAGGTGTAACTTAGGCAGTTTAGTGAGCAGTATGTGCAGGAACAGGCTAAACAGGCAAGTAAACGGTAGAACAGTTCCATGTAATATGCGGATGAGTGACTTAGCATGTCTTATCTTATCTATCTATCAGCATGTTCACTCACAGGACTGCAGATCCACACAGAGATAAATCCACAAGATAAGATTCCAGGTCTTGCCAGAACTAAGACTGAATAGCCATGTTTCCACCGTCGGGCCAGTGCGAGCCAGGGCTTTCATTGGGCCGGGCTGGGCTAATAGCCTCAGATCTGTAGCACCGAGCCCAAAACCACACTGCATTTTACATTTCACTGCCGGTTGTATATTCTGTATATAACTGTGTATGTGACAAATAAAACTCTTGAATCTTGAATCATTTCCAACGTCGGGCTAGAAGCTCCGCAGCGCTTCACTAAAACCAGGTGTGTGACATGAGTCAGAGTTATTTTAGTGTCATTGTGATACGATTATAGCTTTTATTAATATTTTCAATTAGTTTTTATGTGACACATGCTAGCAACATGCCAAACATGCTAGCATTGTACTAAATCATGTCATAAACATGCTAAAAAGCATGCAAAAACATGTTAGCAAATGTGCAAAAAATTCTATCAACATGCTGAAACATGATACATAATGATAAATCATGCTAACAACAAGCTAAAACATGCTATCATTGTGTTAATTTGTGTTACCATTAAACGTTAACAATGTGTTAAATAATGCTAGCAAAATGCTAAAACATGATACATAATGCTAAATCATGATAACAAATGCTAAAACATGCTAGTATCATGTTTACAAAATGTTAAAACATGGTAGCATTATTCTAGTTCATGCTAGTTTAGCAAACATGCTAGCAATGCATTAGCCTGTGCTACCAAACATGTTAAAACGAACAATATGCTAATTTATGATAGCATCATGCTTGCAATGTGTTAAACATGCTAGCAATATGGTAGCATTGACCTAATTCATGTTATAAACATGCTAGCAATTTGATAAATCATGCTAGTATCATGCTAGCAAAATGTTAAATCATGCTAACAACATGGTAGCATTGTGTTAATTCATGCTATAAACATGCTAGCAAACCTGATAATTCTTGCTAGAAACATGTTAACAACATGCTAGCAATGTGTTAAATTATGTTAGGAACATGTTAAAACATGTTAACAATGTGCTAATTCATGCTAGTATCATGTTTGCAAAAATGTTAAAACATGGTAGCATTATTCTAGTCTGTGCTAGCTTAGCAAAACATGCTAGCAAAACGTTAACCCAAGGCTAGCAACATGTTAAAACATGAGCAATGTGATAATTAATGCTAGCACCATGCTTGCAATGTGCTAAAACATGTTAGCAACAAGGTAGCATTGATCTAATTCATGCTATAAACATGCTAGTATCATCCTAGCAACATGTTGAATCATGCTAGCAACATGGTAGCATAGCAAACATTTTGATCATGATCCTAGCATGAATTTGCACACTGTTAACGTTTTAACTGGCTTGTGCTTGCTAAGGCAGCACATATACTAAAATTGGATCGATACAGAGAAGATTAGCATGGCCCCTGCGAAAGGATGACACGCAAATCCGTGAAGCGCTCCATATTTTTGCAGCTGTGATCGAAGCCTGCTTCACAGGACTAGATGCATCCCCTCCGAACACTCTGTGTTTTAGTTTGTGTTCTCTTGTGTCAAGAACCGGTGCATACCCAATGTCTATAGGGCAATTTCACTTTTTTTTACATTTCACTGCCGGTTGTATATTCTGTATATAACTGTGTATGTGACAAATAAAACTCTTGAATCTTGAATCTTGAATCTTGAACATAACACTAATTAACACAATGATAGCATGTTTTAGCTTGTTCTTAGCGTGATTTAGCATAATGTATCATGTTTTAGCACGTTGATAGAATTTTTTGCACATTGTTAACATGCTTTAGCATTCTTTTAGCATGTTTATGACATGAATTAGTACAACGCTAGCATGTTTTAGCATGTTCATAAAAACTAATTTAGAATATTAATAAAAGCTATAATCATATCACAATGACACTAAAATAACTCTGACTCATGTCACACAGCATGCAGCAATTGTTATTGCTATAGACACATAACTCAAGTGTTCCATGAGTGAAAAGCATATGATCGGTTATGTAACATCTCTGACATCAGTTCATCATGTCCCTCCGTTACCATGGCAGCAGTTTGTGTTTATGGATGTGACTGTTGATGGGTGTGGGACTGTCACAGAATCAGCTAAGCTGAGCAAAGATATCAAAACATAATGATAATTATGATAATCTAAGCAGATCGAAAATGGCCTAGATTAAAGAATGACGATATGAGTGGAAGTCCCTGAAAATACCAAACAGGTAAGACCAGGGCTAGTTATGGTTAAATGTGAAAATACCCTGGTGTGTAGGTACTTTTCTCTCAGCCGTCCCGTTGGCATTCTGCCCCATTCTCTCATATTTAGCCTAAATTTAAGATTGATGTGTTTGAATTGCAGATCAAATTTCAATACATTTGAGTTACACAGTTTTAACACAAACAGACTAATAGACTTAATGTGATGAATATTTGTCAGTCATTCATAAATGAAACAGATTTCTGTAATCGGACTAATACACTGAATGTGTTTTAAATACACAAGAACCAGGTTTATATGTTTATCACCATCAATCATAAAATATTGAAATATTTATATATTTACAAACCCGATTCCCAAAAAGTTGGGACTGTACAAATTGTGAATAAAAACAGAATGCAATGATGTGGAAGTTTCAAATGTCAATATTTTATTCAGAACACAACATAGATGACATATCAAATGTTTAAACTGAGAGAATGTATCATTTGAAGGGAAAAATAAGTTGATTTTAAATTTCATGGCATCAACACATCTCAGAAAAGTTGGGACAAGGCCATGATTCCCACTGTGTGGCATCCCCTCTTCTTTTTCTAACAGTCTGCAAACGTCTGGGGACTGAGGAGACAAGCTGCTCAAGTTTAGGAATAGGAATGTTGTCCCATTCTTGTCTAATACAGGCTTCTAGTTGCTCAACTGTCTTAGGTCTTCTTTGTGGCATCTTCCTCTTTATGATGCTCAAATGTTTTCTATGGTGAAAGATCTGGACTGCAGGCTGGCCATTTCAGTCCCCGGATCCTTCTTCTACGCAGCCATGATGTTGTAATTGATGCAGTGTGTGGTCTGGCATTGTCATGTTGGAAAATGCAAGGTCTTCCCTGAAAGAGACGACGTCTGGATGGGAGCAGATGTTGTTCTAGAACTTGGATATACCTTTCAGCATTGATGGTGCCTTTCCAGATGTGTAAGCTGCCCATGCCACACGCACTCATGAACCCCATCCCATCAGAGATGCAGGCTTCTGAACTGAGCGCTGACAACAACTTGGGTTGTCCTTGTCCTCTTTAGTCCGGATGACATGGTGTCCCAGTTTTCCAAAAAGAACTTCAAATTTTGATTGGTCTGACCACAGAACAGTTTTCCACTTTGCCACAGTCCATTTTAAATGAGCCTTGGCCCAGAGCAAACGCCTGCGCTTCTGGATCATGTTTAGATATGGCTTCTTCTTTGACCTATAGCGTTTTAGCCGGCAGCGGCGAATGGCACTGTGTATTGTGTTCACCGACAATGTTTTCTGGAAGTATTCCTGAGCCCATGTTGTGATTTCCATTACAGTAGCATTCCTGTATGTGATGCAGTGCCGTCTAAGGGCCGGAGATCACGGGCATCCAGTATGGTTTTCCGGCCTTGACCCTTACGCACAGAGATTGTTCCAGATTCTCTGAATCTTTGGATGATATTATGCACTGTAGATGATGAGAACTTCAAACTCTTTGCAGTGTTTCTCTGAGAAACTCCTTTCTGATATTGCTCCAGTATGTTTGGCCGCAGCATTGGGGGAATTGTGATCCTCTGCCCATCTTGACTTCTGAGAGACACTGCCACTCTGAGAGGCTCTTTTTATACCCAATCATGTTGCCAATTGACCTAATAAGTTGCAGATTGGTCCTCCAGCTGTTCCTTATACACTCACCTGTCAGGATTATTAGGAACACATACTAATACTGTATTTGACCCCCTTTCGCCTTCAAAATTGCCTTAATTCTACATGGCATTGATTCAACAAGGTGCTGAAAGCATTCTTTAGAAATGTCGGCCCATATTGATAGGATAGCATCTTGCAGTTGATGGAGATTTGTGGGATGCACATCCAGAGCACGAAGCTCCCGTTCCACCACATCCCAAAGATGCTCTATTGGGTTGAGATCTGGTGACTGTGGGGGCCATTTTAGTACAGTGAACTCATTGTCATGTTCAAGAAACCAATTTGAAATGATTCAAGCTTTGTGACATGGTGCATTATCCTGCTGGAAGTAGCCATCAGAGAATGGGTACATGGTGGTCATAAAGGGATGGACATGGTCAGAAACAATGCTCAGGTAGGCCGTGGCATTTAAACGATGCCCAATTGGCACTAAGGGCCTAAAGTGTGCCAAGAAAACATCCCCACACCATTACACCACCACCACCAGCCTGCACAGTGGTAACAAGGCATGATGGATCCATGTTCTCATTCTGTTTACGCCAAATTCTGACTCTACCATCTGAATGTCTCAACAGAAATCGAGACTCATCAGACCAGGAAACATTTTTCCAGTCTTCAACTGTCCAATTTTGGTGAGCTTGTGCAAATTGTAGCTTCTTTTTCCTATTTGTAGTGGAGATGAGTGGTACCCGGTGGGGTCTTCTGCTGTTGTAGCCCATCCGCCTCAAGGTTGTGTGTGTTGTGGCTTCACAAATGCTTTGCTGCATACCTCGGTTGTAACGAGTGGTTATTTCAGTCAAAGTTGCTCTTCTATCAGCTTGAATCAGTCGGCCCATTCTCCTCTGACCTCTAGCATCAACAAGGCATTTTCTCCCACAGGACTGCCGCATACTGGATGTTTTTCCCTTTTCACACCATTCTTTGTAAACCCTAGAAATGGTTGTGCGTGAAAATCCCAGTAACTGAGCAGATTGTGAAATACTCAGACCGGCCCATCTGACACCAACAACCATGCCACGCTCAAAATTGCTTAAATCACCTTTCTTTCCCATTCTGACATTCAGTTTGGAGTTCAGGAGATTGTCTTGACCAGGACCACACCCCTAAATGCATTGAAGCAACTGCCATGTGATTGGTTGATTAGATAATTGCATTAATGAGAAACTGAACAGGTGTTCCTAATAATCCTTTAGGTGAGTGTATATACATTTCACTTTTCCGGCCTCTTATTGGAATGTGTCGCTCTCATGAACTCCAAAATGAGCCAATATTTGGCATGACATTTCAAAATGTCTCACTTATAAAATGTTAAATTTAAATTTTTATTTAAAATATGTTTATGAGATTCTTTTTTTATTCACAATTTGTACAGTGTCCCAACTTTTTTGGAATCGGGTGTGTATCATCAATAAATCTCTTACATTATAACTATGTGAATATTCCACAGCTAGTCATATTTTAACCACGTTTATGAACGTTTTAAAACATTTGTTCTTGGTTCTATGTGAACGTTAAGGGAACATTACATTGTATCATCCTTCAAACATTATGGAAACGTTACATTGTATCATTCTTCAAACATTATGGAAACGTTACATTGTATCATTCTTCAAATGTTAAGAGAGCGTTACATTTGAATGTTCATTGAACATTCTGAAACAAGTAGAAACATTTAAAAACACTCCATGAACGATGTACAGTTGTGGTCAGAATTATTGGCACCAGTGGTAAATATGATCAAAGATGGTGTAACGTAGTTCTTTGTTATGTGAAGAAGGAGGCGGGAACCAGCAAACATTTAAAGATTTTAATAAAATAAATAAACACAAAAATGAAAGTAAACCGCAGACAAACTCAAACGTAAACAAAACACAACATAAAGTCCAGGCCTGGTCCTCTCTCGTCCTTCACTGGTGTCGCCCGTCCTTATATGGTCCTGCACAGAAGAACGGGAGAAACTGCCCAGAAACAGGAGAGCCGAGCTTTAGCATCAAACTCCAGAAGACCTGAGGCTGTGACCGGAGCCAAAGGAGCTTCAGCAGAGCACTGAGCAGAGGCTGGGAATACTCATGGACATGTGATCCTTCATTTTTAATTTTTTATAAATTTGCAAAGATTTCAAACAAACTTTCATGCTGTCATTATGGGGTATTGTTTGTAGAACTGAGGAAACAAATTATGAATTTAATTAATTACAGAGGCTTAAAAGTCGTTAGCACCAACTAGTGGCCGATTTCTTTCAGAATTCTTACAGACCTCTAGGGCCATGAGTCGAACGTGCCCACCAAGCCCACCAATCAGCCTCCATTAACCTTGTTTAATAGGTGCTCAAACTTCATTGGCCAATGGCAGACGTGTTTTTTGAGATACGCAATCATGGCACCTTGGACAAAGACACTGCACATTTCAAGTCAACCGGACTAACGGTTGGGTGGTTATA
>CM031961.1:66784-84284 GCA_018749465.1 Paracanthobrama guichenoti
ATGATTCAGTGACTCACTCATAAAGACTTCACTTGTTTCATTACTCGATGAATCAGTGTTTTTGAACAAATCTCTTGAGTGAATGATTCGATGACTCACTCATAAAGACGTCACTTGTTTCATTACTGGATGAATCAGTGTTTTTGAACGAATCTCTTGAGTGAATGATTCAGTGACTCACTCATAAAGACTTCACTTGTTTCATTACTGGATGAATCAGTGTTTTTGATCGAATCACTTGAGTGAATGATTCAATGACTCGCTCATAAAGACTTCACTTGTTTCATTACTGGATGAATCAGTGTTTTTGATCGAATCGCTTGAGTGAATGATTCAATGGCTCGCTCATAAAGACTTCACTTGTTTCATTACTGGATGAATCAGTGTTTTTGATCGAATCGCTTGAGTGAATGATTCAATGACTCGCTCATAAAGACTTCACTTGTTTCATTACTGGATGAATCAGTGTTTTTCAACAAATCTCTTAAGTGAATGATTCAATGACTCATAAAGACTTCACTTGTTTCATTACTGGATGAATCTGTTTAAAATTGCACAAAATATCAGTAATAAAACTGTAAGTTGCTCTTTTTCCTCCATCATAAATGAGTGTTGTCTCAGAGTGTCAGGCGAAACAAACACACACACACACACACACAGTGAGACGCTTCTGGAGGAATTAAAGCAAGTGATTCTGATCACAGACTTTGACACAGGCGTTTCAGAGCCACCAAACCAACATTTGAAATGCTGCGATGCCATTGGTCCACTGATTAGGCCAGTTATCCAATCACAGCTCTGCTGAGCCAAAATCGAAGGTTGGTGGGATTTATCAGCAAACATGTTTCCATCATAGTTTATGTGCATGTCTTCTTATTGGATAAAAATAGATCAGTTTCTACAAACCCGATTCCAAAAAAGTTGGGACACTGTACAAATTGTGAATAAAAAAGGAATGCAATAATTTACAAATCTCATAAACTTATATTTTATTCACAGTAGAATATAGATAACATATCAAATGTTGAAAGTGAGACATTTTGAAATGTCATGCCAAATATTGGCTCATTTTGGATTTCATGAGAGCTACACATTCCAAAAAAGTTGGGACAGGGAGCAATAAGAGGCCGGAAAAGTTAAATGTACATATAAGGAACAGCTGGAGGACCAATCTGCAACTTATTAGGTCAATTGGCAACATGATTGGGTAACAAAAGAGCCTCTCAGAGTGGCAGTGTCTCTCAGAAGTCAAGATGGGCAGAGGATCACCAATTCCCCCAATGCTGCGGCCAAACATACTGGAGCAATATCAGAAAGGAGTTTCTCAGAGAAACACTGCAAAGAGTTTGAAGTTGTAATATAAAAATAATGCAAAAATAATAATGTTACAGAAATGCAGACTTTTGAATCTTTGCAAATCTGAGCACCGTTTGAGACCTGAGACTTTCCCTCAGGAAATATTATACTAGAGGTCTGATCTGACTGGTGATTTGGGAAGCGTGTGGCGTCAGGGTTCAGTGTTGTGCGCTGCAGTAAAGGACAGTCGGACGGTCGCTGGGACGTCACTAACTACCACTTACACTGTGGATGAGATTCAGCCGATCTATTTATAACCCGAGAATGTGAGACAGACGCAGAAGATCTTTGACCAGAGTTCAGCTTTGTGTCTTTTCTCTGGTTCACGGGAAACATACTTAGTCATATTTATCATCAATAAATCCAGTTTGTTTCAATCTCATACATTTAAACTAACTGAATATTGCTTGATCCACAGCTAGTCATATACTTTTCAACTAAGCTATTTGAATAAATGCGTTTTGAAAATATTTGATTCCCAGGTAATGCATTGCATGTCACTGAGGATAAAAGTGTCTGCTAAGTACATAAATGTAAATAATAAGCATCTCATTAAATGTTCATAGTTTCTGCCTAAGTCTTGATGTGTTTCTGCCTCTCCTAGAGCAGGTTTTCCCGCTTGAATGTTCATTATTCCCCATATTCTCCATTGTTGCGGCTCCTCTCTTCCCAGTCTGTCAGTAACGCTGTTTAGTTCCTGTCTCTATGAAGCCCCGCCTTCTGAAAAGCACACTGTGCTCTGATTGGTCAGCTGGAGCAGTGTGTTGTGATTGGTCAAGCAGGGAAATGCCCCGCCCCTTCCCATAACCGCCAGTTTCAACACACTACTAAGTAACTCAACCAGGCCCCGCCTCTTTATTCTGCGTATTAATTATTATAATGAGGAATATTGTGACGTGTTCAAACTCAAGACTAAAATGGAGGCATTTCAGGAGTTCAGGAACTGAACTCAAACTAAAAATGAACATGTAAGAAAGCCTGTGCTCTTTAATACTTATAGCGCTCCATACTAAAGTGAAAACTCCTGACTGAGAGTGTTGATCCGGTGTGGAACAGGTAATAATACAGAGGAAAAAGAAGAATGGGTGTTTTGATCCCTTTTGGCCTCACATTATGAGGCAGATACAGCATCATCATGAGTGTTTGTGACGACGGGATCCCACAGCGGCATTCTGGGAGCAGCGCTGACCTCTACTTTACCGCACAGATTCGACCGAAACTGCCAATTACTGCCCGTGACTTTCCCTCCAATCACAGACTGACACAGAACAACACAATGTCACAAGCAAACAGACGAGCCCGAGATCTACAGATGCCAGTTACTCAACAGCTCTATCAAACTAACGAATGTTCATATCATCTCAACACCTGAAACAGAACGCATATAATTACATAATGCATGCATAATAACATTCACAAACAATAACGTTATGCTGATGTGCTCTTGACCCAGTTTCTCTGTATTGCCCTTTATTTACATTAGTTTAAGCTATAATTGGCTTTTGTTTCTGCATGTTCTTTCTCATTGTGAATAAAAAGAGTTCCGTCAAACATGCAAAGGCATTCAATACTCACGTAAATATAAGATTTTAGTGCATTTAGTGTGAAATAACAGTCGTAATTGAGCTCATCTGAACGCAAGATCCTCAGAGACACCATCACACACACTATATGAGGGATGTTACGAACACACGTGTGTGTGTGTGTGTGTGTGTGTGTGTGTGAGAAGACAGTAAATGTCCTTTAAGACCTAATAATCTGTGTTTTTAACCCTTTACCTCCACAAACGCTCAACATCATGTGTCTGATCTGCTGAACGCAATCTATGGTTGTTGAATACTATGAAGTTTTAAGAGTGTTTTCATGCAGAAGATATAGATTTATGAACAAAGACTAAGGTGTCTAAATCAAGAAAATGTCCGTTTCTCCGGCAGTCCTTCTGTCTCTGATAGTTGAGTGTAACTGTCCAAACGTTCAGTGTCTTTCTGCTGTCAAATCTGACATGATTTATCAAGGAAACGCAAGAATAACTGTGATATTGTTAGTGATATTTCATCTGGACTGAAGCAGCTTTACTTGATTATCATCATTTATTATAAAAATAAGTGTCAAGTACAATCATCAGGTTCTGTCAGTCATCACTTTATCATTGCATTATGTTTCAAAATTACAGTACAGAGCTTTGATCATAAAACTACACATTGAAATATTATTATTGGCAGATATATGCATTTTATGCCAGTATCTGCTGTACAGTTATAAAGCAAGTAAATTGCATATTTTGAGCTGTTTATTCCTTCATATACAATCACTATATCATATATGAGCCACTTTAAAAAATCCTGGGTTGTTTAAACCCATGTTTGGGTCAAATATGCATAAATACGTTTTTTAAACGTTTTAAACCAACTGTTGGTTTACATTTTTAAACCCAACGGCTGGTTTATTTTATTTAAATTTTAAACCCAACGGTTAGATTTGTCCATTTTTGACCCAAACATGGGTTGAAACGACACAGCATTTTTAGTTGTTTTTAGAGCGCTGATGCATAATAAGATTTTTAGAATTTCATTTATGTTATGTGTAAAGTTTCAACAAACAGTTCCGGACTGTTATTCCATCTATCCGGCTTTAACTGAAGTCATGAAGTGTCAGTGAATGAATGAGCGGGTCTGAAAGCGGCTCAGAGCCGCACCTGTCGCGCTGTAAACTCGCCATCACAGATCAAACCTCTTCACATGTCTCTTACAGTATACATTATATAAATCAAATTAAATAAAACCAAAGATTCATTTAAATACGTTTATTAAAGTGTCTTCAAAAAAGTACAGTGACGGGTCGCCTACACACTTTAAAAAAACTGGGTTGTTTCAACGGTCGGACAAACTCAACCGTTAAAATGTATTTAAAATTTTAAACCAACGGTCGGACAAACTCAACCGTTAAAATGTATTTAAAATTTTAAACCAACGGTCGGACAAACTCAACCGTTAAAATGTATTTAAAATGTAAACCAACGGTCGGACAAACTCAACCGTTAAAATGTATTTAAAATTTTAAACCAACGGTCGGACAAACTCAACCGTTAAAATGTATTTAAAATGTAAACCAACGGTCGGACAAACTCAACCGTTAAAATGTAAACCAACGGTCGGGTTTGTCCATGTTTGACCGTTGAAATAACCCAGTATTTTTAGAGTGGTAAAGACTGATTTAAACAGCAAACTATATTTTAATGAACGACATAAGTTTCTGACCTTGTGAGGAGCTTTGAGGAGTCTGTGGACTCCTGCGATCTGATTGATGAGAGGAATATCTTCTCTGAAGGTGTAGAGAGGAGGTCTGGTCGGCTCCGGGAAATTGGTGCTGTTGAACGGATCGGTGTCGTCTAAAAACTGAACCCGGCACACAAACGAAGACATGATGCATCCATGCACGGGCCGCCGTTTCCAAGCGCGTCGGTAACGACAACACCACAGTCAGCGGGACTTTCGGCGGATCCGCGCGAATGCGACAGACGTGGGGAAAGCAGGAGCTGCGCGCGCGCGTTACCGTGCAGTGCCGAGCGCGAGTGTCCGTCCGTGTCACGGGCGCGTGAAGGTGCGGGACAGCCGGACCGGACGACCCCCGCGGATTAAGCGCTTTAACAGCCGGAGCCGGTGACTGGGAAACAGCGGCCTCTGGCGGACAGACAGAATAACACTGTTCCTCACACAGGAGACCACACGGGCTGAGATTGAACCCGCTCGCTGTTCCGGTCAGTTTGAGCTAATGTCATCGCACTGCACTAAAACATACTGACTCAAACAGGATGCCAAAACAAAACTCATCATTTTGTTCTTTTTTTAAATCCTAGTCAAAAATGACAGGCCCGGGTGGTTTCTTATCATGCTATATTATCACCAAATAGCTATTCAGTATTTTTGTTAACTAGTTGTTTGCACATGTTTTGTGTTTATTTTTTTGGAACTGATCATGTGTGGTTTACAATTTTTTTTTTTTTAACCAAACGGTTGGATTTGTCCATATTTGACCCCTCAAAAAATTTGGTCAACTTGTTTTGTACATAGTTTCTTGTTTGGAACTGATCGTGCTCTCCACATTTTTTTTTTTAATTTCTTTTTTTACATACTAGGCATGAGATTAATAATAAATTGTGAATGAAGATTCAAGATTCAAGAGTTTTATTTGTCACACACACAGTTATATACAGAATATACAACCGGCAGTGAAATGTAAACAGGTCCGCTCCATGGACAGTGCAAATTCACAGTTAAAAACACAAGGAGGAAATTATAATAGAAATAGGATAAAAAAGTACTATATATATATGGAATGATCTGTAGAATGATAAATAAATCAAGAAGTGGAATAAAATAAGTGAGGTAAACTGTGCAGTGAGTAAACTGTAGACTTATAAATATGTGGTTAACAAATGTATAAAGAGTATAATGTGCAAACAGGTTTATAACAGGTTGTTACACAGTAACAACGAGAACAGAAAGTGCAGTGCAATGACAGTGTATCGATGTTTATCCTGAAGTGAAGTCACGTGATGTTAAGTGACTGAGTTCAGGAGTCTGATGGCCTGGGGGAAGAAGCTCCTCCTGAGTCTCTCAGTTTTGGCCATCAGGCTTGGAAGCGCTTACCAGATGGTAGCAGCGTGAAATGAGGGTTTGCAGGGTGATTAGAGTCCTTGATGATCTTAGTAGCTCTACCTTTGCAGCGTTTGGTGTAGACGTCCTGCAGAGACGGGAGAGCTGACCCTGAGATACGCTCGGATAAGCGCACTACTCTTTGCAGGGCTTTGCGGTCATGACTGGTGCTGTTCCCATACCACGCTGTGATGCACTGAGTTAATACACTTTCTATCGCCCCTAAATAGAAAGTTTTCAGGATAGCTGGTGAAACCCTGAATTTCCTCAGCTGGCGCAGGTGGTACAGTCTTTGTCTGGCTTTTTTCACCTGTGTCTGAATGTGAGCAGTCCAGGTCAGGTCCTCGGAGATGTTTACACCCAGGTACTTGAAGCTGCTGGACAGGAGGTGAACTGGCCTATTCTCACCACCTGAGGCCTGCCAGTGAGGAAGTCCTCAATCCAGTGGCAGAGAGAAGGATTCAGGCCGAGATCCAGGAGTTTGGAGGTTAGCTTAATGGGAACTATGGTGTTAAAGGCTGAGCTATGATCAATAAATAGCAGCCTTACGTAGTTCCCACTTTTGCTGTCGATGTGAGTGAGGGAGGAGTGGAGGACATGAGAGATGGCATCTTCAGTCGATCTACTGGGACGATAGGCAAACTGAAGAGGGTCCAAAGTGTCAGGAATGAAGGAGCAAATGGTGTTTTTAATGAGTCTGCAGAGGATTTAGATCCAAAAGATGGTCCTCAGTCCCTGCCACATGAATTTAACAAACTAGTTACCTAACTTTCCTGGTAGCCTTTAGTAATGAACCTGTCTACTAAAATGATTCCTAAATAAATCAGATAAATATGTTTACTTCTTTCACTGGCACTTTGGCTTTAGGAGGGGAAGATAAAGAGACTGAGAGAAAAAGAAAGAGTGGTGGAGATGAGGAGAGAGCAGGGGTTGAACAATAATCTGTTATTAATCTTGTTATCCAATTACTTTGGCCTTCAGATGTCTTAAAACACATACAATATATTGTCAAAAGTAATGGGCCGCCCCTCCAAATCCCTGAGTTCAGGTGTTCAATCCCTTCATGGTCACAGGTGTATAAATCAAGCACTAGGCATGCAGACGCTTCTACACACATTTGAGAAAGAATGGGTCGCTCTCAGGAGCTCAGTGAACTCAAGCGTGGGACCGTGATAGGTTGCCACCTGTGCAATAAGTCCATTCCTGAAATTTCGTCACTACTAAATATTCCACGCTCAACTGTTAGTGGGATTATAACAGAGTGGAAGCGATTGGGAACAACAGCAACTCAGCCACGAAGTGGTAGGCCACGTAAAATCATAGAGCGGGGTCAGTGCATGCTGAGGGTCACAGTGCGCAGAAGTCACCAACTTTCTGCAGAGTCAATAGCTCCAGACCTCCAAACTTCTGTGGCCTTCAGAAGAGCTCAAGAACAGTGCGTAGAGAGCTTCATGGAATGGGTTTCCATGGCCAGGCAGCTCATCCAAGCCTTACATCACCAAGTGCAATGCAAAGTGTGGGATGTAGTGGTGTAAAGCACGCCGCCACTGGACTCTAGAGCAGTGAGACGTGTTCTCTGGAGTGACCAATCACACTTCTCTGACTGCCAATCCCATGGACGAGTCTGGGTTTGGCGGTTGCCAGGAGAACGGGACTTGCCTGACTGCATTGTGCCAAGTGTAAAGTTTGGTGGAGGGGGGATTATGGGGTGGGCCCCTTAGTTCCAGTGAAAGGAACTCTTAATGCTTCAGCATACCAAGACATTTTGGACAATTTCATGCTCCCAACTTTGTGGGAACAGTTTGGGGACGGCCCCTTCCTGTCCCAACATGACTGCGCTCCAGTGCACAAAGCATTGGTCCATAAAGACATGGATGAGTGAGTTTGGTGTGGAGGAACTTGACTGGCCTGCACAGAGTCCTGACCTCATCCCGATAGAACACCTTTGGGATGAATTAGAGCGGAGACTTTGAGCCAGGCCTTCTCGTCCAACATCAGTGCCTGACCTCACAAATGCGCTTCTAGAAGAATGGTCAAAAATTCCCATGAACACACTCCTAAACCTTGTGGAAAGCCTTCCCAGAAGAGCTGAAGCTGTTAGAGCTGCAAAGGGTGGGCCGACTCCATATTAAACCCTACAGATTAAGAATGGGATGGCATTAAAGTTCCCCCGTTTGACACTTGTGCTGGCTACTGTATACAGGCCACCAGGGCACAATACAGACTTTATCAAAGAATTTGCTGACTTTCTATCCGAGTTAGTACTGGCTGCAGATAAAGTACTAATTGTTGGTGATTTTAATATCCATGTAGATAATGAAAAAGACGCATTGGGATTAGCATTTAGAGACATTCTAAACTCTATTGGAGTAAGTCAACACGTGTCAGGACCCACTCATCGCCTTAATCATACGTTAGACCTAATAATGTCACATGGAATAAATGTTGATACCGTTGAAATTCTGCAGCAGAGCGACGACATCTCAGATCATTACCTAGTATCACGTATACTTAATTTAGCTAAGGCTGCAAAGCCGTCCCCTCGCTTCAAATATGGCAGAACTATCACTGCCGCCACTAAAGATTGCTTTTTAAATAATCTCTCAGCATCCCAGATAGCCTAGAGGAACTCGATTTTGCAACAGAAACTATTGATTCTCTTTTTTCCAGCACTTTAGACACAGTTGCTCCCCAGCGCTTAAAGAAGATTAAAGAAAATAGTCCAACGCCGTGGTACAATGAGCACACCCGGGCCCTTAAAACAGCAGCCAGAAAAATGGAGCGCAGCTGGAAGAAAACAAAACTAGAGGTTTTTCGCAATTCGTGGAAAGAGAGCATGATTGCATACAGAAAGGTCGTAAAAACTGCTAGATCTGCTTATTTCTCGAATTCTCTTAGAAGAAAACAAACACAACCCTAGGTATTTATTTGATACAGTGGCTAAGTTAACCAAAAATAAAGCTTCAACTTCTAGTAATGACTTTATGAACTTTACGTGTAAGATCGATAATATTAGGAAGAAAATTATAACCATGCAGCCGTCTACTACAGTATCACATCAGACAGAGCATTGTTGTGTCACTGAGAAAAAATTACATTCATTCACTGCTATAGGAGAGGAAGACACACACACACACACACACACACACACACACACACACACACACACACACACACACACACTCATTGTCTTCACAATTATGCTCCTTTTTAGAAAGAAATGGTATCTGTGAGGATTTCCAGTCAGGATTTAGACCGTATCATAGTACTGAGACTGCTCTCATCAGAGTTACAAATGATTTACTCTTATCATCCGATCGTGGTTGTATCTCTCTATTAGTGTTACTCGATCTTAGCGCTGCATTCGATACTATCGACCACAACATTCTTTTGAATAGACTCGAAAATTATGTTGGCATTAGTGGAACTGCATTGGCATGGTTTAAATCATACTTATCTGACCATTATCAGTTTGGAGCAGTAAATGAAGAGATGTCACACCGATCACAAGTTCAGTATGGAGTACCGCAGGGCTCAGTGCTAGGACCGTTAGGAAGCATGGCATTAGTTTTCACTGTTATGCTGACGATACTCAGCTCTATATTTTTTCACACCCTGACGAAACTTACCAATTCACAAGATTAACGGAATGCATAGCTGATATAAAACATTGGATGACCAGTAATTTCCTGCAACTTAATTCAGGAAAAACTGAATATTTAATTATTGGACAAAAAAACTCTGCAAGTAGTAACCTATAATACTGTCTAACACTCGATGGCTGCTCTGTCAAGTCCTCGTCGTCAGTGAGGAACCTGGGTGTGCTCTTTGATACCAATCTCTCATTTGAAAGCCACGTTTCTAACATCTGTAAAACTGCATTCTACCATCTTAAAAATATATCTAAATTACGGTGCATGCTTTCAATGCAAAATGCTGAACAGTTAATTCATGCGTTCATGACCTCAAGGCTAGATTATTGTAATGCTTTACTGGGTGGTTGCCCTGCTCGCTTAATAAACAAACTCCAGCTGGTCCAAAACGCAGCAGCTCGAGCTCTTACTAGAACCAGGAAGTATGACCATATTAGCCCGGTTCTGTCATCACTGCACTGGCTCCCTATTAAACATCGTATACATTTTAAAATCTTGCTTATTACTTACAAAGCACTAAATGGTTTAGCTCCCCAGTACTTGAGCAAGCTCTTAACGCATTATACTCCATCACGTCTATTGCGGTCTCAAAACTCTGGCCAGTTGATAATCCCTAGAATATCAAAATCAACTGCAGGCGGTTGATCCTTTTCCTATTTAGCGCCTAAACTCTGGAACAGTCTTCCTAGCATTGTTCGGGAAGCAGACACACTCTGTCAGTTTAAATCTAGACTAAAAACGCATCTCTTTACTATGGCTTACACATAAAACATTATCAATCTCTATTATTCAAATCAGTAAATGATTGTTAGGCTGCATTAACTAGGTCAGCCGGAACCGGGAACACTTCCCATAACACCTGATGTACTCATTACATCATAAGAAGAATGGCATCTATGCTAATGTTAGTCTCTCTGTTTATCCCGAGGTTTACTGCAGTCAGCCGGATCCGGGCCGTATCCAGATCAGATGGTGGACCAGCGCCTGGACATGACCAACTCATCCCTGAAGTGTCTGCAGAGAGCGTGTCAAATAAACTCCCCCGGTAAATGCTGCATCGTCACGACATCCTCATTAAACCCGTCTTCAGCGTGACGACTCCAATCTTTCGAATAATCTTACGAATATCTATTTACTTAATATGAATTAAGACCTGCTATGTTGCCAGAATTATAATCATACACTGTTTGTTCATCGGCCAGAGGAGAACTGGCACCCCGACTGAGCCTGGTTTCTCCCAAGGTTTTTTTTTCTCCATTCTGACCCTGAAGGAGTTTTGGTTCCTTGCCACCGTTGCCTCTGGCTTTTGGCTTGCTCAGTTAGGGACTTTTAGCTGGATAAGATCACCGTGAAGCTGCTTTGAAACATTTGGACTCGTTAAAAGCGCTGTATAAATAAAGGTGACTTGACTTAAAGTTCATGTGCATGTAAAAACAGGCATCCAAAAACTTTTGGCGATATAGCGTATGTAGATGAGAGAAATCACAGTTTTGCCCCTGAACCCTAGACTGGGTAATCCAGCCCGATCTGCTGGTGATTTGATTTTGCCCTGCAGCTCAGTCTGGAAACCTATACATTCATTTATCCTGCTTCTGTCACACTTTTGTGGGAACAATCACAGACTGGCTTATCCACCTGGTGGGTTTAACACGATGACGAATAGAGAAGGATGGATCGATACCTGTTGATCACGCCTCTTGTGCAGTAGAAAATACAGAGCAGACTCCCCAGACCAATGTTCAGTCTTAAATTGAGCTTGGTCTGGTGATAGGGACCTCAGTTATTATAAAACCCTGCCTACGGTCCTGCATATACTATACTCACTTCATTTTGATGATTTTCTCAGAAAACAAGACTTGCGTTTTTTACAAATTGCTATAGGACACATTTCTCAATACTTAGGTAATTTAATACTTAGGTAAAATAACACTATAGCAAAGATTTTAACCACCAAACAAACATGGTCACTCATAAAACCAGACCTGAAAAACACTAACATCGGGAGCATTATACAATGATTTCTTTTGTAAAAATGTCCTCACAAAACAAGAATGACAAGTCATTGATCAACACCACAATCTTATTGATGTGCTTTAAAGTGCAAGGCTCTTGATACCTGATTGATCTGAGACTAAAGCTCTGATCAGAAGTGTGTGAAGTGTGTGATACAGCAGCAGAGGGCAGCAGAGGCTCACGAGACTGAACCTGATCATCAGCCATCAATATATGAACACACACGCCAGAGACTCAGAGAAAGCCTGTGACGTTCAGACCAGACAATGCAAAAACAGTGCACTAAACACACACACACACACACACACACACCCATGTACACACTCTCCCTCACACACACACACACACCCATGTACACACTCTCCCTCACACACACACCCATGTACACACTCTCCCTCACACACACACACACACCCATGTACACACTCTCTCACACACTCCCTCACACACACAAATTCTCATAAGCTTATATACAAACACACACACACACACACACCCATGTACACACTCTCCCTCACACACACACACACACACACCCATGTACACACTCTCTCACACACTCTCCCTCACACACACATGCACACAAATTCTCATAAGCTTATATACAAACACACAGACACACAGACACACACACTCACATAGTCACACACATGCTTACACATTCACATTCATGCTCAAGAAACATTTATGATTATTATCAGTGCTGAAAACAGTTCAGATTTGTGCGATAATATTATTTCTTAGGATTCTTTGATGAATAGAAAGTTCAAAAGAACAGCAAGTATTTGAAATAGAATCTTTTGTAACATTATAAATGTCTTTACTGTCACTTTTGATCAGTATAGTGTATATGTAAATGACCTTCACGGATCTGTGTCAAGGCTGAATTTGTCCCGTCGGATCACAGAAATTGATCTCAGGCGTCTTATCAGTCGTGTATTAGTCACTCATTATCATTAATGGACTGCAGGGGAAACAAACAGGACAAAAAAACAAATAATGTCATAATCATGACCTGTTCAGGTGTGATGTTTACAGTCCTCCGATTACTCGATTGGGTGACGGCAGGACACTGCGAACAAATCCTTCAGTATCTCTGTCTAGTTCTCCAGCACAAATGTCTAAACATTCTGAAATCACGATGCATGTACTGGAGAAGCAAAATGACTGAAGATATTAAAGGTGCACTATGTAACATTTTTTCAGTAAAATATCCAAAAACCACTAGGCCAGTGTTATATATTTTGTTCAGTTGAGTGCTTGCAATATCCCTAATGTTTCCAACTATTTGTAAATCGTGAGAAAATTGCTATTTTAACCAATGAACCGGGACGTGTGAGGGCGTCGCCTGTCGATGACATCATATCTGCGTTACGCTCGGTTTCTGGTTTTATTCTGCAGAAGCGCTTTACTCTCACTGCCTTTGTTTTGAATAGGCGACCTCTAGTGGACGGAAAAGTTACATGAAAAAAATCAACAAAATTTCTGCACAACAAAAGTCAAAGACAACAGAAGCAAACAAGGAAACTAGCATCAGACCAACTGCACAAATGAGGGAAGACATTTGGAGACAATTTTAAGCATAAATACATAGAGTTGTATAGAGCCAGTTTCATGTTTTGTTTAATTATAGCGCCACCAAGTGTCCTCAGAGTGCGCCCATACATAAGTGTGTCAAATTTAGTGAAAATATCTCATTTCGTTTAGGAGTTAAAGAGCATATAAAAAATGACCCATCACACAGACAAAAATCGTATCTCCAGACCAGTAGGTGGCACTGCGCCGAAACGCAGCATGCAACCTCAGGTCACGCTTGTGATGACCTGGACCAAGAATATGATAAAGCGTACAGATAATAGCGCCTATTTTCGCAGGCGCCACTAAAAATTTGTTTGCACATTTTTCCAAAATGGTTTAAATAATTAATAGTCTGAAGATGATCTGGTTAAATTTTCATTGGAGCAACGGGCTTGGAGGAGTTAGAAAAAGTAGGTTTTTCCGCAAAATTAAAAAAGGCTGGAAATGATGGCAAATGATGTCATAGGGTGCAATCGAATCATCACGAGCTAAGGAATCAGAGGAAAAAATCTGATTTTGCCCAAACACGAGTGAAAATTTAGACAGGTGGTGGCGCTAGAGGGATTGAGCTGGAGACTCCAAAACTGGTGTGGTTAATGTTGGGCCAGTTCTCTATCAGTGTGTCACTTTTTGCCCCGTAAACAGTTCTATGGGCTGCCATAGACTCAAGAGCGCAAGAAGAACGCCAAGGATTACAATCGGTCCCTTCGGTGCTTGACCCCTAAATCTCTGGGAGCATCAGAGCAAGTCTATGGACACGAAATCCATAACTTTTTACCGGCATGGTCTGAAGATGATCTAAGTTGAATTTGGTGAAAAAAGTTTTTTAAAGAAAATCAAAAATGGCGGACAGGAAGTTCAGTGAACTATGGCAAAATTGGTATCTATGTTTCATTACAATAGGTTAACTTGGAAATTGTAAATTTCATTATAACTTTTACCACAAAGTGGCACTGCCCTGAAACTTTTTGAGTAAGAGCATGGTGCCAATGACACATACCGAGTTTTGTAACAATACGCCAATGCTTCCGTAAAAAATAGCATTTTAGGATAAAATTCAAAATGGCTGTTGTCCAAAATGGGTGATATGGGATAATTGGGGATCGCTCAACTCAGCATTCTGCATCTAAAGAGACCAGTTTTGTGACATAATAAATACATAGACGCCTATTGGCCGTTTTAGAACGTTGCTGCAATACGTCAACGCGTCCGCCATATTGCTAAGGGCAAGACTGCGCTGTGAACAAATGCAAGCAAACGGGTGAGCTGCGGTTTTTATGGATAAAAACAAAAATAACATTTACATTTATCAACCGATTTCAGTGGTTTATGGTATGCATCTCTAGTTATTTAAAAGCTTGATGGTTAGACTTATAAAATATTTATTTTAATAAGGAATTGTCAAAGCTAAGGCTTGTAAACACTGATCTCTTTTAACTCAGTGCATCACAGCGTGGTATGGGAACAGCACCAGTCATGACCGCAAAGCCCTGCAAAGAGTAGTGCGCTTATCCGAGCGTATCTCAGGGTCAGCTCTCCCGTCTCTGCAGGACGTCTACACCAAACGCTGCAAAGGTAGAGCTACCAAGATCATCAAGGACTCTAATCACCCTGCAAACCTTCATTTCACGCTGCTACCATCTGGTAGCGCTTCAAGCCTGATGGCCAAAACTGAGAGACTCAGGAGGAGCTTCTTCCCCAGGCCATCAGACTCTGAACTCAGTCACTTAACATCACGTGACTTCACTTCAGGATAAACATCGATACACTGACATTGCACTGCACTTTCTGTTCTCAAGTTGTTACTGTGTAACAACCTGTCATAAACCTGTTTGCACATTATACTCTTTATACATTTGTTAACCACATATTTATAAGTCTACAGTTTACTCACTGCAAAGTCTACTTCAATTATTTTATTCCACTTTATCCTTATTTGTTACCTTTTTTTTCTCTTGACTTGATTATTTTTAATTCTACAGATATAGACATATATATATATATATAGAGAGTACTTTTTTTTATATCCTATTTCTATTATAATTTCTTCCTTGTGTTTTTAACTGTGAATTTGCACTGTCCATGGAGCGGACCTGTTTACATTTCACTGCCGGTTGTATATTCTGTATATAACTGTGTATGTGACAAATAAAACTCTTGAATCTTGAATCTATATAGAGAACATTTATATAGATCAGTGCTTGAGATGTATTTGGCTTTTTGGTCCTGGATGATAATTGTGAAGATGCCCATACTGAGATATAATTTAATTTTCACATTAAATTAAATAAAGTTTTCTTATTGTGGAAAAGCATTTTCTGTCTTTAACTGATTTTAGCTTTACTTGCGCTAAGAATTGACAATCAAACAAATCGGCAAATACAAATCACACTGGCAGGCTGCTTTCTGTATTTTTATAGCACTACAATGATAAATATTTACTCCAAATATACAATAACAAAGATAACTGATGGATCCTTTATACATATGGTATGGTACAACTACAGTGCAATGTAAACAGTAAATATAAGATGAAGTAATAGTAAACAGTTCAGTGTAGTCAATAAAATAAATAAACAGCAAATAAAATAGTAATGAATAGTATAATTATATAATATCAAAAATACAATAATATAATATAATAATATATTGATAATAGCATATAGTTTGTATAATACTATAATAATAGCAATGGAATATGAAATAGCAATTACAGAATATAGACAATAATAAAAAATAAGTTAAATAGTGACTAGGGGTTAGAGCTAAAACCCTTTGAAAAGAACCGCTCTGCAGAGCTTTTGTCTTGTGTTGCCGCTCGGTAGTGTCAGTGTTATGTTTGGCGATGTGGTGCATCCTCAGTTTGTGAAAGACAGACACAACTAATGACAAGAGAGGAAAAATCATGGTTGTCAGTTCCAAACTGTTTCTCTTGAATGTGCTCCTTGAGAAAAAACCCATCTTCTGAACCACCTTCACTGTACCTTCAGAAGGAATCATCAGCCCTCCATTGTGGTAGTTCTGATCAGAAGACGCAGGTACAGCATCTGCCACCAAGCTAGCATGGCACACATCACAGGAACCCTTTCTCAAAATCTGACGCACCACAAAACCTGAAATGTATGCACGGTATTGTCCTTGTTCTGTAAGGAACTCTTGTAATAAAGCAGCAGTGGCTGGGACAGATTTTAAATATCACCTCAAGATCTAATGCTGTATACATGAAATAATCTCCCGAGCAGGTTTGAGTTTACGGATCGGTTGCCATGACAGCAAGTCCAGGATAAGCGTCAAAGAACCAAACAAACCAAGATCATGCCAAATCATCCATCCATCCATTATCTTCCGCTTATCCGGGGCCGGGTCGCTGCAAAAGTCTAAGTAGAGACGCCCAGACTTCCCTCTCCCTAGCCACTTCCTCCAGCTCTTCTGGGGGAACCTCGAGGCGTTCCCAGGCCAGCCGGGAGACATAATCCCTCCAGCGTGTCCTAGGTCTTCCCCGGGGCCTCCTCCTGGTGGGACGTGCCCGGAACACCTCCCCGGGAAGGCGTCCAGGAGGCATCCACCTCAGCTGGCTCCTCTCGATGTGGAGGAGCAACGGCTCTACTCTGAGCTCCTCCCGAGTAACTGAGCTTCTCACCCTATCTCTAAGGGAGCACCCAGCCACCCTCCGGAGAAAGCTCATTTCGGCTGCCTGTATCCGGGATCTTGTCCTTTTGGTCATGACCCACAGCTCATGACCATAGGTGAGAGTAGGAACGTAGACTGACCGGTAAATCGAGAGCTTTGCCTTACAGCTCAGCTCCTTCTTTACCACGACAGACCGGTACGTCGACCGCATTACTGCAGAAGCTGCACTGATCCGTCTGTCAATCTCCCGTTCCATCCTTCCCTCACTCGTGAACAAGACCCCAAGATACCTGAACTCCTCCACCTGAGGCAGAAACTCTCCACCAACCTGAAGTGGGCAAGCCACCCTTTTCCGACTGAGAACCATGACCTCGGATTTGGAGGTGCTGATTCTCATCCCAGCCGCTTCACACTCGGCTGCAAACCGTCCCAGTGCACGCTGAAGGTCCTGGTCTGAGGAGGCCAACACGACAAAATCATCCGCAAAAAGCAGCGATGAAATCATGTGGTTCCCAAACCAGACACTCTCCGGCCCTTGGCTGCGCCTAGAAATTCTGTCCATAAAAATTATGAACAGAACCGGTGACAAAGGGCAGCCCTGCCGGAGTCCAACAT
>CM031961.1:91784-134284 GCA_018749465.1 Paracanthobrama guichenoti
CCGAAAGCACCAACAGTGGCACATGAGCATCAGAACTGGACCACAGAGCAATGGAAGAAGGTGGCCTGGTCTGATGAATCACATGTTCTTTTACATCACGTGGATGGCCGGGTGCGTGTGCGTGGCTTCCCTGGGGAACACATGGCACCAGGATGCACTATGGGAAGAAGGCGAGCCGGCGGAGGCAGTGTGATGCTTTGGGCAATGTTCTGCTGGGAAACCTTGGGTCCTGGCATCCATGTGGATGTTACTTTGACACGTACCACCTACCTAAGCATTGTTGAGACCATGTACAGCCTTTCATGGAAACGGTATTCCCTGGTGGCTGTGGCTCTTCCAGCAGGATAATGCTCCTGACACAAAGCACAAATGCTTCAGGAATGGTTTGAGGAGCACAACAACGAGTTTGAGGCGTTGACTTGGCCTCCAAATTCCTCAGATCTCAATCCAATCGAGCATCTGTGGGATGAGCTGAACAAACAAGTCCGATCCATGGAGGCCCCACCTCACAACTTACAGGACTTAAAGGATCTGCTGCTAACATCTTGGTGCCAGATACCACAGCACACCTTCTAGTGGAGTCCATCACAAGAGACCAACACAATATTAGGTCATAATGTTATGCCTGATCGGTGTATAAAGAATGTTTTCGTTTTGAGAACATCATCAAAGAGCAGATAACTTTGAGTGAACGTTCTATTAACGTTACTGGAAGAACGTTTGCTCTTAACTTTGAGAGAATGTTTCCTGTTGGCTGGGATAATGAGTCTATAAATGATTATATCACAGCTCTCTCTTCGCTTGCTCTGCTCACACGATAATCCAGTAATAGCATGATAATGTCCAATCAGCTGCTGATCATCATAAAACGAAGCTCTTCAGTGAGTTATAAAAGACCTCAGCGCTTCACGTCACTGCGTTACGCCCCACTTACCCCGTAAACATGACACGTTCCCTTGCTCAGTAAAATGATTACTATACAATTTATGTAGAGTTAATCACAAATGATTGACCAGATGAAGCTGTTAATGCGTAAAACATCTCACGTCTTATGTCATCGGTTCAATAAGTTGCTTGAAAATGTCTTGATCTGCAGCTGAGCTGTTCAAACGCCATCAATGATTCGCCTCATTCACACTCAACGAGGCGCCTGTCAGTTATTATGAAGCGCGTTGGACTTCAGTATGGGATGTGTATGGATTTATGATGTATAGGGTGTATCTGTAAGATAGGACACCCAATACACCTGTACACCAGTACACCAGTGCACCAGTACACCAAGTACACCTGTACACCAGTACACCAGTACACCAGTACACCTGTACACCAGTACACCAGTACACCAGTACACCTGTACACCTGTACACCTGTACACCAGTACACCTGTACACCAGTACACATGTACACATGTACACCTGTACACCAGTACACCAGTACACCAGTACACCTGTACACCTGTACACCAGTACACCTGTACACCAGTACACCAGTACACCTGTACACCAGTACACCTGTACACCAGTACACCAGTACACCTGTACACCAGTACACCAGTACACCAGTACACCAGTACAGTACACCAGTACACCAAGTACACCTGTACACCAGTACACCTGTACACCTGTACACCAGTACACATGTACACCAGTACACCAGTACACCTGTACACATGTATACCTGTACACCTGTACACCAGTACACCAGTACACCAGTACACCTGTACACCAGTACACCAGTACACCTGTACACCAGTACACCTGTACACCAGTACACCAGTACACCAGTACACCTGTACACCAGTACACCTGTACACCAGTACACCTGTACACCAGTACACCAGTACACCTGTACACCAGTACACCTGTACACCAGTACACCAGTATAACTGTACCCCCAGCCTCGTTCGATCGCTATCAGGACTGACAGCAGTTTCTCACTCATTTCTGCACTAATGTCAGTCATTATATAAAGGACATCTGAATCACTCATGTTATTAATAAAAACACAACTAAGGCGATAGGATGAATCTTAAAAGGTCAAATTTTATGAATATGAGTAAATATTTTGAGCCCCAAGATAAAACTGCTTATTATCATGCATACTTGCTGTTTATTAATGCCTTATTCTGTATGATCATATTCTACACCCCTTTCTAACTATTAATAAGCAGTAATTATGAGTTTATTGAGGCAAAACTTGTAATTAACAGTGAGAATTGGACACATCTAAAGTGTGACCAATAAAATATATATCTTTTGCATACACAGAATTGTTTTTTTATTGTGATTCTATATCAATGCCTATTTTTAACTGCAATTAACAATGCAAAACATTCTCAGTGTATTAGTCAAACAATAACTGTAAAATGTATTTCATAATTGGTAAAAACAATAATGAAAGAAATCTAAACTAAAATGTAAATAATAAACATTTAATGTTATTAATTTTATTTTATGCACAGGAAGTCTGCCAGCAGCCGGTATGATCTGATCTCCCCATCATCGAGTCCGTCTGTGATCACATGAAGAAACTGAACAAACTGAGACAGACTCAATCCAGAAGAACTGAGGCGGACTCAATCCAGAAGAACTGAGGCGGACTCAATCCAGAAGAACTGAGACGGACTCAATCCAGAAGAAAATAGACTGACTCAATCCAGAAGAACTGAGGCGGACTCAATCCAGAAGAACTGAGACGGACTCAATCCAGAAGAACTGAGGCGGACTCAATCCAGAAGAACTGAGGCGGACTCAATCCAGAAGAACTGAGACGGACTCAATCCAGAAGAACTGAGACTGACTCAATCCAGAAGAATTGAGGCGGACTCAATCCAGAAGAACTGAGGCGGACTCAATCCAGAAGAACTGAGACGGACTCAATCCAGAAGAAAATAGACTGACTCAATCCAGAAGAACTGAGGCGGACTCAATCCAGAAGAACTGAGACGGACTCAATCCAGAAGAAAATAGACTGACTCAATCCAGAAGAATTGAGGCGGACTCAATCCAGAAGAAAATAGACTGACTCAATCCAGAAGAACTGAGACGGACTCAATCCAGAAGAACTGAGACGGACTCAATCCAGAAGAACTGAGACGGACTCAATCCAGAAGAAAATAGACTGACTCAATCCAGAAGAATTGAGACGGACTCAATCCAGAAGAAAATAGACTGACTCAATCCAGAAGAATTGAGGCGGACTCAATCCAGAAGAACTGAGACGGACTCAATCCAGAAGAATTGAGACGGACTCAATCCAGAAGAAAATAGACTGACTCAATCCAGAAGAATTGAGACGGACTCAATCCAGAAGAACTGAGACGGACTCAATCCAGAAGAACTGAGACGGACTCAATCCAGAAGAACTGGGACGGACTCAATCCAGAAGAAAATAGACTGACTCAATCCAGAAGAATTGAGGCGGACTCAATCCAGAAGAACTGGGACGGACTCAATCCAGAAGAACTGAGACTGACTCAATCCAGAAGAACTGAGACTGACTCAATCCAGAAGAACTGAGACGGACTCAATCCAGAAGAATTGAGACGGACTCAATCCAGAAGAACTGGGACGGACTCAATCCAGAAGAATTGAGGCGGACTCAATCCAGAAGAACTGAGACGGACTCAATCCAGAAGAATTGAGGCGGACTCAATCCAGAAGAACTGAGGCAGCGTCTCCAGGACACTCGAGGAAACCTTCCTGCAGAACTACAGCACTGAGAAAAGATTAGGCACTCGTCAGAATGCTGGATTTAGTCCGTCTCAGTTTTTTCTGTTTCTTCATGTGATCACAGACAGACTCCATGAAGATGAGATCAGATCTCCATGTGGAGCACAGAGACTACTGTCACAGACACACACACACACATATATATATATGAAAAAATCTAGAACATTTAAAATAAAACCTATAATAAAAATCTAAATAATAAACATTTCAGTGAATTCAATCCTCCATGAATACACAATTAAAACAAATTAAATATGATAAAAAATACACTACTGTTCTACAATTTAGAGTCTCTTCTGCTCACCAAAGCTGCATTTATTTGATCATAAATATGGTAAAAATTGTGAAATATTAATACAACATAAATCAGCTGTTCTCTGTGTGAATATACAGTAAAGTGTGATTTATTCCTGTGATCAAAGCTGAATTTATCATCATTACTCCAGTCTTCAGTGTCACATGATCCTTCACTGATCATTCTCAGATGATTTGATTTGTATATTTGTGTGTGTGTGTGTGTGGAAACTGATACATTCTCCGGACTCTTTGATGAATAGAATGTTCCAAAGAACACCATGTATTTGAAACAGAACCTTTTGTATCATTATACATGTCTTGGCACTTTTGACCAGTTTAATGTGTCCTTGATGAATAAAAGTATTTTTTTTGCAAATTGCAAGAATGCACTGATACTAGAAACCAGACAAACCTTGATCCTACACCCCGAGTCTAACCTGTCAAAATGCCATGTGTGTGTGAGTGTGGGAGGGATGTCAGTGCTAAAGGTCACCTTGTGAATGTCGCTGCCAGTATTTATTGACATCCCCAGCCATCACTCCATCTCTTCTCTTCTCTTCCATCTCTGAGACCAAACGCTGCAGGAATGAAGTTTAAGCTGAAGCTTCCCAACCCGGGTCTGGATGAGCGGATTCCCTCTCACGCCGAGCTGGAGAAGCTGGAGGTGGAGGAGGCTGGAGAGCGGCCGCAGTGGGACAACAAAACCCAGTACATGCTGACCTGTGTGGGCTTCTGTGTGGGGCTGGGCAACGTCTGGAGGTTCCCCTACCTCTGCCAGAGCCACGGAGGAGGTGAGCCGGACAACACACAGCACGTACAGACATCTGGACGCCAGAACAAGCGTCTGTATGTGTAGGGGGTTAGGCCTGCGGTTAAAACATTATACAGTTAACAACTATCTAACAAACTTAATATGATGCATATCTGTCAGATTTCTGCACTCTCATCATGGTATACTTTGTTATGAACTGTTTGCATCTATTTGATTGTATTCAAATGATCATATTTTCAAAATGCATGTATTTAAATAGCTTAGAATAGGATAAGAAGTGTGAACATGGTTAAAATATGACTAGCTGTGGAACAACAATATTCTGTTAAAGTGTTTGAGAATGAAACGAATTAGAGTGATGATAAATATATTAACCTGGTTATTGTGCATTTAAAACACAAATCTGACCGGTTTCATTTATGCATGACGGACAAATATGCAAAGTTCATTCGTTTATTTTAAAACTGTAATTTGAATGGATGGAAGTTTTATATGCGATTCAAATACATAAATCTTAAATATTCTTTGAGTGCACTAATATCGGAGGTCTCGATGTGTTTGAATCAGGGATTATTAATGCACAATCACATTCATATCAACATCATCCACTAACTAACTAACCACAAACACTGACAGACTTCTTTGATGGCTTGGTTTGATGTTTTGCATGTAATATAATGACATTAAGACATTTTTATGATTGTTTTTAAAGGAGCAGTGCATTCAAATTTTTGATGTAGAGAACAACTGATGTAACTTTTGAAATATACGAGTGGATTAAAAGCAATTCGCCAAAAAGTGTTTCTGGGAATAGTAAAATACAACCCATAAACATTGTCATGTTTGCTTGTTTTTTAAAGATGGAAGTGATATAATTCTGTGTGTTTTCATACGCATATAAACGCACTATAAACACGCCTCATAAAACCCAAATGCACGTAATGGGCCATTTAAAGCGATTATAGTTAAACATTAATTCAACAAAGATTAAAAACAACAAACGCTATTAGAACTGGATGGAAGTTTCCATTGAGAAACGCAGTGAACGTCTTCATGTGCCGTTTGATAGTTTAATATAGAGAAACATGTGGCTTTTGTAGGGTAAGCACAGTACATTCATCAAGAGACTGTATCATATTTGAAATAGTAAAGATGATCCCAGATTATTTAACATGTAAATTCCATCAATCAGTGCTAATCCTAGAATTCTCAGAAACACCAGTGAGATATCTCAGTGAGAGCGAATCTGCATCTTTTCCCTGATTTTTATGGTACGGGTCAAATTGACCCTAATTGGATTCAATAGAATTCTCCGTTCCATAAAAAAATACAAATAAAATAATAACTAAATATTATAAAATAAAATGAAAATAAAATATTACTCATTACTCATATTGCGCACATATCAAACAGAAGTGTGGGAAAAGCACTTTTTCGGTGGGCTTTCCTAAAGCTCAGATAGTAGACTCACGACGCTCGCAACGACTAAATCATGGCTTCGACTCCATGCATGAATTGGCTGAACAACTCAGCCAATTTCAGGCTAGTTGAGAAAATGACAGAACAAAATACATCAAAAAAGTTTTAAATTTTGGTCTGTGCAACCATGATTTTAACCATGAAATATCATGGCCATCATAGGTTGACCAGTATTTCTGACAGCTCAGCAATCGAACATTATCAGAGATCTCAACTGTCTCAAACTGAGCTCAGATTCACTTATAAACCAAAGTCTGCGATCAAAAGTTCCACATGAAACTTCTCATCAAATGATCTGAGCGCATCCACGCTCATTTATATCTCTACACTCGCACTTCTCCTGAGGAGAAACATCTGAGGCGTACAGTAACAGAAATCTGAGTTATGAAAGCACATATTCATCATGATCCTGCATGAAGTGACTGAGCAGTTTCACCTTCACCTCCTCGTGGACTTTTGAAGCTTCGGCTGATAAGGATCAAGCGCTCAGATAAAGACTCAGATGTTTGCTGACATCACTGTGTTTCCTAAACCGCTGCTTCAGTGTGACACAGCGAAATACTGCGCATGCATTACACCATATACTGATCTATAACAACAACATAACGCAAGACAGAACATTCAGCTGTGTCCTAGAGTTTGATTTGATTTTGACCCAATAGTGATACTCATAAATCACCATATCTGGTTTAAAATGGTCAAAGAAAAGCTGTTTTAAAGCTATTTTTAATAACAAATATAGCTGCAAGCAGAAATGATCAGGGCCAAACATAAACCCATAAACACATTGAGTTGTATAGAGCCAGTTCATGTTCGAAGTGTGTCGAATTTGGTGAAAATATCTCATTTACGAGTTATAGAGCATATAAAAACACCCACACCGACTTTGATTGCATTTTTTTTTACCACTTATTATCAAAATGTTGACATTTTGTGTGAAACTTTTAGTCAACCCGCTATGATTCTGATTTTCCTACGGTGGTTTTGTCTCGCTCGGACTAACGGTTTCAAAGATATTCGTGAAAGTTGTTTAAGCGCTAAATCACAACGTTGCACAAACCATAAGGCGAAACCTAGCATGTTTGCTATCGCTGAGAGCCGCATCTAGACTGTTCTCTTCTGCGTCTCAGGTGTCATTTCTTTACAGAGAACGATCATGTGTTATTTTTCCACTACACTATGCGATCTGAATGGTTTTGAGCGCTCTCTCCCATCTCACCGCCATAGCGGGGCAGAAATGTCATTCAAATACATAAATCTATGATATGTGAGTGATCACACAAGCAACAGTGCTGTCTTTCTGGGTTTAAAAGCAAAGCTGCTGAGTACCTTTCATATACACATTCTGTCAAAGAACCCAGACAAACAACACCGTGTTTAATTCCTCTAACAGTTTAACGTACAATTTTGATGTTAAATCCACTATTGTTTTTTAAAGAATCGTTGTTGTAGTCTATTCAGTATTTGAACTATAAATTACAAAGAAATTAAGAGTAATTCCTTACTTTACTTTGAAATGACAGTAATAATGAATGAATGCGTTAGTAATGCATAATGCAGTGTAAATCCGTCATCTGAGCTGCATTACATTGATGGATTTTGTTGATACTGACTTTATTTGATTGGTGATAGACATACAGTGTCGTCTTATTCTGATTGAATTGACTGATTTAATGTAAGAATCTGACATAAGAGGACACAGATATGCCAACACATTTAAAAATACGGTCATCTGTGGCTTTATTTCAGGGTTTAGATCTTCTCTTGACTGAGAGACACATCCTGTATTTTATTGTATTATAATATACCGCTAAACTTTGACTATAGGCTAGGCATGTTGCCTATTAATTGTTCTAGGAAGCTCAAAGGATATCTTAATTTTTGTGTATTTTTTTACGGTCATTTGTAGTGTAGGCAAGGCCCAAACATAAACTCAAGAGCCCTCAGTCCTGCCCTGGTTTATTTGTGCTATTGCTTGTAATTTGTTCTTACTGACTGTTGACTTGTCTTAATATTTATTAAAATACCAATAAGACTTTATTTTTGTGGTGGGGCCAGTGAAAATCTGGACCAGAATGAACCTGTAGAAAAGCTCCTTTGCATTGAGCCCTGTAAATATAGAGAGTTCCTTTCAAGACCTGCCTCTTTTGTTATAAAATAGCTTTGTCACTGGGGAAAAAAATAATGAAAAAATAATGTTAAAAGTCTGAGCTCACCAGGAATTTCGCTTGACACTGCATCTCGAAGCTGGAGCCGGGCCTGTGACCCATACGAGTTTCGTAACAATAAGCTAATGTGTTCATAAAATACAGCATTTTACTACAAAATTAAAAATGGCTGATATGGGAAAACTGGATTGAAAAAAAAAATATCGAGCATGCCACCCCAAATCTAACTTTTTATGCAAAAATAGCCATTTTTCATATCTCCGGACCAGTAGGTGGCGCTGCACCGAAACGCAGCATGTTGCCTCAGGTCATGCTTGTGATGATTTGTACCAAGTTTGGTCAGAATATAATAAAGCGTTGCGGAGATAGAGCCTTATGTCTATTTTTGCAAGTACTACATAAAAGTTGTTTGTGCATTATTCAAAAACACTTTGATGAATCAACTTGAATTCCATAACTTTATGTTGGCATTGTCTGAAGATGATCTGGTTCAATTTCTATGCAAATTGGAGTTCAAAAAAGCTTCTTTTTTTTTTTTTATTTGCACTGACGAAAATGGAATTTCATATCTAGCCCTTACGGTTCAAAAGGTGTTATCACAAACGTCACATTTTGGACAGGTGGTGGCGCTAGAGGAATTGAGTTAGAGACTCCAAAACTGGTGTAGTTAATGTTGGGTCAGTGCTCTATCAGTGTGCCAAATTTCATAACTTTCCCTCAAGTGGTTATATGGGCTGCCGTAGACTCAAGAGTGGAAGAAGAAGAAACGGAAGCAGAATAATAAGAACCAAAAAGTTTGTTGCTGAAAATAAATGATCTAACCGAACGTTTTCCAGGAGCGTTTATGATCCCGTTCCTGATCCTCCTGGTCCTGGAGGGAATTCCGCTCCTGCACCTGGAGTTTGCCATCGGACAGAGACTGAGGAAGGGCAGCGTGGGCGTCTGGAGATCCATCAACCCGTATCTCACTGGAGTCGGTGAGTGTTAAAACAGGCCAACATGTTAACTAGCACACGAGCAGGCCTTAAACAGTGGTTCTCCCCCTCAGGCATCGCCTCCATGCTGGTGTCCTTCATGGTGGGCATGTACTACAACACCATCATCGCCTGGGTCATGTGGTACTTCTTCAACTCCTTTCAGGACCCTTTACCCTGGAGTCAGTGTCCCGTCAATGAGAACCGGACAGGTACAGAGCGTCGGGATTCATGTTGGTCCACTGTGATGTCACCTGACCGCACACAAAACAACCAAAGGACACCTGTCAGATAAAAAGCTAAATGATTTACATCACAAAAAAAAAGATTTTCTTGATTTTTAAGGGAAAATGTGTGTAAATGTGCATGCCTGCACACAGATCCAGCTGTGCTCATGGCTTGTGTGTGTGAACAGGTTTTGTGTCCGAGTGCGAGCGCAGCTCTCCGGTGGATTATTTCTGGTACAGAGAGACGCTCAACACGACGCCGGTGATCGGCACCTCCGGCGGGCTGCAGTGGTGGATCGTCTTGTGTCTGTTCTGCGCCTGGACGCTGCTCTGGGTCTGCTGTCTGAGAGGCATCGAGACCACCGGGAAGGTACAGCGCTCGCCCATCACACACTTATAGCCTAATGCTTTCATAGCGCTCTAAACATGCAGCACTGTCCAGTCAGTCTGGGGTTCAATGGTGCTTTGGGCCCCATTGACTTTCATCACATACAAAACTAAATATCTTTTTTGTGTGTTTTGCAGAGCATAAAAGATTTGGAATTATATCATAATTTACCTATTATCAACAATCACTATTTATCTTATAATCTAGACTTTTATCTCATCGTTTTGATTTATAATTTCGATAGATAATTATGGCGTGTCATTTATGAATGTCATTTTTGACTTTGAATGTCAGAATTAGGACTAAATATGTAATAGTTGACTTTTCTGTCATAAGTTCAGCTTGTGTCAGAATCATGACTTTTGTCAATTCTGTTAGTATATCATAACTATGATGTGTCAATTATGACTCTGAATGTCATAAGACGTTGAATGTTATAATTTTGACTGTCAAAGTATGTGACGTTTTACCTCATAATTTCAACTTTGTCAGAATTTTGACTTAGTACGTCAGTTATGAATTTGAATGACAGTTTCAATTGTGCCTCTTTTGACTTTATGCTATAATTATGACTTATTATGTCATAATTATGATGTTGAATATCATCATTTTTACTTTGAATGTCAGAATTAGGACTTAATATGTAATACTTCACTTTTGTCATAAGGTCAACTTTTTCATAATTATGACTTTGTCAATTTTGACTTAGTATGTTGTCATTATGACTCTGACAGTCAAAATTATAACATTCAAAACTGACATTCAAAGTATGTAATTGTGACTTTTTACCTAACAATTTCATTTTTGTCATAATTTTGACGTCAATTATGATGTTGAATATAATAATTTTGACTTTGAATGTCAGAATTAGCACTTAATATGTAATAATTGAATTCTGTCATAAGGTCAATTGTTATAATTATGACTGTTAAATTTGACTTAGAAAGTCATCATTTTGACGTTATAACTTTGACTTTTATGCCATAATTATGACTTAGTATGTCAATTATGATGTTAAATGTTAATTTCAATTTTGAATGTCATAATTATAACAATGTCTCAATTGTAATAATGAATAATTAATGTCTTATATGTAATAATAGACTTATGTCATAGTTTCATAGCAAAACAAATATTAAAGAACAAAGAAGCCTCAACAACATGCCAATCAGTGATGACAAATGTATGAACTGAAGTCATAAAAAGACAACATAACAATAACCTCGTAAATATATGCGAACATTAACCCAGGGTTTACGAATCTTGAAACCTGCCTATTACTAAAGTCAATTACTAACCCTGAGGAACACATGAGCAGTGTGAGACATGAAACCAGATAACCCGAGGTTAATCCAAGGCCAGATATCTGGGTGTGGCTGTTCTGGTTAAGCATTAGCTAACGCACAGACTGACAATACGATTAGAATCGGCCTGCTAGTTTTGACCAACTCTGAAAACCCCTCATAAACCTGATAATCAGAGGAAACTGATAGAATGGCTGCACGTGTTTTACACTCTTATATAAAGAGCACAAAGGGCAGTGTGATTCTGCTGCTGCTGTAAAGATACCGAACGCCATTAATGACTGTAATAGCATCATTGATAACACACACTTTTCTGCTAAATTACAGGAAGCAACTGTCAGAACAGGAAGGGAAATTTCCTGGTCGTATTTGATGCCAAAATTGCATTGCAAGATTATTTTCATGATACTTAAGTACATTTATAACCAAAATAATTACTATTGTTTTAAAACTGTATTGTCAAAAAGCAAATGTAAAATTGTATTTTTCAATAATACATAAAAATTAAATGAGTAATGAAATTGACAAATACTTTGGACAGGTGGTGGCGCTAGAGGCATTGAGTAGAGACTCCAACATTGGTGTAGTTAATGTTGGGCCAGTGCTCTATCAGTGTGCCAAATTTCAAACAAATACTTTTTGAGTTCCTCCACACCAAACTCACTCATCCATGTCTTTATGGACTGATGGTTTGAGCACTGGAGCACAGTCATGTTGGGACAGGAAGGGGCCGTCCCCAAACTGTTCCCACAAAGTTGGAAGCATGAAATTGTCCAAAATGTCTTGGTATGCTGAAGCATTAAGAGTTCCTTTCACTGGAACTAAGGGGCCAAGCCCTGAAAAACAACCCCACCTCATAATCCCCCCTCCACCAAACTTTACACTTGGCACAATGCAGTCAGGCAAGTCCCGTTCTCCTGGCAACCGCCAAACCCAGACTCGTCCATGGGATTGGCAGACAGAGAAGCGTGATTGGTCACTCCAGAGAACACGTCTCACTGCTCTAGAGTCCAGTGGCGGCGTGCTTTACTCCACTGCATCCCACGCTTTGCATTGCACTTGGTGATGTAAGGCTTGGATGAGCTGCTCGGCCATGGAAACCCATTCCATGAAGCTCTCTACACCAGCAGTAGATGTTCTGGACATCAACATCAGGGCTGAAGTCAGATGTGCCATCAAAGCACTCGACTATTAACTCTGCATCACAGCGTGGTATGGGAACAGCACCAGTCATGACCGCAAAGCCCTGCAAAGAGTCGTGCGCTTATCCGAGCGTATCTCAGGGTCAGCTCTCCCGTCTCTGCAGGACGTCTACACCAAACGCTGCAAAGGTAGAGCTACTAAGATCATCAAGGACTCTAATCACCCTGCAAACCCTCATTTCACGCTGCTGCCATCTGGTAGCGCTTCAAGCCTGATGGCCAAAACTGAGAGACTCAGGAGGAGCTTCCCCAGGCCATCAGACTCCTGAACTCAGTCACTTAACATCACGTGACTTCACTTCAGGATAAACATCGATACACTGTCATTGCACTGCACTTTCTGTTCTCGTTGTTACTGTGTAACAGCCTGTTATAAACCTGTTTGCACATTATACTCTTTATACATTTGTTAACCACATATTTATAAGTCTACAGTTTACTCACTGCACAGTTTACTTCAATTATTTTATTCCACTTCTTTATTTATTTTTTCTACTTTATTTATTTATAATTCTACAGATATATATATATATATATATATATATATATATATATATATATATATATATATATATATATATATATATATATATATATATAACCACATCTACTAGAGTTCTCACTGATCTATTCAAGAACATCTGGACTAAAGACATCATCCCTGAAGATTAGTCCAAAGGCCTCATTATCAAGCTTCCCAAGAATCCTTGATGGCGACCTGAGTGGTTTTCAGTGAGGTCAGGGGCAAGGATGCCAATCCTGGATCTCACCAATCCTGTTTCTGGTAGCCATTGATTGGATCACGAGACAGACAACATCAGACAAATCTAGAGGCAACAGCTTGAAGACCTTGATTTAGCAGATGATGTAGCTTTTCTTGTCATTTACGCGTGCCCACCTACAAGAGAAGAGAGACAGACTGGACAACTTTGCCAAGAAAATACACCTCAACACATCAACGTAAGATCTGGTGAACCCATTACTCTCAATGGGAGTCCACTTGAAGATGTTGAGGAGTTCATCTGCCTTGGCAATCTGTTAAGCAAGGATAATGCTACAGCTAAGGACATTAAAGCAAGACTAGGTAAAGCCTGCAGTGCATTCGCTAGACTCCAGCCCATCTGGAAATCTGCACAGTACAGCCTCAGAACAAAGATAAGACTAGACAACAACCAAAAATCATGCCAAATCTGTTCTGCCACATGGGTCCGAATGTTGGCGTGACATGAAGAAGATTAAGGTAACTATTGCCTCAAGAGGATTTGCAACATCTTCTGGGAGATGAGGATCCAGACAGGATACATAAGAGTTACATAAGAAGACAAATTCGCACAGTGTAGTGATAGAGATCAAGCATTGTAGGATGAAATGGCTTGGGCATATCCTTTGGATGGACCAGAACCGTATCCCAAAAGTAACCATGAGCTGGAGACCACCTGGGAAGGAAGGCCAAAGACAACCTGGAGGAGGACTGTAGAAGCTGGACTAAAAGCACTACACTTATCATGGGGCGAAGCACAACTTGCTGCCAAGGATAAAAATAATATAGAAGCAGATTGTCACAGCCTTATGTTAAATGTGCTTTGTGTTCAGGTCATTTTGAACCGTAGATGATGTGCTAATTAATATTAATTGCATTGGATTAAAACATACTGACTTTGCTCACATAGGGTGTAACAACTTCCCCAAAACTTACGGAATCATTTTTGTACTTTTAAAGTTTTTTTCTCCACCTTGTTATACTTGTGGTGTTACGGGTCAAAAATGACCCGCCTACAAAAAACTGCTCATAAATCTCTCGATATGCTTTGCTATTGCCAAATATTGGTTTCAGTCTTTTTGGCAGCATGTTTTCTTTCAGTTAGCACAGGTTTTGTGTTTCTTTTTGGATCTGACTGATCGTAGGCCTCATTGATCTGAGCTGATGGACCACTGAACAACTTAAAGTCCTAGGCCTACAATCCATCAGATCCAAGAAGAAACACAAAACATTGCATTTCATCACATACAAAACTAAATATCTTTGTCTTTGGCAGAGAATTAAAGACTTATGACATGTTAATTATGACATGTTAATTATGACATGTCAGTTATGACTTTGACATTTTTGACTTAGAATGTCATGAAGTTGAATATTATAATTTTGACTTTGTCAAAGTATGTAATTGTGACTTTTTACTTCATAATTAACATTTTTGTCATAATTAATCATGTAATTTATGAATTTGAATGTCAGTTTCGACGGGTTAGGTTTATGCTTAGTATGTCATAATTATGATGTTGAATATCATAATTTTGACTTTGAATGTCAGAATTAGCACTTAATATGTATTTTATGACTTTTGTCAATTTTGACTTGAATTGAAAAGAATATGGTATATATCTGGTGATAATATAGCATAATGAGAGATTTACAAGCAATTTTAAAGAACGTGAAATTAGGCGAAGGACTTGTCATAAATGTCATAATCTTATTTCAGGCTCTGTTCAGACACTGAGTGTGGCGTTTCTGTCTCCTCAGGCCGTGTACATCACCTCCACTCTGCCGTACCTGGTCCTGACCATCTTCCTCATCAGAGGACTGACGCTCAAAGGCTCTGTGAGCGGGATCAAGTTCCTCTTCACTCCAGACGTGAGTCTGACCCCACTACACTCCGTTCAGTTGTGTGGAAAACAGCAGCTCAGACGTTACGGAAGTCATGCAGATGATATTGTGTCGTCATCGACTCCTTTCCTGCATGCACACTGGCTACAGCTGTCCAGCTCCAGAAATCATCATCCTGAAATCAAAATTTACAAAATTTACACTTTCTTTACACACTTTTTGGCTGATTTTAACCAAGTCCGTTAATGATTTAGTCATTGTTCAGACTGCTGTTGGCAGGGTTATTATAGTTAAACTAAATCTTAAACCATGAAAAGCACTTCTGTTAAATCTTAACTGTCTAATCTTAAAATATTTTGTAGCTAGTTGCCAGTAACATCTAATTTTCATTTAGTTTAACTTGATACTCAAAAAAAAACAACTAAAACTAAAATAAAAATTAATAGAACTATGTAGAAAACAACTAATTGCTAAAAACTTTGTTGTAATATTAAAAAAATAATAACTAATAAAAATGACAAAACTTTACTAAAAATGATGTAGAAATATTAAAAACATTAACATTGTTTAATGTGATACTAACAAAACTAAAACTAAAATAAAAATGAGTACAGCTATGTAGAATATAAAAACATAGCTAATAAAAATGACTACGTAGAAATAACTGAAATAAATACTAAAAAAATTAAATAAAATGTATAATATAAAGAACTATTAAAAACAAAAACGCAAAATAAACTAAAATAAAGCTGAATAAAAACTATATGGAAATATAAAAAAAAAAAAAAATAGACAACAAAATTAAAAATGAATAAAACTAAAACAATACTAAAAAGAACTAGAAATCTTAACTAAAAACAATATACTATGCAAATATTTTTGACCTTTTTTTGAGTCTAAGATTGTCCTTTGACTCTGAGACTTAATTGTCCCTAAATATTTCCGGTTGTGATTCCCTCTATCCAGTTCCCTGTCCGCTCGACCCGTTACCAACTCACGGAGTTAAAGCTCGTCTACCGTCTTAATGACTAAGATTCATTCCTCACTTGTTTCTGGCCTTGTTCTCTTAAATCTGCTGTTATTGTCCCACACTTAAGACACCAGGGGCTGATCCGTCCAATTTTGGTAACTTTCAACCGATTTCTAATTTGCCATTTAAAATTGTGTTGTAGCTCAGGTCCATGATCATCTCAACCTCACCGCCGACCCGTCACTGGCAGCCGCACTTCTCCTTCTTGATTAGGGCTGCAAGATTTGGGGAAAATATTCTAATATTCTGGTTTAAAATGCAATTTTTTTTTATTTTTACAAATGAAAAGTGTGCATATGTAACATTTTGTGTTTATATATTAATATGACTAATAATAATTATTATGATTATTATTATTGCTAAATAAAAATATTTAACAAAATAAGAAACATTACTATTACAATAACATTTTCATCATTAACATTTTTAAATAGAGTATTTAAAAATAAATATAACAATATAATAATAATAATAATAATATTGAGATTTTACAGAAAAATCAGTTGCGTTGTGTTTTAGTATGAAATATGAGCCTCTTATGCATCCACTGTGGGGAAAAACTCCTGTACACTGAAGAAAAACATAAGGCTTGTCATATAAATTTATTTAGAGAGAAGTATTATTTCTTATCTGTTCCCCACAAGTCTCATTCATACTGCAGCCAGGGGGCGCCCTCGAGCAGAAACGCCACATACGCCTCAGAGAATGTGAAGCTAGTGCTGCCGCTGAATAAAAATAAGATAGAAACGCTTTGATTAAACATGAAGACAAACACACGACTGCGACAATATACGATGTGTGTTTGAGTTCTTCAAGTCTTCTCGGCTGTTCTCATAATAATAAAGTATGCAGTGTTGATTGACAGACTTCATCACTGTATAGAAACTATAAAATAATGCATTCAGTGAGAAGAAGCCACATCAGCTCACAAACACTCGACTGACGATATGAAGCGAGTTCAGGCGGAGCAGCGTTTACTCCTGATCACAGAGCAGCTCTTTGCAAACACACTGGCTTATCTTTATTTCATTAAAATCACAGCCTTTACGCTTTCATAATCGCACATGATCCAAATCACGATTGCGGTTTGATTTCGATTAATCATGCAGCCCTATTCTTGATCAGTGTGCGGCCTTCGGTACCATCTCACTGACAGGTTAGCTTCCGTTGGGATTGCTGGGAGCCCCTGTCTTGGTTTAGATCATATCTCTCCGGTCGCAGTCAGCTCAACCTGCTCAAAATCATCTGAAGTCACCGCTGGTGTTCCCCAGGGCTCGGTCTCGGGCCCTCTTCTATTCATCATTAATTACTTCTATCGAGCACATTTCTCCAGCTCTACAGAGATTGTCTTATTTATTGTTATTTACCTTGATTCAGCCCCTCTCATATTTTGTCAATATTTAACAATTTAATGCTGGTTAACATCAACTTAAAGTTTAAGGCAAAAATATAAAATACTGATAGCTTTGAACTAGAAGCGTCATCATGGAGATACTCTGGAGTGTGTGACTGCAGTGCTGCATGTGTGCTGTAAATGATGTGTTTCCTCACGGGTCGTGTCTCATTCAGCTGGACGAGCTGCTGAATCCGGCGACGTGGCTGGACGCTGGAGCGCAGGTGTTTTACTCCTTCTCTCTGGCGTTTGGAGGACTCATCTCCTTCTCCAGCTACAACTCTGTGCAGTGAGTCTCGTCAGCTCTTCATGCTTGACATCTGTGAGGTGAAGCAGTGAGTTTGTGTCAGTATGAGAACATGATCCCCTCTCTCCCTGCAGTAATAACTGTGAGCAGGACGCCGTCATCATCTCTGTGATAAACGGCTTCACGTCGATTTACGCCGCCATCGTGATTTACTCCATCATCGGCTTCAGGGCGACAGAGAGGTTTGACGACTGTCTCAACGGGTAAATGTTCAGAGATCATGACAGCAGGAACAGATCTGATATTCATGATCTGAAAGGGAATAATTCACCAAAAAATAATAAAAAGTCATTATTTACGCACTCTCGTGTCATTCCAAAGCCGTACGCTGATGTTTTTCCTCTATTGAACACAAAGAAAAGATTTGTTATGAACACCAGTTTATAGTGAACACAGCTAAAAGTAGTCCATTTATTTAATTTGTAATTATGTATTTCATATTTTTATAAATATATTGTATATACATGAAAGATAAAATACATATTTTGAATAAACATTGAATAGATTACAATATACTTGATATTTTTATTTAACAATATATTTAAAAGTAAAGAAATATATTAAATATTTAAATGTAATATATACTGTATATTATTATTAAATTATACATACATATATTTTAAATTAACATTTGATAAATATATCAAATAAATGTCATATACAATACATATAAATGTCTATATTTAATAAATATATTAACTAGATTACAATATATTTGATATTTTAATATACATAATATATTTAATATATATATATATATATATTAAAACAAATAAATATAATATTATTAATAAATATATAGATAAATATATTAATTATTTTAATACATATTTATATTATTTAATATACATTATTATATATATATATATATATATATATATATACACACATACATACATACACTTAAATATAATACATAAATATATTTAATACATATATAAAAAGCATGTTAAAACAGTACATATGCTTTATCTCTGTTTACACTAAATAGATTACAGTATATTTAATATTTTTATTTCATTATATATACATCATATATTTTAAAATACATTTTATAATAAAATAAATAATATAAATATTAAATATTTTTATAATAAAATTATATATATATATATATATATATATATATATATATATATATATATATATATATATATATATATATATTTAAATATCTATATCAAATATTAAAATAAACAAGTAAATTAAAGATAATAAAATATGTAATTCTATATATTTTTAGTTTACCCATTTTTCGAAGATAATTTGCTCAGATTCACAGCGCTTGTGTTTCTCCACAGTAACATCCTGGCACTGCTGAACACGTTCGATCTGCCGGAGGGAAACGTCACCGAGAGCAACTATGAGTCTGTTCTGCAGCATCTCAACAGCACCACACCAGCCGTCATTCAGGAGCTCCAGCTCAAGACCTGCGACATGCAGATGTTCCTCAGTCAGGTCAGTCTGCACGACTCCAGGCTCTTCGGGATCTCATCTAAATGAGGGGCAAGTAGCGAGTGTGCACCAAGCAGGAAATCTAGCTGACCACATGCTATTTTTTATGCAGGGCGTTGAGGGAACCGGCTTGGCCTTCATCGTGTTCACCGAGGCCATCACCAAGATGCCCATCTCTCCTCTGTGGTCAGTGCTGTTCTTCATCATGCTCTTCTGTCTGGGACTGTCCACCATGTTCGGCAGCGTTGAAGGTGTGGTCGCGCCGCTCCAGGACCTCAACATCCTTCCCAAGAGCTGGCCGAAGGAGGTCTATACAGGTACATTTGCACAGAATAAAGCTGGCATGAAATGGAAGTTGCGCTAGTCTATTGTGACGTACATCCGAGTGAAACTGCTTCTCAAACAAGAACAAATGTAGGGCGGGGCTTAGTTTTGATCTATGATTGGATGGTTGTGGTAGATCTCATGTGAGTGACAGGTTGCCCCGCTCCTTTCGTCTGCAAAAGGGAGGGGAAGTTATTCTGATTCAAGTTTACAAGGAACATGAATTTAATGATGTTCACCAATGAATAATCAGAATAAACACTGCAATATTCCATAAAAATCTAATCTTCTACCGGTTTTCATTGTGTTTCAGGTCTGGTGTGTTTAGTCTCTTTTGGTTTTGCGATCATCTTCGCTCAGGGTTCTGGTGAATACTGGTTGGCTCTGTTCGACAGCTTCGCTGGATCCATTCCTTTACTGATCATTGCCTTCTGTGAGATGATGGCTGTATCTTACATTTATGGGATTGACAGGTGAGTCTACGACTCTAAAAGTGATTTCTACTCATTCAGTCACGTTCGACCTTCGTCAATACGTATTGGGGTCTCACTTTGGAGACCTCTGAGAACTTGTGTATATGCACAGTTGGTCGGCCCTTGTACTGGACTAGATGCCCATATCCTTTCTTGGTAATCCCATATGTGTAGTCTTCCATGGTACAGTTTCCCTGTTGGTAAACCCGTGTCCCTCCCTGGGCAGTCTCTGCTCTGCCCATCTCTGTGTCTGTAGTGGTCCCATCCCTGTCTAGACAGGACCTACCGCAGAGATCTTCCATATATCCCCACGGGTCAGTCCATATGTGTTTCTCCACGTTACCTCCCTATCGGCAGGGTGTCGCTTCCCCAGTGTTAATAACTGGTCATGGCTAAAAAAAAATGGTAATTGGAACAGCAGCAACAACCGTCTCCATGGTAAGCCCTGTTTTTCTTTGGGCTTACGTGTAGGTTACAACTGTATGAGGGCAGTTGCAAAAGGTCACACATCTGCGGCATCGACACACGTAACACAGTTCAGTGGCTGTGGCGCTTTCCATAGGGACCCCGATACGTCAGCATCGGCGTTACAGTGAACCTGACTGACTGAATGGGAACATCTCAGTTGTAACATCTGATGTAACCCTCGTTCCCTGAAGGAGGGATCTGATGTTACATCCCTCCTGCCATAACCCTGAACCGCCACTGAATGGCCACATCCCTGTCTCGGCTCCTCTGCGTGAATCTGAATGAGCGAGTTATGTCCGGGTATGATTGGCTCGGCATGCAAATCTCACTCGCTAATATTAATTGGCCCATTTTCTCACTACTCAGAGGTGATTGGGGCTCCCAAGTGAGAGTCCAATATGTCAGTATCGACGTAACATGTCCGTTCCCTCCTTCAGGGAACAAGGATTACATCAGTAACATGATAATCATTTTAATAAAGGTTATTATATATTAAATATAATCAAATGTATTACAATATATTTAAAATATTGTAAAATATAATTAATATAAAGTATATTTAATAACTATACAAAATATATTTATATAAGTATGTTTAATAAATATATTAAAACAATACACACACACACTCACCTAAAGGATTATTAGGAACACCTGTTCAATTTCTCATTAATGCAATTATCTAATCAACCAATCACATGGCAGCTGCTTCAATGCATTTAGGGGTGTGGTCCTGGTCAAGACAATCTCCTGAACTCCAAACTGAATGTCAGAATGGGAAAGAAAGGTGATTTAAGCAATTTTGAGCGTGGCATGGTTGTTGGTGCCAGACGGGCCGGTCTGAGTATTTCACAATCTGCTCAGTTACTGGGATTTTCACGCACAACCATTTCTAGGGTTTACAAAGAATGGTGTGAAAAGGGAAAAACATCCAGTATGCGGCAGTCCTGTGGGCGAAAATGCCTTGTTGATGCTAGAGGTCAGAGGAGAATGGGCCGACTGATTCAAGCTGATAGAAGAGCAACTTTGACTGAAATAACAGAATGAGAACATGGATCCATCATGCCTTGTTACCACTGTGCAGGCTGGTGGTGGTGGTGTAATGGTGTGGGGGATGTTTTCTTGGCACACTTTAGGCCCCTTAGTACCAATTGGGCATCGTTTAAATGCCACAGCCTACCTGAGCATTGTTTCTGACCATGTCCATCCCTTTATGACCACCATGTACCCATTCTCTGATGGCTACTTCCAGCAGGATAATGCACCATGTCACAAAGCTCGAATCATTTCAAATTGGTTTCTTGAACATGACAATGAGTTCACTGTACTAAAATGGCCCCCACAGTCACCAGATCTCAACCCAATAGAGCATCTTTGGGATGTGGTGGAACGGGAGCTTCGTGCCCTGGATGTGCATCCCACAAATCTCCATCAACTGCAAGATGCTATCCTATCAATATGGGCCAACATTTCTAAAGAATGCTTTCAGCACCTTGTTGAATCAATGCCACGTAGAATTAAGGCAGTTCTGAAGGCGAAAGGGGGTCAAACACAGTATTAGTAGGGTGTTCCTAATAATCCTTTAGGTCAGTGTATATCATTTAATAATCATTAAATAGACTATATTCATATATTTCTAAATAATATATACATATAAATACATTATAATTATAAATATTTCAATATGTGTAATGTCTTCATTATAATTAAAACCCCACTTATTTAATATGTTTATTAAACAGAGTTGATGTGTTGAAACTGACCTGTTGACGTGTGCGTGTTCTCTGAGCGCAGGTTCAATGACGACATCAAGTTCATGATCGGTCACAAGCCCAACTTCTTCTGGCAGGCCACCTGGAGACTGATCAGTCCTCTCATAGTGCTGGTCATCTTCCTGTTCTACTTCGTCACGACTGTGAGCAAAGAGCTGACCTACATCGCCTGGGACCCGGAGTCTGTACGTGCCCATCCGCATCCAAATCACATGATCCTGAAAATGCTCTTTTTGGGGGGTGGCGGGTGTGTGTGTGTGTGTGTGTCTTGGTTACCATGGCAACCATTTCATTTCTATGGTAAAACAGATTTAAATGGGATCAAAAATATAAATTTCTATAACTAATTTCTGGACAAACTCCAACAGCATCTCCAATAGTTTTGATTATTTTTAGGTATCTCTAAAAGAAGAAAAAACACCAAATATTTTGGAAATGTAATTTGTACCTGCGACCCAGTGACAGCTGATGAAAATGATCCATCTGCTAAATCTGCCGCATTTACAATAAAAATTAATTAATTAATAAATAAGAGTAATACATAAATAAAAATGAGTAATACATATGACTAACAAATTATTAAATTGACAAATATATAAATATGAGTAACACATAAATATGTAATAAATATGAATAATATCAATAATTAATAGAATGTGTAAATAAATGAGTATTTATTAATTAATTAATTATTCATATGTATTACTCATATTTACATATTACACATATTTATTTATTACACTTTGGTATTACTCATATTGTTCTATTTAAATAAATGTGTAATAAATAAATACGACTAATAACTAAATACATAGAGTAATAAATGATCACACATGCTGATGAAGGACTGTGTTTCTGCTTACGATCGACAGGAGAGCTTCCCGATGCTGGCGACGCGCTCCTACCCGGACTGGATTTACATCATCATCTTCATCCTGTCTGGCGTTCCAGCGCTGGTCATCCCGGCCGTGGCTCTGTACAAGCTCATCAGGAACCGCTGCTGCGCGTCAGAGGACAAACACGCCGCACAGCCGCTCTACTCCATCTCTGACAAAATACAGATGCCCGACGAGCCTGACAACCACAGCTAAAGCAGATCATCCACCGAACACAGAAAACACAAACGCACAAGAGAACAGAAATGACCATTGACACGTGCTCGAGTTTACATGTGATTTACTGTATGTAAATACGCAAAGCTGATTTCACGTGTGTCTATTTTATTGTTTTATGAAGTCACTGAACATACACAAACCATTAACGACATCCCAATCACTGCACAAAGCCTATACACGATGATGAGCACGAAAACCCAGAGGTCTTTGCTGTGGCTTCATGCACATCAAACTGAACTTTTGTAAAAGACATTTATTTTAAGACAATTTTTATCTATACAAGCTAATATTTCCTTTTAAATAAACATTTGGAGGATTTGCATGCTTCATCTCATTAAATACTGCCAGTGTACGGTGACAATAATATATCGTAATGTCTTATAAACATTAGAGGTCCATGTAATTGTAAATGTATTATAAGTATTTTTATGATGTGCTTTTTTTGTTGTTCTTAACAATATCAGTTTAATAATAAACCAGATATGATTATCAGTACATTTTATTGTTTTATAATGAAGTCACTGAAGATACACGAACCATACAATAATGAGCAAGAAAACAGTCGTTTACCCAGAGGACTTTGCCACTGGATGTCGTGTCGACGAGGTCTTCACAGGGGAGAGTGTAGTTGACACGGTCTCTGCAGACACTTCAGGGATGCTCTGTGGTCGTGTCTAGATGCAGGTCCACCATCTGATCTGGATCCAGTGAACCTGATAAGACTACATAAACAGAGAGACTAACATTAGCGTAGATGCCATTCTTCTTATGATGTAACGAGTACATCAGGTGTTATGGGAAGTGTTCCCGGTTCCGGCTGACCTAGTTAATGCAGCCTAACAATCATTTACTGATTTGAATAATAGAGATTGATAATGTTTTATGTGTAAGCCATAGTAAAGAGATGCGTTTTTAGTCTAGATTTAAACTGACAGAGTGTGTCTGCTTCCCGAACAATGCTAGGAAGACTGTTCCAGAGTTTAGGCGCTAAATAGGAAAAGGATCGACCGCCTGCAGTTGATTTTGATATTCTAGGGATTATCAACTGGCCAGAGTTTTGAGACCGCAATAGACGTGATGGAGTATAATGCGTTAAGAGCTCGCTCAAGTACTGGGGAGCTAAACCATTTAGTGCTTTGTAAGTAATAAGCAAGATTTTAAAATGTATACGATGTTTAATAGGGAGCCAGTGCAGTGTTGACAGAACCGGGCTAATATGGTCATACTTCCTGGTTCTAGTAAGAGCTCGAGCTGCTGCGTTTTGGACCAGCTGGAGTTTGTTTATTAAGCGAGCAGGGCAACCACCCAGTAAAGCATTACAGTAATCTAGCCTTGAGGTCATGAAAGCATGAATTAACTGTTCAGCATTTTGCATTGAAAGCATGTGCCGTAATTTAGATATACTTTTGCTAGAAAATGTTTTACAGATGCTAGAAACGTGGCTTTCAAATGAAAGATTGGAATCAAATATTTGAACAGAAGTACTGATTTGCCAAGCATGTATATTGGAATTTACTGTTTCTTCGTTCTGCCAAATGTTTTCTGTCTGTAGACGAGGTGACGGTGACGGAGCGTGTGCTGATGTTCGGTGGTGTTGGACTGGCTGTGGTTGTGTTTTTTTTTTGAGCTCATGAACGCATGAACTAACTGTTCAGCACTGAAAGCATGCGCTGTAATTTAGATATACAAACCCGATTCCAAAAAAGTTGGGACACTGTACAAATTGTGAGTAAAAACAGAATGCAATGATGTGGAAGTTTCAAATGTCAATATTTTATTCAGAACACAACATAGATGACATATCAAATGTTTAAACTGAGAGAATGTATCATTTTAAGGGAAAAATAAGTTGATTTTAAATTTCATGGCATCAACACATCTCAGAAAAGTTGGGACAAGGCCATGTTTCCCACTGTGTGGCATCCCCTCTTCTTTTTCTAACAGTCTGCAAACGTCTGGGGACTGAGGAGACAAGCTGCTCAAGTTTAGGAATAGGAATGTTGTCCTATTCTTGTCTAATACAGGCTTCTAGTTGCTCAACTGTCTTAGGTCTTCTTTGTGGCATCTTCCTCTTTATGATGCTCAAATGTTTTCTATGGTGAAAGATCTGGACTGCAGGCTGGCCATTTCAGTCCCTGGATCCTTCTTCTACGCAGCCATGATGTTGTAAGTGATGCAGTATGTGGTCTGGCATTGTCATGTTGGAAAATGCAAGGTCTTCCCTGAAAGAGACGACGCCTGGATGGGAGCATATGTTGTTCTAGAACTTGGATATCCCTTTCAGCATTGATGGTGCCTTTCCAGATGTGTAAGCTGCCCATGCCACACGCACTCATGAACCCCATCCCATCAGAGATGCAGGCTTCTGAACTGAGCGCTGACAACAACTTGGGCTGTCCTTGTCCTCTTTAGTCCGGATGACATGGCGTCCCAGTTTTCCAAAAAGAACTTCAAATTTTGATTGGTCTGACCACAGAACAGTTTTCCACTTTGCCACAGTCCATTTTAAATGAGCCTTGGCCCAGAGAAAACGCCTGCGCTTCTGGATCATGTTTAGATATGGCTTCTTTTTTGACCTGTAGAGTTTTAGCCGGCAGCGGCGAATGGCACAGTGGATTGTGTTCAAGACAATGTTTTCTGGAAGTATTCCTGAGCCCATGTTGTGATTTCCATTACAGTAGCATTCCTGTATGTGATGCAGTGCCGTCTAAGGGCCGGAGATCACGGGCATCCAGTATGGTTTTCCGGCCTTGACCCTTACGCACAGAGATTGTTCCAGATTCTCTGAATCTTTGGATGATATTATGCACTGTAGATGATGAGAACTTCAAACTCTTTACAGTGTTTCTCTATGAAACTCCTTTCTGATATTGCTCCAGTATGTTTGGCCGCAGCATTGGGGGAATTGGTGATCCTCTGCCCATCTTGACTTCTGAGAGACACTGCCACTCTGAGAGGCTCTTTTTATACCCAATCATGTTGCCAATTGACCTAATAAGTTGCAGATTGGTCCTCCAGCTGTTCCTTATGTGTACATTTAACTTTTCCGGCCTCTTATTGCTCCCTGTCCCAACTTTTTTGGAATGTGTCGCTCTCATGAAATCCAAAATGAGCCAATATTTGGCATGACATTTCAAAATGTCTCACTTTCAACATTTGATATGTTATCTATATTCTATTGTGAATAAAATATAAGTTTATGAGATTTGTAAATTATTGCATTCCTTTTTTATTCACAATTTGTACAGTGTCCCAACTTTTTTGGAATCGGGTTTGTATTTTTAAGATGGTAGAATGCAGTTTTACAGATGTTAGAAACGTGGCTTTCAAATGAAAGATTGGTATCAAAGAGCACACCCAGGTTCCTCACTGACGACGAGGACTTGACAGAGCAGCCATCGAGTGTTAGACAGTATTCTAGGTTACTATGTGCAGAGGTTTTCGGTCCAATAATTAAATATTCAAATATATAAATATGAATTTTTTAGGAAAAGATTTTAGAAAATTACTAGACATCCAATGTTTTATATCAGCTATGCATTCCGTTAATCTTGTGAATTGGTAAGTTTCGTCAGGGGATGAAGAAATATAGAGCTGAGTATCGTCAGCATAACAGTGAAAACTAATGCCATGCTTCCTAATGATACAACCACGACGATAAGAGTAAATCATTTCAAGATCAAGATTCAAGAGTTTTATTTGTCACACACACAGTTATATACAACCGGCAGTGAAATGTGAACCGGTCCGCTCCATGGACAGTGCAAATTCACAGTTAAAAACACAAGGAGGAAATTATAATAGAAATAGGATAAAAAGTACTATATATATATATATCTGTAGAATTATAAATAAATCAAGTAGAAAAAAATAAAATAAAAAAAATAAAAATAAATGAAGTGGAATAAACTGTGCAGTGAGTAAACTGTAGACTTATAAATATGTGGTTAACAAATGTATAAAGAGTATAATGTGCAAACAGGTTTATGACAGGTTGTTACACAGTAACAACGAGAACAGAAAGTGCAGTGCAATGACAGTGTATCGATGTTTATCCTGGCGTGAAGTCACGTGATGTTAAGTGACTGAGTTCAGGAGTCTGATGGCCTGGGGAAGAAGCTCCTCCTGAGTCTCTCAGTTTTGGCCATCAGGCTTCGGAAGCGCTACCAGATGGCAGCAGCGTGAAATGAGGGTTTGCAGGGTGATTAGAGTCCTTGATGATCTTAGTAGCTCTACCTTTGCAGCGTTTGGTGTAGACGCCCTGCAGAGACGGGGAGAGCTGACCCTGAGATACGCTCGGATAAGCGCACGACTCTTTGCAGGGCTTTGCAGTCATGACTGGTGCTGTTCCCATACCACGCTGTGATGCACTGAGTTAGTACACTTTCTATTGCCCCTAAATAGAAAGTTTTCAGGATAGCTGGTGAAACCCTGAATTTCCTCAGCTGGCGCAGGTGGTACAGTCTTTGCCTGGCTTTTTTCACCTGTGTCTGAATGTGAGCAGTCCAGGTCAGGTCCTCGGAGATGTTTACACCCAGGTACTTGAAGCTGCTCACTCTCTCTACTGGTGACCCGCTGATCATGAGGGGGGAGTATGTCCGTTGCTGTCTCTTCCTGAAGTCCACAATCATTTCTTTGGTCTTGCCAACATTCAGAGAGAGACAGTTGTCCTGGCACCATGATGTTAGATGCTCCACCTCGTCCAAGTATGCCGTCTCATTGTTGTTGGAAATGAGGCCCAGGACAACAGTATCATCAGCAAATTTAATGATAGAGGTGGAGCTGTGTGTGGACAAACAGTCATGCGTGTAGAACAAACAGTCATGCGTGTAGAGAGAGTAGAGCAGGGGACTCAGGACACAGCCCTGTAAAAAATCATCTGGATCCAAAGTTCAACAAAAAAAAGAAAAGAAAAACATTTGGGTACCACGTCACTCATTAAACTACTGGAACATGAAACATAATTCATTACATCACACATAATATTTACAAAATAATTTGGCAACCTGAGCGCCAAAACAAACACCAAAAGAAAACCCTCCCTACACCAAAATCCTCCTCAAAACATACTACATATAATTAACATATAACACATGCCCTGAATTAGCGTCTAAACCACAACATAACCGGATTGGAAAAAATGCTCCATTTGCACACAAATCGGCAAATCGCTCTCAACACAGCTTCCCAATGCTTTACGAAATTCAATGAGGGACACATATTCCTCAAAATATGAATCGTAAGCATTACAATAGGAAAAAACTGCAGCATTAAATGTAGCATTAACACATCAATGCAACGCGGCCTACAACAGCAATACTCACAAGCCATCCGCTAGCGTGACCATGAACGGGAATAACCCGCATTTGACAACAAAGGTTAGAGAGAGCGAGACGCAATTACACTTCCTTAAATAACTTCCTACCTGGTTTCTCTGTATATACGCTCAACAGCGCCACCCACAGTACGGAACAGGAAAAATACAAATCATTGACGACTGTCCTGACTGGAAATCCTCACAGATACCATTTCTTTCTAGAAAGGAGCGTAGTAGTAAGGACACTGCCTTTTCTAGTATTTCTGACAGAAAGGGTAGATTTGACTGTAATTGACTAATTCTGTAGGATCAAGTTGAGTTTTTTTAGATTATTAGGTTACATCAGATTATTAAAGAGGTTCAATAATTGGCAATGTTTTCGGTACATATCCTAATGACAAAGATGAGTTAATGATATTAAGAAGAGGATCTATGACCTCTGGTAGCATCTCTTTTAATAGCCTAGTCGGTATAGGGTCGAGCATACATGTTGTTGATTTAGATGATTTAACGAGTTTAGCCAATTATTCTTCTTCTATAGTAGTGAGTGTGTGTGTCTTCCTCTCCTATAGCAGTGAATGAGTGTGTGAGTGTGTGTGTGTGTGTCTTCCTCTCCTATAGCAGTGAATGAGTGTGTGAGTGTGTGTGTGTGTGTGTCTTCCTCTCCTATAGCAGTGAATGAGTGTGTGTGTGTGTGTGAGTGTGTGTGTGTGTCTTCCTCTCCTATAGCAGTGAATGAGTGTGTGTGTGTGTGTGTGTGTGTGTGTGTGTGTGTGTGTGTGTGTGTGTGTGTGCGTGTCTTCCTCTCCTATAGCAGTGTGTGTGTGTGAGTGTGTGTGTGTGTGCGCGTGTCTTCCTCTCCTATAGCAGTGAATGAGTGTGTGTGTGTGTGAGTGTGTGTGTGTGTGTGTGTCTTCCTCTCCTATAGCAGTGAATGAGTGTGTGTGTGTGTGAGTGTGTGTGTGTGTCTTCCTCTCCTATAGCAGTGAATGAATGTGATTTTTTCTCAGTGACACAACAATGCTCTGTCTGATGTGACACTGTAGTAGACGGCTGCATGGTTATAATTTTCTTCCTAATATTATCGATCTTACACGTAAAGAAGTTCATAAAGTCATTACTGCTGTGCTGTTTATAACCATGAGAAGTAGAAGATTTATTTTTGGTTAACTTAGCCACTGTATCAAATAAATACCTAGGGTTGTGTTTGTTTTCTTCTAAGAGAGTCGAGAAATAAGCAGATCTAGCAGTTTTTACAGCCTTTCTGTATGCAATCATGCTCTCTTTCCACAAACTGCGAAAAACCTCTAGTTTTGTTTTCTTCCAGCTGCACTCCATTTTTCTGGCTGCTGTTTTAAGGGCCCGGGTGTGCTCGTTGTACCACGGCGTTGGACTATTTTCTTTAATCTTCTTTAAGCGCCGGGGAGCAACTGTGTCTAAAGTGCTGGAAAAAAGAGAGTCAATAGTTTCTGTTGCAAAATCGAGTTCCTCCAGGCTATCTGGGATGCTGAGGAGATGAAACTGATGAGGAAGATTATTTAAAAGCAATCTTTAGTGGTAGGAATGATAGTTCTACCATATCCGTCTTCTATCATATTAGTCTTCTATTTTAATAAACATTTGGGGGATTTGCATGCTTTATCCCATATAATACTGTTGTTCATGCCAGTGTACAGTGACAGTAATGTATAATATTTACATGTAATTGTAAATGTATTATAAGTATTTTTATGATGTGCTCTTGTTGTTCTTAACAATGCCAGTTTAATAATAAACCAGATTTGATCATGTACAGTATCAGTTAAAAATGCAATAAAGATATTCGCTCTGAGCTGATAAGAAGAGATCAATCTATGCATTCAGACAGCAGATCATAACCTGTAATACTTACATACACTTATAGTCAAGTTTACATTACTAAAAATGTGAGATTACATGATATGTTGAGTTAATGTATGAATTGGCTTACTCAAATATTTAAAGTTCAGAGCAATTAAAAAGTATGATTATAAAATAAAAATAAAAAGTTCTGCTTACTTAAACTTTAAATGTATCAACTTAATAAATTTGAGGCAAATAATTGCCTCAGTTTGATTAGTTTTGCCAAGTTATTTGGGTTTTCAGTCTTTATAGAGTAACGCATTGGTTAGAATTATAAAAATATAAACGAATCTGAATGTACTCGTGTCATACGTATAAATAATCAGGTTATTACTGTTAACTAAAACTTAAAAAAAGTTTTTATTTCTTGAATATGGAAATTAAATATATATATAACTTAAGCTTATTTTATTAAAATTTTAGTTTAATAATAAGTACTAAAATAACAAACTAAAACTAAAATTAAATTAAACACGCTATGAGTAATAAGTAACTTAAGTTTATTTTATTTTAGTAATCAGTACTCAAATAAAAATAATAGAATCTATAATAGATTTAATTTAAAATTAAAATTAAAACTGATCATATAAAAATAAAAACTCAATAGTAAACAATAATAGTATATGAATGAGAGTAATAAATTAAACTCATTTCGTTTTCAGAACAAGCAGATGCTGACGACCAGAAACAATCCAGCCATGAGTAACATTACACATTAACTACCACTGAGACAAGTTTAGCTGTCATCCTGCCTTTATCTGCTGACAAAACACTTAAAACGTCCCGGAATAAAGGAGCGAGTATTAAAGGTCGCTAATACGGAGCCACCTGTCAGATCTCTTTACGATCACACACAGAGAGACACTTATCTGACCTCTCAATCACTTCCCTGAGAGAGCTCCAGTCGATTATCACTGCAGGAATGAAGTTTAAGCTGAAGCTTCCCAACCCGGGTCTGGATGAGCGGATTCCCTCTCACGCCGAGCTGGAGAAGCTGGAGGTGGAGGAGGCTGGAGAGCGGCCGCAGTGGGACAACAAAACCCAGTACATGCTGACCTGTGTGGGCTTCTGTGTGGGGCTGGGCAACGTCTGGAGGTTCCCCTACCTCTGCCAGAGCCACGGAGGAGGTGAGCCCTTCAACATCCATCACACCTGCACACACATACACATCCTGGTGAACTGGCCGTTCTCTGGGAGACTTCTTCAACAGCCTGTTAACATTCGAAAGCTTCAACACTCAACATCCTTGAAACTGCGTACTTTAAAACCTCAATTTCTGAGACATCAACTTCAAATTTGGTTCACAACTTGGTTAGACGTATGACTTAGCTTTAGTAGCAATTTTAGAGTCCAAATACTTTTGTAAAATATTTTGGATTAATTAAACACATGCTTATTTCAGTACATTTGCTTTACATCTCAATTTTTGTGATATCAGCTTCAAATTTGGAACTCAACTTGGTTAGGCTTTGCTTTTCTAGCCATTTTAGAGTCCAAATTATTTTATAAAATAACATTTGTTTTACAGTAAACTTCCATAAGTTTTTTAGACTTCCATTTCTTGAAGTGCGTTCACTTCTGTAATAACCTGCTGAGAGTCTCTTTAACAAGAAACCGACTGTAGCTGTGGATTTCAAAGCATCCTTTAAGATTGAGCTTGGATCTGTTCTCAAGAGAGGAGGCAGTGGTTAAATCTGGACAACCTACAAACATTTACAGACACTCAAAAAGAGTGAGAAAAGGGGAAGACGTGAGAAATCACCGTCAGAGGACACTTATATAAAAACCCACTGTGTCTTAAGAATTTGTCTGACCAACTAGCAATTACCCAGTGGATAATAAGTCTTTCTTTTCAGTCTCAAATTAGACAAATCTAATGTCTTAAAAAGCATTCAGTCCCAAAGAAAACACTTTCAAGACTAGTTTAAGCAGTTCATGCATCCGTATGCAAGAGTATGTGTGTCAATGAGTAATAGGGTTAATATTAAGTGACTAAATATATTTAAACCTCAAAAATCACTAAAACACCTTCACAATTAATCTTTAATTACCCTTAAATTTGAGCATTCTCACTTTAGTTATTTAGCAAATGCATGAATGCAAATTCTTTCAGTAAGTCAAATAATTAATATTGAAGAATACAACATTTGTGGACATTAACATGATTCAAGAACCGAGCACAGTTTGATATTATGTTGTGATATTAGAGCTGTCAGAAATACTGGTAAACCTATTCTTTTTTTCGTGATATTTTGTGACTTTTTCTCATTTACGGTCATGAACAGGCATGCAAAGTTTCGACACTGATGTGTTACAACGTATATTACAAACATGATGTTTACGGGTCAATTTGACGCACATTTTAGGGTTAAAATATCAACAAAACAAACCATTTTGAAAGTATTTTGTCATGTCAGTTCCTCAACTACCCTCAGTGTATTTACCTTTATGTTTCTGCAAATGGAAAAACACTTTTATCCGAATGACGGCACACATTTTCATTGTTAAAATGTTTAATAAGAAAATGTTTATAACATTTAGATAGTGTTCAGTATTAAGCACGTGTTCTTGTGTTGATTTTTGTTTGTAATGTGTGAGAAGTATTAATGTTGAAGATTTACTGTCTGTACTTCAGTTTTTGTTGTTTGTCGCAGTGTGATGTATATTAAATCCATAATGATCATACCCAGAGTTTGAATGTAATTCAAGACTAAAGGCTCGTTCACATCAAGCACAATAACGATATAGTTTTAAAAATCCTTCTAAATGCAAAAGAATAATCCACAGCACAACTGTAACGATAACGGCACAGAGGAACGGTATCGTTGGAATCACTTTCAGAACGTTTTTCTCCAGCTGAAAAGCCAATCAGAATCCATCCTGCTTTAAAGAGGTCAAGCATTTAAAGGGGCAGACGCCAAAACTGCAGTGCTTATAATAAACAGAACGATACCGTGCATTGGTGTGGACGCTGATATAGTTATCGATCATCATATAGTTATGGTCCTTGATGTGAACAGGCCTTTAATATTAGCAGGCTGGATTGATGTGACACTGCCTTTGTTCCAGGAGCGTTTATGATCCCGTTCCTGATCCTCCTGGTCCTGGAGGGAATTCCGCTCCTGCACCTGGAGTTTGCCATCGGGCAGAGACTGAGGAAGGGCAGCGTGGGTGTCTGGAGATCCATCAGCCCGTATCTCACTGGAGTCGGTGAGTCAGATAAGCTGATAACTGACCCCTGAATTATCCACGGCACTGCAGATGAGTTCAGACTAATCATTCCATAGATCATATAACTCACCAGTTATCTGTTATCTTCTGTGTGGTTCCTCAGGCATCGCCTCCATGCTGGCTTCCTTCATAGTGGGCATGTACTACAACACCATCATGGCCTGGGTCATGTGGTACTTCTTCAACTCACTGCAAGATCCACTGCCGTGGAGCCACTGTCCAGTTAATGCCAACAGAACAGGTACTTATTATTTTGCTGAAATTAAGCAATGTTTTAGATACCAGTGACATTTCACCATTCTCAACACCAGCAGAAACTAATAATAGGCTAACAGTAAAAAAAAAAAATCAAAACAGTCAGTAGGCTGCTGTCACTTTAAATGGGTCACGAACTGCATTGTTTTATTAATTTAAATCACAGTTTAAATAATAGATTATTTTCATCCTACTAAGAGAAACAATGTGAAGTTTAGTCACTGGTTTGAGTTACTGACACATAGTCAAAGATCATCTGACTGTATATGATTCATATCAGAAATCACTGGTCTCAGATCAGGCATTAGAATTAACACAGTTACGCACGTTGTGGCATTACTGTCGAGTCCATATCGTAAAAGTCTGTTTGTGGCAAATTTCCCAAAGAATCCACAGTGAAATGTAGCGAACGCCAATAAATAATGCTGAACTGAGACATCCTCATTGGTGAAAATAAATAAGCACATTCCTAGCATTAGGATCCTTTGGAAGGTAATGTTATTTTTAGTCTGTTCGTCTCTCCTCGTCATCTCACTAACACTCCAGTGGGCGGGGCAAAAGTTATATACACATATATACAATATATTAATACACATCCGATTGTTGAACTGAACTTGACCTGGTCAAATAAACCTCTTCCGTGGCTTGAGCGTTCCTAAAGTGAGCGAGTGTCCGTGTGTCTCCCCCTGCAGGCCTGGAGTCAGAATGCGCACGCAGCTCTCCGGTGGATTATTTCTGGTACAGGGAGACTCTGAACAGCTCGACGGCGATCGAGGACTCCGGCGGGCTGCAGTGGTGGCTGGTGCTGTGTTTGTTCTGTGCTTGGATCGTGTTATACGTCTGCTGTATCAGAGGCATCGAAACAACAGGGAAGGTAATGACACACTGACCCGACAAAAACACTTAACATTCAGTGATATCACGGATTTGACTGCACTTACATCAACAGACTTGAGCTGAATTTTCTTGTATTGTCTTCTGTAGAGCTACATTATAGATTCATTGAATGCGTTTCATAATTGATGAACTTTGACACTTATTGAACTGAATCAACATTGAATCTGAACCGACACTTGTCTTCTGCTTTATAGCTTAAACTGAATTTGTTAAATTGAATTAGCATGTCACTAACATTATTTAGCATGTTGCTAACACGATTTAATGTGTTAATCATGCTAGCATGAATTAGCATGTCACTAACATTATTTACGACATGTTGCTAGCATGAATTAGCATGTCACTAGCATTATTTAACATGTTGTTAATGTTTTAACAAGCTGTTAGCATGAATTAGCATGTCACTAGCATGATTTAGCATGTTGTTAACATGTTTTAACACGCTGCTACCATGAATTAGCATGTCACTAGCATGATATAACATGTTGTTAACATGTTTTAGCACACTGCTAGCATGAATTAGGAGGATTTATCGCCCTTGACACATACCACGTCTCTCTCTAGGCCGTGTACATCACCTCCACTCTTCCGTACCTGGTCCTGACCATCTTCCTGATACGAGCTCTGACGCTTAAAGGCTCTCTGAGCGGAATCAAGTTCCTCTTCACTCCAGACGTGAGTTCACCAGCTAATCCTCAGCGCATGTGTTAGCGTACTGAACTAGGGATCTGACGGATCTGCTTACCTGTTTCCAGGTGAACGAGCTGATAAACCCCACGACGTGGCTGGATGCTGGAGCGCAGGTGCTGTTCTCCTTCTCTCTGGCGTTTGGAGGACTCATCTCCTTCTCCAGCTACAACTCTGTGCAGTGAGTGATCCAAAACACAAATCTGACTGATATATACATGAGATAATACACTGTAGCTTACGTTGTACCTAATGATTATTATTCCACCAGCAATAACTGTGAGCAGGACGCTGTCACCATTTCCATCATCAACGCTCTCACCTCGGTTTACTCCGCAACTGTCATTTACTCCATTATTGGCTTCAGAGCGACGGAGAACTATGATGCATGTGTCGAGAGGTGCGTCCTTCCCTGACCATATCACATACATTATATAACGCCACCAAGTGGCACAGTCCCACCACTTTTATAGTGTGTCCTCAGATTGCACATCTCAGAGTGTATCTCATTTCGTTTAGGAGTTATAGATATTTGTATTTATGAGCTTTTTAAGACCTATTTAAGACCCTCTTTAAGACCTATTTAAGACCTTTTAAAGACCCTTTTAAGACCTTTTTAAGACCTTTTTAAGACCCTATTTAAGACATTTTTAAGACCCTTTTAAGACCCTCGGAAACCCTGATGTATTTTTTTGAACAATCAAGCATGAAAGCATATTCAAGTACACCCCAAAAACAAAATTAAGACTTCACAGAAGGGCATAAGACCTCTTTAAAAAAAACTATCTTAACCCCACACTTTTGATGTAACCTAGTTGTATTATATCTGACCGTATAAGGGCTAAAGAACCGCACTTTCTCCACAGTAACATCCTGGCACTGATGAACGGGTTTGATCTGCCGGAGGGAAACATCACAGGGAGCAACTATGAGTCTGTTCTGCAGCATCTCAACAGCACCACACCAGCCGTCATTCAGGAGCTCCAGCTCAAGACCTGCGACATGCAGACACTCCTCAGCGAGGTATATTCCCCTGTCCAAGTGTGTTTATGTTAAGACAAATACGCCAAAAACAGGCAGACGGCAGGCTGACTCATGTTTGATGCAGGGCGTTGAGGGAACCGGATTGGCCTTCATCGTGTTCACCGAGGCCATCACCAAGATGCCCATCTCTCCTCTGTGGTCAGTGCTGTTCTTCATCATGCTCTTCTGTCTGGGACTGTCCACCATGTTCGGGAACATCGAGGGTGTGGTGGTGCCACTCCAGGACCTCAACCTGCTCCCCAAAAAATGGCCTAAAGAAGTGTTCACTGGTAAGCACATCTGCCATGAAGAGCTATCGATGCTGAAATGAGCCCTGCAGGCGTGTCACTCGAGCTGCTCGTGTTTTTCAGGACTCACGTGTGTGGTATCCTTCGTGACGGCGCTCATATTCGTCCAGTCCTCTGGGAACTACTGGCTGGCTCTGTTTGACGGCTTCGCCGGCTCTATCCCTCTGCTGGTAATCGCCTTCTGCGAGATCATCGCTGTCGTTTACGTCTATGGGATTGACAGGTACATGTTCCTAGACTAGATGTTTCACCAGTTATCCAACACGCTTAAAATAAACGTTCTTTATTAGCATTGGAATGTTTCCATATATATAGCGTAAACTAGCTTGCTCCATCAGAAGTGTCAGATGTTTTAATAACACTGCTCTTCCAGGTTCAACGAAGACATCGAGTTCATGGTGGGACACAAGCCCAATATCTTCTGGCAGGTGACGTGGCGGTTCCTCAGTCCTATCATCCTCCTGGTCATTCTGATCTTCTACTTCGTCACGACGGTCAGCAAACAGCTGACCTACAACGTCTGGGACCCCGAATCGGTACGTCGCCCTCTTTAGATGTATTTTCAAAAAAAGAGTATCCTTGTTGACGATGCGGTTTCTATGGAAACTTGCTTCCGTCATGGAATAAAAAAAATAAAGTTAATTGTGACTTTTTTCCCCCAGAATATATATTACAATTCTGACATTATAACTTGCAATTGCAATTGCCCTTTAGTGGAATATAAATTTGTAATTGTGAGTCAATTATCTCGCAATTGTGACTTTCTCGCAATTCCGAGTTTATAGTTTGCAATTGACTTTTTTCTCAGAATTTTGAGTTGCAATTACCTTTTTTATTCCATGGCAAGCAAGCTTCCATACGTTTGACTCTGAAATATGTCACACATTAAAATGGGTGATACACGATTTCATGTGCACTTTAAAGGGGTGTTTGAGTATGATTTGACTTTGCTAACTTTAGTTAGTGTGTAATGTTGCTGTTTGAGCAGAAACAACATCTGCAAAGTTACGACGCTCAAAGTTCAAAGCAAAGCGAGATATTTTCTTTTACAGAAATCACATTTTAAAGACTACAACAAGCGGCTGGTAGGGACTACAACAAGTTAGTGACATCACTAACTCTAACATTTACATAAACATGTTGAGAAGAGGAAGAGTTGTTGTAGTCGAGCACATTTGGGAGTCGCTCAAGCTGTCATCCGTCTTTCACATTTATTGATACAGTACGAACACAAACGCAATAGCATGTCATAAAGCAAAAATGGACAAACCCAGCGATTGAGTTGTTTGAACCCTGCGGTTGAGTTGTTTTAACCCAGCGGTTGAGTTGTTTTAACCCAGCGGTTGAGTTGTTTTAACCCTGCGGTTGAGTTGTTTTAACCCAGCGGTTGAGTTGTTTTAACCCTGCGGTTGAGTTGTTTTAACCCAGCGGTTGAGTTGTTTTAACCCAGCGGTTGAGTTGTTTTAACCCTGCGATTGAGTTGCTTTAAGCCAGCGGTTGAGTTGTTTTAACCCAGCGGTTGAGTTGTTTTAACCCTGCGGTTGAGTTGCTTTAACCCTCTGGAGTCTGAGCTGTTTTGGGGCCCTTTAGAAGTTTTGACATGCTCTGACATTTGTGCTTTTTCAGTTGCTTATAAACATATTAATGGCAAAAGTGTATGGGGGTAGGAAAAATGGGGTAGGAAAAATAATCTTATTTCTGTCTGGAACAGAAACAAGGAACAAGATATCAATCAGAAACAAGATTATTTTTCTTACCCCATTGACAGATAATTTTGCTTATTTTAAGCAAAAACTCACTTAATTTTGATTTTATTTTCAACAAAACAAGAAAAAATATATTATGTAATTTTACTTCTCTAGTAAATGCATCTTGATTTAAGAACTTTTAGATATTTAGATTAGAAACAAGACAAAAATACTAAGAAGACACTAATAAGAATAGTAATATTGTGACACTGAACACAATTCAGTATTCATTAAATACAAATAACTGGTAATGATTAACGTTATAAGTAAAATATTTGGGATTTAAAACAACATAATGCAATGTGATTATGATTTCAAAGAGTATAGGGTGAATTCAGGTTGATTGGGACACTTTTTCCCAGTTATTTCAGTGGTAAACCTTCTGAATCAGTTGATTTTATAAACTATCCGATACACACAATCCTCAAATATCATTTGGAGTTTGGGTTCATTTATGAGACAGGCGTGCACTGCATGATCACGCCAGCGCCACGGCTATTGTCTGTTATATTTGATTCTTATTAAATGAGAAGCAAATATATTAAAAACATTGATTAAAATTAAGATACAATTTATACAAAACGAAATTCACTTTAAATAAATGCTTTCTACAAAACAAAACTTAATGAAGTGGTCAAAATCATTTCCGTACTATATTTATAGCATCTGAGCAGACGTGCTAATAAAAGCTTTACTGATGTTACACTTACAATAGCCTAAACACTTCATAATCTGGCCAAAACAGGCCAAATAAATCTTGTCTAAAAAGTCTTGCATCTATGACATTTTATGTAGCAGCAGGATTCATATTTAAATGGTGTTTTGCGTTTAATATTCACAGACGTTAACAGAATAAACTTACCTCACAATCCTTGCCTGGATCTGTTGCTCTTAGAAATAAACAGCTTTTTCTGAGGTAAAATATTCCAGGATTATTCCTCACCGCATCTCAAACCGATGTGAAGTGTTGATGTGAAGTGCTGATGTGGGCGTTGGTTTGGGCGTCGGCTCTACTCTCATGGATCGCGTCAGATTTGAATCTCAAAAGAACGCGCGCTCCGTGGGCGTGGCGCATTAGCGGGTAATGAGACGATAATGAGACGCTCGCTTTTCAAACAGATTACATAAACACAGAATATTTTTTTCCGATTTGATTTACACTATTTAAATTTCACATGACATTTCAACGTTTCTTTAGACATATGTCTCATGTTTGAGAGACAAATATTTATTAAGTTATAGGTCCTTTTCTGAAGAGAATCTTAATGAACGTCTTTGACAGAGAGGCTGCAGATCACGCATCATGTTTGTTTCCTTTATTTTGCAAGAAGCACAACAATTTGTTTTTATTGTGACTGTACACAAAAAATAATAGAAACTTAACAGATTATAATGATGTATAACACTTGCCTGAATGATAAAAAACGACAGAGTTATTTGAGTCTGTTTGGCACTGATAAGAAAAAAAGTGAGTCTATCACACGGACGTGATAGCTGACTCCAGAGGGTTAACCCAGCGGTTGAGTTGTTTTAGCCCAGCGGTTGAGTTGTTTTAGCCCAGCGGTTGAGTTGTTTTAACCCAGCGGTTGAGTTGTTTTAACTCAGCGGTTGAGTTGTTTTAACCCAGCGGTTGAGTTGTTTTAGCCCAGCGGTTGAGTTGTTTTAACTCAGCGGTTGAGTTGTTTTAACCCAGCGGTTGAGTTGTTTTAGCCCAGCGGTTGAGTTGTTTTAACTCAGCGGTTGAGTTGTTTTAACCCAGCGGTTGAGTTGTTTTAGCCCAGCGGTTGAGTTGTTTTAACCCAGCGGTTGAGTTGTTTTAGCCCAGCGGTTGAGTTGTTTTAACCCAGCGGTTGAGTCTGGGTTCATTTTAAGCCAGCTATAAAGTCATTTTTAAACAATAGTTGGGTCAAATAAAACTACCCAGCAGGTTGGGCAAACATTTAACCCAACCACTGGGCTAAAATAACCCAATTGCTGGGTTTGTCCATTTTCCAAGTTATAACCGTAATTAAACTAAACTATCCCTGTGCTCTCTTCATCAGCAGATATTCTCTGGCTCATCAGTTCCCACACCAGCAGTTTATAGATTATCATGACAGAATATGCTAATCAATGACTGAAGATCGTTAACTCATAAACTCATCCTCTATCCCTTCAGAAACGTCCTGTCTCATTCTACATGTTGTCTCTTCTTCTTGAGTCTCTCCATCATTGTCCGACTCCGGTTTGATCATAAAAGGCTGAACAGTTTCTGTCATTTTCAGTGTGTGTGTGTGTGAGGTAATCAGAGCTGCTAACATGAGCTCTTGAAGCTCCGCCCTCTTACTGAAAGGGGGCGGGGAGCAGCAGCTCATTTGCATTTAAAGGGACACACACAAAAACGGTTTTTGCTCACCCTCAAAAAGTGACAATTTGAACATGCTATAAAAATGATCTATGGGGTATTTTGAGCTCAAACTTCACACACACACACACACACGCTCCGGGGACATCAGAGACTTATTTTACATCTGGTGAAAACGGGCATTATAGGAGCCCTTTTAAAATCGATATAGCTGTTGTTCTAAAGACTAACCTCATCTCACTCTCTCTGACTGAACGCAGGATAACTTCCCAACACTCAAAGAGGTGGAGTACCCGAACTGGATCAGCGCCGTCATCTTCATACTAGCCGGGATTCCCAGTCTCTGCATCCCCGGAGTCGCCATCATCCGGGCTCTGTGGAAACGCTGCTCAAAGGGAGGAGAGAGCGCCATTCCTGAAAAACAGGACATACGTGTGAACACAATAGCCTAGTTTCCGTACGTTTAAATTAGCTTCCTTTATGGAAAACATTTGGAAATGCTCATGCAACGTGATGAACACAATGCAAACTTAAATTATAGACTTACAAAACCACATAAAAGAAGAACGCAATATAAATATGTATAAAGTGTATATGGAGCAATGTAATTGACAATTGCATTTAATAACATTATAGACACTCAAGTCTTTCTGTCATGTATATAATATACTCATGTATAATCATGTTTTTCCGTTGTTTTGCTGGGACTCTATCTACCTTATTTTGCGATGTGTATATTATTCTGAATATATGCGATACTTCTGATTCATTAGCTGCTAAAGTGCAGTAAACCGTAAAACTGTTTGTGTTACAACCCAGTGTGTTTATGAATACGATAATACATTTAAATAATATGATAAGAAATACAGTTTGCTGCAATATCAAATAGCATAACAGAGTTTTTATTCGGATCCAATAACTGGAAGTGAAGAAGTTTTAAAGGATGTTTTCAGTTTGAAGTAGTTTAAAAGCTTACAAAAATAGACAGACAGATTGACAGATAGGGTGCTAGGCTGTTTTAACATTTCGCTAACATGTACCTACTATGAATTAGCATGATAATAGCATGAATTAGCACACTGTTAGTTAATTATTAATGAACGCAATATTTAACATTTTGCTATCATATTTCTAATATCAATCATTTTGCTAACATGATTTAACACATTGTTAACATGTTTTACCATTTTGGTAACATGAATTAGCACATTGTTAACAGATTTTAGCATTTTGCTAGCATGATTTAACACACTGTTAACATGTTTTACAATGTTGCTAGCATGAATGAGCAAAATTGCTAACATGTCTTAGCTTGCTGCTAGCAT
>CM031961.1:139284-141784 GCA_018749465.1 Paracanthobrama guichenoti
AAGAAATGGTGCGATCCCAGGAACATCACCATTCTCTCGCGGTCCTGCTCGCCTCATCTGGAACATTTAACAATCATCTGCCGCCCATTCTATCTGCCGAGGGAGTTTTCTGCGGTTGTCGCGACCGCCGTTTACATCCCACCGCAGGCAGACACAGCGCTGGCTTTATCTGGCCTTCATGATGTTGCCAGCGGGCGTCATAAACCAACATCCCGACGCGGCATTCATTGTCGCGAGGCGATTTTAACAAAGCAAACCTAAAGAAAGTCCTGCCAAACTTTCACCAGCACGTCTCCTGCCCCACACGAGGAGCAAACACACTGGATCACTGCTACTCTCCGTTTAAGAACGCCTATAAAGCGCGGTCACTTCCAGCGTTTGGCAAATCGGATCATGCCGCCATTTTCCTCACACCTGAATACAAACAAAAGCTCCTCCAGGAACCCCCGGTGAGGCGGGAAGTTAAGCGTTGGTCACCCCACTCAGAGACCGCTACAGGCAGCTCTGGGCGATGTGGATTGGGACATGTTCGAGCGAGTTCAGCTGGCGTAAGCGAGTTCACAGCGTGGCGCTTTGCTTCATCAACACGCTTACAGAGCAAGCCACGCAAAACAATAACAATAACGTCCTTCTCAAATCAGAAACCGTGGGTGGACAATTCAATCCAGCGCGGCAGTGAGAGCACGCGCACTGCTGCTTACAACGCCGGTCTCCATTCAGGAATATGAATGAATACAGATCGTCCTGCTATGCTCTCAGGCGAGCAGTTAAAGCCGCAAAACTCCGTTATAAAGACCGAGTGGAGTCTCATTTCCAACTCAACGACTCGCGGCGCATGTGGCAAGGTCTGAGGTCCATCTGCTCGTTTGGATCTAAATCCTCTGCAGAGGTGGCGCTGATCCGTTGCTTGTGAACAGTTAAACTCTTTCTATGCTCGCTTTGACTGTAACGCGGCAGCGCGACTCCGCCAAGTGGCGCGTTAGAGAAATTACTCAGAGCAGCAACAATCACGTGATCTCTGTCTCGAGGATGAAGTTCGGAGAGCACTCAAGCGTGTGGGCGTCAGGAAAGCTGCTGGGCGGATGGTATTTCAGGTCGTGTTCTGCGGTCCTGTGCTGATCAGCTCACCGGGTTGTTTACATCCATCTTTAATGAGTCCTCGCTACATCTGTGGTCCCCACCTCCTTCAAAAAATCCACCATCATCCCTGTCCCTAAGAACAGTAAACCCTCTTGCCTAAATGACTATCGTCCAGTGGCTCTCACGCCTATAGTCATGAAGGTCTTTGAGAGACTCATTAAAAACACCATTTGTGCCTTCATTCCTGACACTTTGGACCCTCTTCAGTTTGCCTATCGTCCCAATAGATCGACTGAAGATGCCATCTCTCATGTCCTCCACTCCTCCCTCACTCACATCGACAGCAAAAGTGGGAAACTACGTTAAGACTGCTATTTATTGACTATAGCTCAGCCTTTAACACCATAGTTCCCACCAAGCTAACCTCCAAACTCCTGGATCTCGGCCTGAATCCTTCTCTCTGCCACTGGATTGAGGACTTCCTCACTGGCAGGCCTCAGGTGGTGAGAATAGGCCAGTCCACCTCCACCTCCATCTCCCTGAGTGTGGGTGCTCCACAGGGCTGTGTCCTGAGCCCCTGCTCTACTCTCTCTACACGCATGACTGTTTGTCCACACACAGCTCCACCTCTATCATCAAATTTGCTGATGATACTGTTGTCCTGGGCCTCATTTCCAACAACAATGAGACGGCATACTTGGGCGAGGTGGAGCATCTAACATCATGGTGCCAGGACAACTGTCTCTCTCTGAATGTTGGCAAGACCAAAGAAATGATTGTGGACTTCAGGAAGAGACAGCAACGGACATACTCCCCCTCATGATCAGCGGGTCACCAGTAGAGAGAGTGAGCAGCTTCAAGTACCTGGGAGTAAACATCTCCGAGGACCTGACCTGGACTGCTCACATTCAGACACAGGTGAAAAAAAGCCAGGCAAAGACTGTACCACCTGCGCCAGCTGAGGAAATTCAGGGTTTCACCAGCTATCCTGAAAACTTTCTATTTAGGGGCGATAGAAAGTGTTTTAACTCAGTGCATCACAGCGTGGTATGGGAACAACAGCACCAGTCATGACCGCAAAGCCCTGCAAAGAGTCGATGCGCTTATCCGAGCGTATCTCAGGGTCAGCTCTCCGTCTCTGCAGGACGTCTGCTGCAAAGGTAGAGCTACCAAGATCATCAAGGACTCTAATCACCCTGCAAACCCTCATTTCACGCTGCTACCATCTGGTAAGCGCTTCCAAGCCTGATGGCCAAAACTGAGAGACTCAGGAGGAGCTTCTTCCCCAGGCCATCAGACTCCTGAACTCAGTCACTTAACATCACGTGACTTCACGTCAGGATAAACATCGATACACTGACATTGCACTGCACTTTCTGTTCTCGTTGTTACTGTGTAACAACCTGTTATAAACCTGTTT
>CM031961.1:146784-164284 GCA_018749465.1 Paracanthobrama guichenoti
TAGGGGTAGGGTGTGTGTGTGTGTGAGATGGGTAGGTTTAGGGTGGTGTGTGTGTGTGTGAGATGGGTAGGTTTAGGGGTAGGGTGTGTGTGTGTGTGAGATGGGTAGGTTTAGAGGTAGGGTGTGTGTGTGTGTGAGATGGGTAGGTTTAGGGGTAGGGTGTGTGTGTGTGTGGGGTAGGTTTAGGGGTAGGGTGTGTGTGTGTGTGAGATGGGTAGGTTTAGGGGTAGGGTGTGTGTGTGTGGATGGGTAGGTTTAGGGGTGGGGTGTGTGTGTGTGAGATGGGTAGGTTTAGGGTATGGTGTGTGTGTGTGTGAGATGGGTAGGTTTAGGGGTAGGGTGTGTGTGTGTGTGAGATGGGTAGGTTTAGGGGTATGGTGTGTGTGTGTGAGATGGGTAGGTTTAGGGGTAGGGTGTGTGTGTGTGAGATGGGTAGGTTTAGGGGTAGGGTGTGTGTGTGTGAGATGGGTAGGTTTAGGGTTTGTGTGTGTGTGAGATGGGTAGGTTTAGGGTAGTGTGTGTGTGTGTGAGATGGGTAGGTTTAGGGGTATGGTGTGTGTGTGTGTGAGATGGGTAGGTTTAGGGGTAGGGTGTGTGTGTGTGAGATGGGTAGGTTTAGGGTAGGGTGTGTGTGTGTGAGATGGGTAGGTTTAGGGGTAGGGTGTGTGTGTGTGAGATGGGTAGGTTTAGGGGTAGGGTAGAGAATATACAGTTTGTACAGTATAAAATCAATACGCATATGGAGTGTGCCCATAAAACATGTAAACACAGCATGTGTGTGTGTGTGTGTGTCAGGTGCGTTCCTGATCCCGTACCTGATCGCGCTGGTCTTCGAGGGTCTGCCGCTGCTGTATTTGGAGCTGGCCATCGGTCAGAGTCTGAGGAAGGGCAGCATCGGCGTCTGGCACACCATCTCTCCTCTGCTGGGCGGAGTGGGTGAGTGTGTGTGTGTGTGTGTGTGGGTTCATCTGCACGGCCTTAAGAGACAGACAGAGATCACATTATATCAGGTGTTGAATATCACACAGATGTATTGAGATGTTATAAAGATTTCTAATGAAAATTGATCACAGGAATAAATCACTACTGTATATTCACACAGAGAACAGCTGATCTACACTGGAGGAGTATTACACTGATCTACTGGAGTTATGAGCAGATTCATGAGCAGAAGAGACTCTTTCAGAAACATTAAAGAATCATAATCATAATGCATGTTGTTTTCTTGTGATTTTCCATGAGGAAATGTTTAGAGCGTGTTTCTGTAAATCAAACACTTTATGAGTTCATAAAGCATGATGAGTGATTCCAGTACACACGTCTGCAGGCGTGGCGTCCATGTTCCTCTCCTTCCTGGTGGGATTGTTCTATAACACCATCCTGGCCTGGGTCCTGTGGTACTTCTTCCACTCGTTCCAGGATCCGCTGCCCTGGAGTCAGTGTCCCGTCAACGCCAACAACACGGGTACAGAGACAGCACACACTCTTTACTGTAACATGATGAAGACTAATGAAGCGCATGATGTTCAGGACACCCTGTCTGGATAAATATGATTTCTTTCACATTAAATTCCGACTTTCCATCATGCAATTCCGACTCCGACTTTCCATCACGCAATTCCGACTATGATCTTATAAAATTATAAACAAATCTAAATAAAAAGTAAAGAAATATGCATATATACAAAAAAAATGTATAATGAAAATTCATCAAAATAAACGAAGAATAAACAATACTGTTTATTAATAGTAAGGTAGTTTTTGTAGTTTAAGTTTAGGTATTGGGTTGGATTATGGGATGTAGAATAAGGCATTAATAAGTGCTAATAAACAGCCACTATCCTGGTAATATGCATGCTAATAATCAACTAGTTAATAGTGGGAATTGAACCCTAAACTAAAGATATTCTATAACAGTATTGGCTCATATTAGTGCGGTGGGCTGATGTCTCACAGGTTACGTCGAGGAGTGTGTGGTCAGCACACCGGTCAACTACTACTGGTACAGGCAGACGCTGAACATCTCTCCAGACATCGAGCAGAGCGGCTCGCTGCAGTGGTGGCTCGTCCTGTGCCTGGGCTCGGCCTGGGGCATCGTCTACATCTGCTTCATCCGGGGCATCGAGACCATCGGGAAGGTGACCGCACACACCGTTAGCATGCTGCATCATTGTGTGTGTGTGTGTGGTTAACGTGGTGACTGTGCAGGCCGTGTACGTGACCGCGACCTTCCCGTACCTGGTGCTGACCATCTTTCTAGTGAGGGCCCTCACATTACCCGGGGCCGCCGAGGGCCTTCAGTACCTCTTCACACCAGACGTGAGTCTCACAGCATAGATCTGCCATACGCAGACACCAGCGGGAGACTAAGGTGTGTGTGTGTGTGTGTGATCTCTCTCTGCAGTGGACGTTGCTGACTGACCCTCGGGTGTGGCTGGACGCCGCCACGCAGATCTTCTTCTCTCTGTCTCTGGCCTTTGGAGGACTCATCGCCTTCTCCAGCTACAACCCCAAAAAGTGCGACACACTGTCAGAAGGGCGCAAAAAAAATGATTCTGTTACACAATTGTGGTTAAAATAATGCATTCTTAATGAATAAAGCATATACAGTATATAACAGGTGCGTGCATGTTTCCCTCAGGAATAACTGTGAGCGAGACGCGGTGCTTGTGGGATGCATTAACAGTGCCACGTCCCTCTACGCCTCCATTCCCATATTCGCCATCCTGGGCTTCAAGGCCATGAGCAACTTCAACACCTGCATCAACAGGTGACGCACACACTGATGGATTCATGCACCAACGGTGTGTAAACGACTGCGAGGTCTGATTGACAGCTGTGTGTGTGTGCAGTAACATCCTGGATCTGACCAACGCCTTCGACATCGGGGACAGAAACATCACGGCTGAGAACTACGAGAGCTGGCTGACGGATCTGAACACAACCGATCCGGAGAAAGTCTCCGGGCTCAACCTCAAACACTGCGTCCTCAAGAACTTCCTGGACCAGGTAAAGCTGGAAAATCCGACTTTCTATCACGCAACTCCGACTTTCCATCACGCAACTCCGACTCTGACTTTCCATCACGCAACTCCGACTTTCCATCACGCAACTCCGACTTTACATCACGCAATTCTGACTCAGACTTTACATCACGCAATTCCGACTTTTCATCACGCAACTCCGACTTTACATCACGCAACTCCGACTCAGACTTTCCATCACGCAACTCCGACTTTACATCACGCAACTCCGACTTTACATCACGCAAATTCCGACTCTGACTTTACATCACGACTTTCCATCACGCAACTCCGACTTTACATCACGCAATTCTGACTCAGACTTTACATCACGCAATTCCGACTTTTCATCACGCAACTCCGACTTTACATCACGCAATTCCGACTCAGACTTTACATCACGCAATTCCGACTTTACATCACGCAACTCCGACTTTACATCACGCAATTCCGACTTTACATCACGCAACTCCGACTTTACATCACGCAATTCCGACTTTACATCACGCAACTCCGACTCTGACTATACATCAGGCAACTCCGACTCCACATCACACAATTCCGACTTTACATCACGCAACTCTGACTCCGACTTTACATCACGCAATTCCGACTTTACATCACGCAACTCCGACTTTACATCACGCAACTCTGACTCCGACTTTACATCACGCAATTCCGACTTTACATCAGGCAACTCCGACTCCACATCACACAATTCCGACTTTACATCACGCAATTCCGACTTTACATCAGGCAACTCTGACTCCGACTTTACATCACCGACTTTAGGGCGGCGCCTGAATAATCGGCTGCGGCCCGGAGGCTTGCTCCAAACTTCATTTCGTTATACTGTACTTATACATGTGTAATGACGAATAAACTTCAACTTCACGCAATTCCGACTTTACATCACGCAATTCTGACTTTACATCACGGAATTCCGACTTTACATCAGGCAACTCCGACTCTACATCACACAATTCCGACTTTACATCACGCAATTCTGACTTTACATCACGGAATTCCGACTTTACATCAGGCAACTCCGACTCTACATCACACAATTCTGACTTTACATCACGCAATTCTGACTCAGACTTTACATCACGCAATTCCAACTTTACATCACGCAATTCCGACTTTACAACACGCAATTCCGACTTTACTTTTGAACGCTAGTGTATATACAGTGGCCCGGCGTCTCTCTCTTACCCAGAGTGCTTCAGGAACGGGTCTGGCGTTCATCGTGTTCACGGAGGCGGTGATCGAGATGCCGGGCTCTCAGGTGTGGGCTGTGCTGTTCTTCGTTATGCTCTTCAGCCTGGGCCTGTCCTCCATGTTCGGGAATCTGGAGGGCGTCCTGACGCCGCTGCTGGATCTGCACATGGTGCCCAAGTGGATGCCCAAAGAGCTCTTCACAGGTACCCAATCCTGAGACACGGCCGTAAGCGAATGAGGCGGGGCGTATGCTAATGATGTGCTAATGCAGGTCTGATCTGTGTGGTGAGCTTCCTGACGGCGCTGATCTTCACACTGGGATCTGGGAACTACTGGCTGGAGATCTTCAACAGTTACGTGGGCTCCGTCCCGCTCCTCGTCATCGCCTTCTTCGAGATCATCGCCGTTGTGTGCTTCTACGGGATGAAGCGGTCGGAAAATCCATCCTTTCATTTTAAAGCCAGCTTTGCCATCAGTAAAAATCACTAAAGCAAAAGGTCTTGAAAGTAGATAAACAGTAGATAAAAATCATAAAAATGTAAACTATAAATAAATAATTAAATGCAAAAAATTACAAATGTACAATTAAAATCAATTACAAACAAGAAAAAACTAATTAAATCAAATCACAAAAGTCCTAGATTAAAAAAATGTTAAAAATACAAAACAGACTAAATCATAAAACATAATAAAAATAATTTAAAACAAATAAAACACTTTGTTAAAAATTTGTTAAATCATTAAAAATGTAATTAAAAATTAAAAACTTTCTACATATTTAATAATTAATGTAAAATTAAAAAGAACATTTTAAAAATCAAAAACAAATCATAAAAATAACTTTTAAAATACAAACAAATCAAAATAAAACACTTACTAAAATGTGTTAACTTTTTAAAAATGTGATTAAAATAAATATGAAAACTAAAATATTATATAAAACATTTTTAATAAAAGACATTTCTACCCATTTAATCATAAATGTACAATTAAAATAAATAATATTAAAATTAAAACAAATCATAAAGTAAAACTTTTTGAACAAAAACAAACATCAAAATAAAACAATTTTGAAATATTTGATTTGTTTAGCTCTACGTCAGGTGACCATTACACAACATCAGAGAACTGCGAGCCATCATTAAACTATGAACTTATAAACTGTTGAAATATGAAATAATCTCAATATTTGAGCTGTGAGAGTTTCAGTATCAGACGCAGCGTTTGTGGCGGTCTGGGACTGACTGTGTGTGTGTGTGTGTGTTCCAGGTTCAGCGATGACATCGAGCACATGACGGGCCGGCGGCCGAACCTGTACTGGCGCGTGTGCTGGATGGGCATCAGTCCCGTCATGCTGCTGGTGGTTCTGGTGGCGTACGTCGTGGTCCAGGTCCAGGAACACCCCACCTATCCCGCCTGGAACCCTGGATATGTGAGTGTGAAAGCAGCAGAACATTATAACCTTCTTCCCTGCTGTGATGATGTTTACCGGCTTTAGAGTTTTAAAATACCAAAATGTACTAATATAAAAATCATAACATTTAAATGAATATATTTAAAATAAAAATATAATAAATAAATAAACAAGTAAAACAGAGAAAAAGCATAATTATGCTAATGCAAAACAATTACTAAAATTAAATCTTAAATATAAAATTGAAATAATTGTCATATAAAAATTATATTAAATCATAAAAATGCAAAATTACAATTATTTCAAAATACAAAACACTTACTAAAATGTAATCATAACTGTAAAATTAAAAAGATACATTTTAAAAACAAACAGAAGTTAAATTAAATCATAAAAATGTGAAATTAAAATGATCTTAAAATGCAATTTAATTTAAAAATAAAAATGTAAATGATTTTTCTAAATTAAAAATGAAAATTATTTTAAAATGAAAACACATTTTAAATTAAATAAAAAACAAAACACATTTAATAAATTTAAATATAAATAAAAAACACAAAAAACAGTTAAACTAAATTAAAAAGCAAAATTAATAATCTTAAAATGCAAAACACTAAAATTAAATCATAAATATAAAATTAAAATTAATAATTGTAAATAAAACCGAAAATTTGATTCAATCATAAAATACAAAACACTTACTAAAATTGAAGCAAATGTAAAATTAAAAAGATTAATTTTAAATAAAACAAATTTAAATTAAATTAAACAATTTAAATTATTTTTAAATAAAACAAAAAATTAAAATTAAATCTTAAATGCAAAGTAAATTCTAATTATTGTAAAATGCAAAACAACACCTGTTAAAATTAAATCAAATATAAAATGAAACAAATTCAAATGAAAAAAGTAAATCAAGTAAATTTAAGCAAATCAAAAAAGCAAAAATTAATAAATCTTAATATTAATTTTAAATCATAAAATACAAAACACTTCCTAAAATCAAATGCAAAATTAAAAAGATTAATTTTAAATAAAAAATTTAATTAAATCATAACAATTAAAATGATTTAAAAACACAAACGCAAGCCTAATCCTGGAGTGAGATGATGAGTGTGTAACTGAGCCCTGATGTGCAGGAGCGGTTCCCGGAGACGGAGGTGAAGCCGTACTCGGACTGGGTGTTTGCCATCTGTGTTCTGCTGAGCTCCGTCCCTGTGCTGTCCATCCCCATCGTGGCCGTTTACAGACTCATCAGACGGCAGACGCGCTCACAGACCGGCCGCAGCTTCCCAAACCCCTACAGCAACTCTGCCTTCACAGCCGACGGACAGGGCGACTCCTTCAAACAGATCTAGAGGAGCCGTCCCGGGACACACACCCTCCAAACCCCTACAGCAACACACACCCTCCAAACCCCTACAGCAACCCGGCCTTCACAGCCGACGGACAGGGCGACTCCTTCAGACCGATCTAGAGGAGCCGTCCCGGGACACACACCCTCCAAACCCCTACAGCAACACACACCTCCAAACCCCTACAGCAACCCGGCCTTCACAGCCGACGGACAGGCGACTCCTTCAGACCGATCTAGAGGAGCCGTCCCGGGACACACACCCTCCAAACCCCTACAGCAACACACACCCTCCAAACCCCTACAGCAATCCGGCCTTCACAGCCGGACAGGGCGACTCCTTCAGACCGATCTAGAGGAGCCGTCCCAGGACACACACCCTCCAAACCCCTACAGCAATCCGGCCTTCACAGCCGACGGACAGGGCGACTCCTTCAGACCGATTTAGAGGAGCCGTCCTGGGACACACACCCTCCAAACCTCTGCAGCAACCCGGCCTTCACAGCCGACGGACAGGGCGACTCCTTCAGACCGATCTAGAGGAGCCGTCCCGGGACACACACCCTCCAAACCCCTACAGCAATCCGGCCTTCACAGCCGACGGACAGGGCGACTCCTTCAGACCGATCTAGAGGAGCCGTCCCGGGACACACACCCTCCAAACCCCTACAGCAACCCGGCCTTCACAGCCGACGGACAGGGCGACTCCTTCAGACCGATTTAGAGGAGCCGTCCCGGGACACACACCCTCCAAACCTCTGCAGCAACACACACCCTCCAAACCCCTACAGCAACCCGGCCTTCACAGCCGACGGACAGGCGACTCTTCAGACCGATTTAGAGGAGCCGTCTCGGGACACACACCCTCCAAACCTCTGCAGCAACACACACCCTCCAAACCCCTACAGCAACCCAGCCTTCACAGCCGATGGACAGGGCAACTCCTTCAGACCGATCTAGAGGAGCCGTCCCGGGACACACACCCTCCAAACCCCTACAGCAACACACACCCTCCAAACCCCTACAGCAATCCGGCCTTCACAGCCGACGGACAGGGCGACTCCTTCAGACCGATCTAGAGGAGCCGTCCCGGGACACACACCCTCCAAACCCCTACAGCAACCCGGCCTTCACAGCCGACGGACAGGGCGACTCCTTCAGACCGATTTAGAGGAGCCGTCCCGGGACACACACCCTCCAAACCTCTGCAGCAACACACACCCTCCAAACCCCTACAGCAACCCGGCCTTCACAGCCGACGGACAGGCGACTCCTTCAGACCGATTTAGAGGAGCCGTCTCGGGACACACACCCTCCAAACCTCTGCAGCAACACACACCTCCAAACCCCTACAGCAACCCAGCCTTCACAGCCGATGGACAGGGCAACTCCTTCAGACCGATCTAGAGGAGCCGTCCCGGGACACACACCCTCCAAACCCCTACAGCAACACACACCCTCCAAACCCCTACAGCAACCCGGCCTTCACAGCCAACGGACAGGGCAACTCCTTCAGACCGATCTAGAGGAGCCGTCCCGGGACACACACCCTAAAAACCCCTACAACAACCCAGCCTTCACAGCCGATGGACAGGGCAACTCCTTCAGACCGATCTAGAGGAGCCGTCCCGGGACACACACCCTAAAAACCCTACAACAACCCAGCCTTCACAGCCGATGGACAGGGCAACTCCTTCAGACCGATCTAGAGGAGCCGTCCCGGGACACACACCCTCCAAACCCCTACAACAACCCAGCCTTCACAGCCGACGGACAGGGCAACTCCTTCAAACCGATCTAGAGGAGCCGTCCCGGGACACACACCCTAAAAACCCCTACAACAACCCAGCCTTCACAGCCGATGGACAGGGCAACTCCTTCAGACCGATCTAGAGGAGCCGTCCCGGGACACACACCCTAAAAACCCCTACAACAACCCAGCCTTCACAGCCGATGGACAGGGCGACTCCTTCAGACCGATCTAGAGGAGCCGTCCCGGGACACACACCCTAAAAACCCCTACAACAACCCAGCCTTCACAGCCGATGGACAGGGCGACTCCTTCAGACCGATCTAGAGGAGCTGTCCCGGGACACACACCCTAAAAACCCCTACAACAACCCAGCCTTCACAGCCGATGGACAGGGCGACTCCTTCAGACCGATCTAGAGGAGCCGTCCCGGGACACACACCCTAAAAACCCCTACAACAACCCAGCCTTCACAGCCGATGGACAGGGCGACTCCTTCAGACCGATCTAGAGGAGCCGTCCCGGGACACACACCCTCCAAACTTCTACAGCAACCCGGCCTTCACAGCCGACGGACAGGGCGACTCCTTCAAACCGATTTAGAGGAGCCGTCCCGGGACACACACCATCTCAGGATCTTCAGTACGCTTCCAATTCAAACCAACATGTGCCTGAGGAAGACTCTGACATTTCTGTAAATTATTTAAAATTACTTACAAAAAAATATTAGCCACAAATGTTTGTCCTTAAACTATGTGGGGAAAAACAATGACTTTTATTCTGCAAAATGATGCTGGGAATATAAAACACACGATGTACTCAACGACACAGTTTACAGAACTCAACTTTTTTTAAACGTGATTTTTTTTTATTTACAATTTTTGAAAGTGTTTATTAATTTTTATATATACAAATATTAAGTGTGAGATATATATATATATATATTGTTTTTGAAAGAAAATATGCTCATCAAGCCTGCCTTCATTTGATCAAAAATACAGAAAAAAAACTAACATTGTGAAATATTATTACAATTTAAAACAATGGTTTTCTATTTTAATATACTTTAAAATATAACATATTTCTGTGATGCAAAGCTGAATTAAACATGTACTCGACACTTTAATTTTTTGAAGTGTTTTTTAATTTTCTTATATAAAAATATTAAGTGTTATATATAAATAAGTAATATGTATAAATGAAAATATACACACACACACACATTTAGTCCTCAGAGTTGATGTGTTAGAAGCAGGAAAAATGGGCAAGCGTAAGGATTTGAGCGAGTTTGACAAGGGCCAGATTGTGATGGCTAGACAACTGGGTCAGAGCATCTCCAGAACTGCAGCTCTTGTGGGGTGTTCCCGGTCTGCAGTGGTCAGGATCTATCAAAAGTGCTCCAAGGAAGGAACAGTGGTGAACCGGCCACAAGATTCAAGATTCAAGATTCAAGAGTTTTATTTGTCACATACACAGTTATATACAGAATATACAACCGGCAGTGAAATGTAAACAGGTCCGCTCCATGGACAGTGCAAATTCACAGTTAAAAACACAAGGAAGAAATTATAATAGAAATAGGATATAAAAAAGTACTATCTATATATATATATATATATCTGTAGAATTATAAATAATCAAGTCAAGAGAAAAAAAAGGTAACAAATAAGGATAAAGTGGAATAAAATAATTGAAGTAGACTTTGCAGTGAGTAAACTGTAGACTTATAAATATGTGGTTAACAAATGTATAAGAGTATAATGTGCAAACAGGTTTATGACAGGTTGTTACACAGTAACAACGAGAACAGAAAGTGCAGTGTAATGTCAGTATATCGATGTTTACCCTGAAGTGAAGTCACGTGATGTTAAGTGACTGAGTTCAGGAGTCTGATGGCCTGGGGAAGAAGCTCCTCCTGAGTCTCTCAGTTTTGGCCATCAGGCTTGGGCGCGCTACCAGATGGCAGCAGCGTGAAATGAGGGTTTGCAGGGTGATTAGAGTCCTTGATGATCTTGGTAGCTCTACCTTTGCAGCGTTTGGTGTAGACGTCCTGCAGAGACGGGAGAGCTGACCCTGAGATACGCTCGGATAAGCGCACTACTCTTTTTGCAGGGCTTTGCGGTCATGACTGGTGCTGTTCCCATACCACGCTGTGATGCACTGAGTTAATACACTTTCTATCGCCCCTAAATAGAAAGTTTTCAGGATAGCTGGTGAAAGCCTGAATTTCCTCAGCTGGCGCAGGTGGTACAGTCTTTGCCTGGCTTTTTCACCTGTGTCTGAATGTGAGCAGTCCAGGTCAGGTCCTCGGAGATGTTTACTCCCAGGTACTTGAAGCTGCTCACTCTCTCTACTGGTGACCCGCTGATCATGAGGGAGTATGTCCGTTGCTGTCTCTTCCTGAAGTCCACAATCATTTCTTTGGTCTTGCCAACATTCAGAGAGAGACAGTTGTCCTGGCACCATGCTGTTAGATGCTCCACCTCGTCCAAGTATGCCGCCTCATTGTTGTTGGAAATGAGGCCCAGGACAACAGTATCATCAGCAAATTTGATGATAGAGGTGGAGCTGTGTGTGGACAAACAGTCATGCGTGTAGAGAGAGAGTAGAGCAGGGGCTCAGGACACAGCCCTGTGGAGCTCCCACACTCAGGGTGATGGAGGTGGAGGTGGACTGGCCTATTCTCACCACCTGAGGCCTGCCAGTGAGGAAGTCCTCAATCCAGTGGCAGAGAGAAGGATTCAGGCCGAGATCCAGGAGTTTGGAGGTTAGCTTGGTGGGAACTATGGTGTTAAAGGCTGAGCTATAGTCAATAAATAGCAGTCTTACGTAGTTCCCACTTTTGCTGTCGATGTGAGTGAGGGAGGAGTGGAGGACATGAGAGATGGCATCTTCAGTCGATCTATTGGGACGATAGGCAAACTGAAGAGGGTCCAAAGTGTCAGGAATGAAGGCGCAAATGGTGTTTTTAATGAGTCTCTCAAGACCTTCATGACTATAGACGTGAGAGCCACTGGACGATAGTCATTTAGGCAAGAGGGTTTACTGTTCTTAGGGACAGGGATGATGGTGGATTTTTTGAAGGAGGTGGGGACCACAGATGTAGCGAGGACTCATTAAAGATAGATGTAAACAACCCGGTGAGCTGATCAGCACAGGACCGCAGAACACGACCTGAAATACCATCCGGCCCAGCAGCTTTCCTGGCGCCCACACGCTTGAGTGCTCTCCGAACTTCATCCTCCGAGACAGAGATCACGTGATTGTTGCTGCTCTGAGTAATTTCCTCTAACGCGCCACTTGGCGGAGTCGCGTTGCCGCGTTACAGTCAAAGCGAGCATAGAAAGAGTTTAACTCGCTTCACGAGCAACGGATCAACGCTTGCCTCTGCAGAGGATTTAGATCCAAAGGAGCAGATGGACCTCAGACCTTGCCACATGCGCCGCGAGTCGTTGAGTTGGAAATGAGACTCCACTCGGTCTTTATAACGGAGTTTTGCGGCTTTAACTGCTCGCCTGAGAGCATAACAGGACGATCTGTATTCATTCATATTCCCTGAATGGAGACCGGCGTTGTAAGCAGCAGTGCGTGTGTTCACTGCCGCGCGATTGAATTGTCCACCCACGGTTTCTGATTTGAGAAGGACGTTATTGTTATTGTTTGCGTGGCTTGCTCTGTAAGCGTGTCGATGAAGCAAAGCGCCACGTCTGTGAACTTCGCTTACGTCCAGCTGAACTCGCTTCGAACATGTCCCAGTCAACGCCATCAAGAGCTGCCTGAAGCGCGGTCTCTGAGTGGGGCGACCAACGCTTAACTTCCGCCTCACCGGGGTTCCTGGAGGAGCTTTTTTGTTTGTATTCGGAGTGAGGAAAATGGCGGCATGATCCGATTTGCCAAACGCTGGAAGTGACCGCGTTTTTATAGGCGTTCTTAACGGAGAGTAGCAGTGATCCAGTGTGTTTGCTCTCGTGTGGGGCAGGAGACGTGCTGGTGAAAGTTTGGCAGGACTTTCTTTAGGTTTGCTTTGTTAAAATCGCCCGCGACAATGAATGCCGCTGGCGGATGTTGGTTTATGACGCCGCTGGCAACATCATGAAGGCCAGATAAAGCCAGCGCTGTGTCTGCCTGCGGTGGGATGTAAACGCGGTCGCGACAACCGCAGAAAACTCCTCGGCAGATAGAATGGGCGGCAGATGATTGTTAAATGTTCCAGATGAGGTGAGCAGGACCGCGAGAGAATGGTGATGTTCCTGGGATCGCACCATTTCTTGTTGATCATGAAACACACTCCACCGCTTTTGGATTTACCGGCCTCGGCTGTTCTGTCCATCCAAAAACAGAGAAGTTCTCCGACGGCGTCACAGCTGTGTCCGGGACCGCGGGCGTGAGCCATGTTTCAGACAAACAATAGATATTACAGTCTCTCATGTCCCGTTGAAAACTTATCCTGGCTCTAAGATCGTCCATCTTATTATCCAAGGATTGAACATTTGCTAGAAGAATGCTCGGGAGAGGAGGTCTGAATGCCCTTTTCCTCAGTCTGTTACGGATACCAGCACGTTTCCCACGGTGTTTCTTTGTTTCTACGCCGCTGGCTCTGTCCATTGTTCAACTCGGCGTTCAAGAATCTCAGATGGCCACAGAGGATCGGGCGAAAGTGTCCTGAAACAGTCCAGTGTAGAGGTAACCAATGTCCAAAAGAGTTTTGCTGTCGTAGTAGATCAATGCAGATGATAAGTTTGTAAAACTGAGAGTAAAAGAAAGTAAAATAGTAAATAAAGCACAGTCTTCGCGGAGGTGTTCCTGAACGGCGACCAAACACAGCGGCGCCATTTTGTATCAAAACACAGGGCCGCCCATGACCACAGGGTCATGCGGGCGCCAAGGCTCATTGATGCACGTGGGGAGCGAAGGCTGGCCCGTGTGGTCCGATCAAACAGACGAGCTACTGGAGCTCAAACTGCTCAAGAAGTTAATGCTGGTTCTGATAGAATACATTAATAGTGGAGCCAGTCCTCGACGGGTCAGGGCTGTTTTGGCAGCAAAAGGGCAGTCATAATGTTATGCCTGATCGGTGTAGAGATGTGTATATATGTTTTGTCGGGCTGAGTTTCTAGTGGAAATCAATGTTTTACTATTGAAAGACGAATGTTCTTTAGCATCATGTTTCCTCTGGTCACACATTACAGACGTCAGGGAGTTTATGGAGTTTGTACATTTCCATTAACTGCCTCTGAACTGTGTTCTGCTCACGTTCCCTCGCGGACAGATGAGACGGAGTTAGTCAGTAACCAGAATAACGAGTGTTTACAGTGGCATAAACACGACTGAACACTGAACATCCCAGCATGTTTGATGATCCAGAGGAGATTATACAAATAAAAACACTCTTTCTACAAACAGTGCATTTCTTCTGTTGTCTGAGCTTGTTGAGTTTCTGTAAAATACACATTAGACACGTGAACGGAGCTGTAATTACTGCACTAGCTGAAAATGAGATCAAATTAAAGGCACAATATGTAATTTTTCATCTCTTACTCAAAACAAAGGCGTGTCTTGACTCTTGAGTGGGCGGAGCTTTTATTCTGCCGCGAGCGCTTTCACTTCTTCCGCTCGTGTGTGTGTGTGTAACGCAGAGCTGTTTATCATATCACACACATGTGAGTGTGTTAAAGTGATGTTATAATGCTACTCTGTGCGTTGGCTCGGCGCTACTATGAGACACTTGTTCACACTGCAGTGAGCGAGATCATATTAGGCATGGTAAAACGTGCGGTAAATCAACAACACCAGATTTACACAATCAGACTAACTGTGTTGAGCTGGAGAACAATCATTAGTTTCTGTCCATCAGTGATCCAAACAGTGTCTAATAAAACACATCAGATATTAAAGCGGCTTTGTGTCGCCATGGTTACACTAAATAAAGTAAGGCGGGTATGATGTCATTGATAGGCGACGCACGGGCGCACTGGTTAAAATCAATGATTTCTCTGGATTTAAACATTCTTGGAAACATTTGGGATAATGTACACAAGTCAACACAATACATTGTTCTAGCGGTTTCTGGATATTTTAATCGAAAAATCTTACATATTGTGCCTTTAATCTGAATAATTCATTGTGTCTGCAGATTGCAGGAAATCATGGACATCTCCCACTCATGAAACGATCTTAATTTATTTTCTGTGCTGAAATATACATTATAAAGCACAAACAGATGCATCAACATGCAGCATAACAACTGAGAGGAGGTTTACGAGCGTCTCTTATCTCGCGCTGCGTTTAAAGCCGGTCCATCAACACTTTACACACAGCGCAGATCTGTTTAGTCAGCTGGACACGAATTAACTGTGAATGTGTTCATGCAGCGCTTACGGAGAGAGCGCGTGACGGGCGTTTACGAGGCTACGTCCGGATGGATTTAAAGTCCTGAGGGATTCTGGGAGTGGCGGCCTGACGGACACGGGCCAGTCTGATGCCATGGAGAGCCCGCTGAAGACGCCTCCGTCCTGTGCACACACACACACACACACACACTCCATTACACCAGTACCATGTTTATGATGCAGTCGAGAAAGAAGAAACTAGAGCGAATAAAAAACCTGACAGAGCCAATCATTAGCGAAACTGCAGTAGAAGAGGCTCAACAAACGGTAACATTATGAAGAAGTTCCTGGAAGTATTTTCCATTGCATAAAATAAGTCAAACACACATTAACAAACATAAGTCATTTAAGAGTGTAAAGAGCCTGGATCACATCGCTCGGCCCTTAAACCTCTAATGTTCCCACAAAGTGACAAAAGCACTAATTAAGCATTAATTAAATATTAATAAAAACTATAATAGTATGCAATTAAACCTAAAACAACTATGGTTTAAGTATATAAATATATATATATTTTTGTTATTGTTATTCTTAGTCTATGGAGAAAATTAATGTTTAAATAACACAACTCAGCCTCTAAAATCATTCCTCATTTGTGTTTAGTTTAAGTATTAAAATTACTCAGATAACAATTAATAAAAAGTAATAAATAGATAAATAAAAATCTAAAAATTAAATGAAACCTGAACATAGAAATAGAACCAATTCAAAACATATAATAAATACTGTAATAGTATATCAATGACACTGCTATTACGGCCTCACTACCCACAATGCAACAGTCATTCCTCAACAAACAGCAGGCTGAAACACAGAAGATGCATTGAAGAGTTTCTCGCAGACGTACGTTTACGCAGAGGAGGGAGCAGACTGCGGTAAAGCGAGCGATTCTGAGTGAAAACCACCTCAAACGCCAGGCAGAACAGCAGCTGAACGGCCTCATACTGCAGAACGCCTCCGCCGTCCACACAACCCAGAACCAGACCTGAGGAGAACAACACTCACATTTCATCATCACTGAAGCAGAGCAACCGCTCTTCTCTGATGATGAAGCCCTACATTTGTTGTTGTTTGAGAAGCGCTTCACTCGGATATACACTGATCAGGCATAACATTATGACCTAATATTGTGTTGGTCCTTTTGCTGACCCGTCGAGGCATGGACTCCTCTAGACCCCTGAAGGTGTGCTGTGGTATCTGGCACCAAGATGTTAGCAGCAGATCCTTTAAGTCCTGTAAGTTGTGAGGTGGGGCCTCCATGGATCGGACTTGTTTGTTCAGCATATCCCACAGATGCTCGATTGGATTGAGATCTGGGGAATTTGGAGGCCAAGTCAACACCTCAAACTCGCTGTTGTGCTCCTCAAACCATTCCTGAAGCATTTGTGCTTTGTGGCAGGAGCATTATCCTGCTGGAAGAGCCACAGCCACCAGGGAATACCGTTTCCATGAAAGGCTGTACATGGTCTCAACAATGCTTAGGTAGGTGGTACGTGTCAAAGGAACATCCACATGGATGGCAGGACCCAAGGTTTCCCAGCAGAACATTACCCAAAGCATCACACTGCCTCCGCCGGCTTGCCTTCTTCCCATAGTGCATCCTGGTGCCATGTGTTCCCCAGGGAAGCCTTGAGCCTTGGCCGCCCATGACCCTGTGGCCGGTTCTCCACTGTTCCTTCCTTGGAGCACTTTTGATAGATCCTGACCACTGCAGACCGGGAACACCCCACAAGAGCTGCAGTTCTGGAGATGCTCTGACCCAGTCGTCTAGCCATCACAATGTGGCCCTTGTCAAACTCGCTCAAATCCTTACGCTTGCCCATTTTTCCTGCTTCTAACACATCAACTCTGAGGACAAAATGTTCACTTGCTGCCGAATATATCCCACCCACTAACAGGAGCCGTGAGGAAGAGATCATCAGTGTTATTCATAATGTTATGCCTGATCTGTGTACGTCACAATAGAGAAGAAAAGACCAGGGCAACTTCAGTTTCCGACTTTAATGTCACGGACTCGTGCTCTTGCCTGTGTTTGTGTGTCTGATGAGTTTATTCGTGACTCGAGCCATCGTCCAGATCATCTTCAGGAAGAAAGATGGGTTTGTCGCCACATTCTGACCCAAAGGAAAGCTCTTCACGCATGCATGAAACCTGCAAACACACACACACACACACACACACACACACACACACACACACAAGTTTTCTGCATTGAATGGAATGTTTTAACGCTCAGTTTCACACAATCATTCACCACTAAAGACTCAAACATCACAGCCCGAGTTACTCAGATGTTTGTCTGTGTTAAACTTTTGCCACCAAGACAAATCAATTACACTTCGGTGTCTC
>CM031961.1:169284-211784 GCA_018749465.1 Paracanthobrama guichenoti
AAACCAAACCAATCTATTCAGGCTTTGTTGGTCCCATGATGCTGACCATCAGCTTTCTCTGTCAACTCAGGCTTTGATCCTGAGTTTAGGAGTTTAGCTGTGACATCAGTAGTGAACAGCCAATCGCACGCTGTGGATCAGTGATGTGACGTCAGTAGTGAACAGCCAATCGCACGCTGTGGATCAGTGATGTGACGCCAATCGCTGTGGATCAGTGATGTGACAGTAGTGAACAGCCAATCGCACGCTGTGGATCAGTGATGTGACGTCAGTAGTGAACAGCCAATCGCACGCTGTGGATCAGTGATGTGACGTCAGTAGTGAACAGCCAATCGCACGCTGTGGATCAGTGATGTGACATCAGTAGTGAACAGCCAATCGCACGCTGTGGATCAGTGATGTGACATCAGTAGTGAACAGCCAATCGCACGCTGTGGATCAGTGATGTGACATCAGTAGTGAACAGCCAATCGCACGCGCTGTGGATCAGTGATGTGACATCAGTAGTGAACAGCCAATCGCACGCTGTGGATCAGTGATGTGACATCAGTAGTGAACAGCCAATCGCACGCTGTGGATCAGTGATGTGACATCAGTAGTGAACAGCCAATCGCACGCTGTGGATCAGTGATGTGACATCAGTAGTGAACAGCCAATCGCACGCTGTGGATCAGTGATGTGACATCAGTAGTGAACAGCCAATCGCGACGCTGTGGATCAGTGATGTGACATCAGTAGTGAACAGCCAATCGCACGCTGTGGATCAGTGATGTGACATCAGTAGTGAACAGCCAATCGCACGCTGTGGATCAGTGATGTGACATCAGTAGTGAACAGCCAATCGCACGCTGTGGATCAGTGATGTGACATCAGTAGTGAACAGCCAATCGCGACGCTGTGGATCAGTGATGTGACATCAGTAGTGAACAGCCAATCGCACGCTGTGGATCAGTGATGTGACATCAGCAGTGAACAGCCAATCGCACGCTGTGGATCAGTGATGTGACATCGCTGTGGATCAGTGATGTGACATCAGATCAGTGATGTGACAGCCAATCGCACGCTGTGGATCAGTGATGTGACGCAGTAGTGAACAGCCAATCGCGACGCTGTGGATCAGTGATGTGACATCAGCAGTGAACAGCCAATCGCGACGCTGTGGATCAGTGATGTGACATCAGCAGTGAACAGCCAATCGCGACGCTGTGGATCATGATGTGACATCAGCTGTGAATCCAATGATGTGGATCAGTCAGTAGTGAACAGCCAATCGCACGCTGTGGATCAGTGATGTGACATCAGTAGTGAACAGCCAATCGCACGCTGTGGATCAGTGATGTGACGTCAGTAGTGAACAGCCAATCGCACGCTGTGGATCAGTGATGTGACATCAGTAGTGAACAGCCAATCGCACGCTGTGGATCAGTGATGTGACGCCAGTAGTGAACAGCCAATCGCGCTGCGCTGTGGATCAGTGATGTGACATCAGTAGTGAACAGCCAATCGCACGCTGTGGATCAGTGATGTGACGTCAGTAGTGAACAGCCAATCGCACGCTGTGGATCAGTGATGTGACGTCAGTAGTGAACAGCCAATCGCACGCTGTGGATCAGTGATGTGACGCCAGTAGTGAACAGCCAATCGCACGCTGCTCAGGATCAGTGAATGCCAATCTGTGGATCGCCAGTGATGTGAACAGCCAATCGCACGCTGTGGATCAGTGATGTGACATCAGCAGTGAACAGCCAATCGCGACGCTGTGGATCAGTGATGTGACATCAGCAGTGAACAGCCAATCGCACGCTGTGGATCAGTGATGTGACATCAGCAGTGAACAGCCAATCGCACGCTGTGGATCAGTGATGTGACGTCAGTAGTGAACAGCCAATCGCTGTGCTGTGGATCAGTGATGTGATGTGGACGTCAGTAGTGAACAGCCAATCGCACGCTGTGGATCATTGATGTGACAGCCAATCACATGCTGTGGATCAGTGATGTGACAGCCAATCACACGCTGTGGATCAGTGATGTGACAGCCAATCGCACGCTGTGGATCAGTGATTCAAGATTCAAGATTGAAGAGCCAATATTTGTCACATACACAGTTATATACAGAATATACAACCGGTAGTGAAATGTAAACAGGTCCGCTCCATGGACAGTGCAAATTCACAGTTAAAAACACAAGGAAGAAATTGATAATAGAAATAGGATATAAAAAAAGTACTATCTATCTATATATATATATGTCTATATCTGTAGAATTATAAATCAAGTGAAGTGAAGAAAAAAGGTAACAAATAAGGATAAAGTGGAATAAAATAATTGAAGTAGACTTTGCAGTGAGTAAACTGTAGACTTATAAATATGTGGTTAACAAATGTATAAGAGTATAATGTGCAAACAGGTTTATGACAGTGATGTTACACAGTCACAACGTGAACAGAAAGTGCAGTGCAATGTCAGTGTATCGTGTTTATCCTGTAAGTGAAGTCACGCCAATGTTAAGTGACTGAGTTCAGGATCTGATGGCCTGTGAAGAAGCCAATGAGTCTCTCAGCTGTGGCCATCAGGCTTGTGAAGCGCTTACCAGATGGCAGCAGCGTGAAATGAGGGCTTGCAGGGTGATTAGAGTCCTGATGATCTTGGTAGCTCTACCTTTGCAGCGCGCGCGCTGTGGATCGCCCTGATGAGACGGGTGAGCTGACCCTGAGATACGCTCGGATAAGCGCATCACTGATGTGCAGGGCTTTAGTGTCATGACTGGTGCGCGCGCTGTGGACGCAGTGATGCACTTAGTTAAAACACTTTCTATCGCCCAAATAGAAAGTTTTCAGGATAGCTGGTGAAACCCTGAATTTCTCAGCTGGCGAGGTGGTACAGTCTTTGCCTGGCTTTTTGGACCTGTGTCTGAATGTGACATCAGTCCAGGTCAGGTCCTCGGAGATGTTTATCCCAGGTGATGTGAAGCTGCTCACTCTCTCGCTGTGGACCCGCTGATCATGAGGGGGAGTAGTGAACGCCAATGCCTCTTCCTGAAGTCCACAATGATTTGGTCTTCAGCATTCAGAGAGAGACAGTTGTCCTGGCACCATGATGTGAGATGCTCCACCTCGCCCAAGTATGCCGCCTCATTGTTGTTGGAAATGAGGCCCATCGGACAACAGCTCATCATCATTTGATGATAGAGGTGGAGCTGTGTGTGGACAAACAGTCATGCGTGTGGATCAGAGAGTAGAGCAGGGGCTCAGGACACAGCCCTGTGGAGCTCCCACACTCAGGGTGATGGAGGTGGAGGTGGATCAGTGATGTGGCGTATTCTCACCACCTGAGGCCTGCCAGCTGGAAGTCCTCAATCCAGTGGCAGAGTGAACATTCAATCGCCGCTGATCCAGGAGTTTGGAGGTTAGCTTGGTGGGAACTATGGTGTTAAAGGCTGAGTGATAGTCACAAATAGTAGTCTTACGTAGTTCCCACTTTTGCTGTCGATGTGATGTGACAGGAGTGGTGGACATGAGAATGGCATCTTCAGTCGATCTATTGGGACGATAGGCAAACTGAAGAGGTCCATGCCAGGAATGAAGGCGCAAATGGTGTTTTTAATGAGTCGCTCAAAGACCTTCATGACTATAGACGTGAGAGCCACTGGACGATAGTCATTTAGGCAAGAGGGTTTACTGTTCTTAGGGACAGGGATGATGGTGGATTTTTTGAAGGAGGTGGGGACCACAGATGTAGCGAGGACTCATTAAAGATAGATGTAAACAACCCGGTGAGCAGTGATCAGCACAGGACCGCAGAACACGCACCTGAAATACCATCCGCCCAGCAGCTTTCCTAACGCCCACACGCTTGTGTGCTCTCGAACTTCATGTGACGTCAGTAGTGATCACGTGATTGTTGCTGCTGTGGATAATTTCTGTGACGCCAGCACTGAACAGCCAGTCGCGTTGTGGATCAGTGATGTGACATCAAAGCGAGCGAGAAAGAGTTTAACTCATTCACGTGCAACGGGTCAGCCAATCACCTCTGCAGAGGATTTAGATCCAAAGTGAGCAGATGGACCTCAGACAGCCAATCATGCGCCGTGGAGTCGTTGAGTGACATGGTAATGAGACTCCACTCGGTCTTTATAACGGAGTTTCAGCGGCTTTAACTGCTCGCCTGAGAGCATAGCAGGACGCTCTGTATTCATTCATATTCCATCAATGGAGACCAATCGCGCTGTAAGCAGCAGTGATCAGTGATGCTCACTGCCGCTGCATTGAATTGTCCACCCACGGTTTCTGATTTGAGAAGGATGTTATTGTTATTGTTTGGCGCCAATTGCTCTGTGGATCGTGTTGATGAAGCAAAGCGCCACGCCAGCCAATCTCGCTGTGGATCGTGAGCTGAACTCGCAGTGAACATGTCCCAATCCACATCGCCCAGAGCTGCCTGATGCGACATCTGCAGTGGGGTGACCAACGCTTAACTTCCCCGCCTCACCGGGGTTCCTGGAGGAGCTTTTGTTTGTATTCGGGAGTGAGGAAAATGGCGGCATGATCCGATTTGCCAACGCTGGAAGTGACCGCGCTTTATAGGCGTTCTTAAACGGAGAGTAGCAGTGATCAGTGTGTTTGACATCAGTAGGGCAGGAGACGTGCTGATGAAAGTTTGGCAGGACTTTCTTTCAGGTTTGCTTTGTTGAAATCGCCAATGCGCACTGTGAATGCCGCGTGACATCAGATGTTGGTTTATGATGCCGCTGGCAACATCAGTGAAGGCCAGATAAAGCCAGCCAATGTGTCTGCTGGCGGTGGGATGTAAACAGCAGTCGTGAAACCGCAGAAAACTCCTCGGCAGATAGAATGGGCGTGAAATGATTGTTAAATGTTCCGCAGATGAGGCGATCAGTGACCGTGAGAGAATGGTGATGTTCCTGGGATCGCACCATTTCTGTTGATCATGAAATGTGACACCGCCTTTGAATTTACAATCGCCTCGCTGTTCTGTCCATCCGAAAAACAGAGAAGTTCTCCGACGGCGCCACAGCTGTGTCCGTGACCGCAGGCGTGGAGCCAGTGTTTCAGACAAACAATAGATGTTACAGTGATGTCATGTCCCGTTGAAAACAGCCAATCCTGGCTCTAAGATCGTGATCTTATTATCCAAGGATTGAACATTTGCTAGAAGAATGCTCGGGAGGAGGGCTGAATGCCCTTTTCCTCAGTCTGTTTCAATTCCAGCGCGTTTCCCACGGTGTTTTTTGATTCTTCGCTGTCGGCTCTGTCCATTGTTCAACTCGGCGCGCGCTGTGGATCTCAACATGTGACAGGATGCAGTGACAGCCAATCGCACGCTGTGGATCAGTGATGTGACAGCCAATCGCACGCTGTGGATCAGTGATGTGACAGCCAATCACATGCTGTGGATCAGTGATGTGACAGCCAATCGCACGCTGTGGATCAGTGATGTGACATCCAATCGCCAATCGCGCTGTGGATCAGTGATGTGACATCAGTAGTGAACAGCCAATCGCACGCTGTGGATCAGTGATGTGACAGCCAATCGCACGCTGTGGATCAGTGATGTGACAGCCAATTGCGCGACGCTGTGGATCAGTGATGTGACATCAGCAGTGAACAGCCAATCGCACGCTGTGGATCAGTGATGTGACATCAGCAGTGAACAGCCAATCGCACGCTGTGGATCAGTGATGTGACATCAGCAGTGAACAGCCAATTGCACGCTGTGGATCATTGATGTGACAGCCAATCGCACGCTGTGGATCAGTGATGTGACGTCAGTAGTGAACAGCCAATCGCACGCTGTGGATCAGTGATGTGACATCAGCAGTGAACAGCCAATCGCATGCTGTGGATCAGTGATGTGACATCAGCAGTGAACAGCCAATCGCACGCTGTGGATCAGTGATGTGACATCAGCAGTGAACAGCCAATCGCACGCTGTGGATCATTGATGTGACAGCCAATCGCACGCTGTGGATCAGTGATGTGACATCAGTAGTGAACAGCCAATCGCGACGCTGTGGATCAGTGATGTGACATCAGCAGTGAACAGCCAATCGCACGCTGTGGATCAGTGATGTGACATCAGCAGTGAACAGCCAATTGCACGCTGTGGATCATTGATGTGACAGCCAATCGCACGCTGTGGATCAGTGATGTGACGTCAGTAGTGAACAGCCAATCGCATGCGCTGTGGATCAGTGATGTGACATCAGCAGTGAACAGCCAATCGCCGCGCTGTGGATCAGTGATGTGACATCAGCAGTGAACAGCCAATCGCACGCTGTGGATCATTGATGTGACAGCCAATCGCACGCTGTGGATCAGTGATGTGACGTCAGTAGTGAACAGCCAATCGCACGCTGTGGATCATTGATGTGACAGCCAATCACATGCTGTGGATCAGTGATGTGACAGCCAATCACATGCTGTGGATCAGTGATGTGACAGCCAATCGCACGCTGTGGATCAGTGATGTGACAGCCAATCGCACGCTGTGGATCAGTGATGTGACATCAGCAGTGAACAGCCAATCGCACGCTGTGGATCAGTGATGTGACATCAGCAGTGAACAGCCAATCGCACGCTGTGGATCATTGATGTGACAGCCAATCGCACGCTGTGGATCAGTGATGTGACGTCAGTAGTGAACAGCCAATCGCGCACGCTGTGGATCAGTGATGTGACATCAGCAGTGAACAGCCAATCGCACGCTGTGGATCAGTGATGTGACATCAGCAGTGAACAGCCAATTGCACGCTGTGGATCATTGATGTGACAGCCAATCGCACGCTGTGGATCAGTGATGTGACGTCAGTAGTGAACAGCCAATCGCACGCTGTGGATCAGTGATGTGACATCAGCAGTGAACAGCCAATCGCACGCTGTGGATCAGTGATGTGACATCAGCAGTGAACAGCCAATCGCACGCTGTGGATCATTGATGTGACAGCCAATCGCACGCTGTGGATCAGTGATGTGACGTCAGTAGTGAACAGCCAATCGCACGCTGTGGATCATTGATGTGACAGCCAATCACATGCTGTGGATCAGTGATGTGACAGCCAATCACATGCTGTGGATCAGTGATGTGACAGCCAATCGCACGCTGTGGATCAGTGATGTGACAGCCAATCGCACGCTGTGGATCAGTGATGTGACATCAGTAGTGAACAGCCAATCGCACGCTGTGGATCAGTGATGTGACATCAGCAGTGAACAGCCAATCGCACGCTGTGGATCAGTGATGTGACATCAGTAGTGAACAGCCAATCGCATGCTGTGGATCAGTGATGTGACATCAGTAGTGAACAGCCAATCGCACGCTGTGGATCAGTGATGTGCCCTCAGTAGTGAACAGCCAATCGCACGCTGTGGATCAGTGATGTGACGCATCAGCAGTGAACAGCCAATCGCGCGCTGTGGATCAGTGATGTGACGTCAGCAGTGAACAGCCAATCGCACGCTGTGGATCAGTGATGTGACGTCAGTAGTGAACAGCCAATCGCACGCTGTGGATCAGTGATGTGACGTCAGTAGTGAACAGCCAATCGCACGCTGTGGATCAGTGATGTGACGTCAGTAGTGAACAGCCAATCGCACGCTGTGGATCAGTGATGTAAACAATTTACACAGGAAGAAGAGCTGCCTATGAAAGAGGACAACTTAAAGAAAAATCTTACTACATCAATGCAAGTAAAAGTTATGAAGTTAGTTAAGTTGATATATATTGAAAGAATTTAACTTTAAGCTCACTTTAAGCTAAGTGTAGTAATTTTTATAGCTTTATTTATTGATTTTAAAGCTTATTTGTATGACCTTTATATAGGCTATTTATATTAATTTTAACAGTGCATATCAATGATTGATTAACCAAACTAAAAGCCAGACGCTTCAGTCTTTAGAAACCATTTGCCATGTCGTGACCTTTCATTTGGAGTAGAAACAGGGGGAGTGGCTTTACTGCATCAGAGGTGTGTCACTTTGCTCACAGCTGATTGGTCCAGTTTCAGTTTGAGATCTCTTATCCAGAACATAACCCGCCCTGGAGCAGGATAGCCGTGGAGTGTTAGTTACTATGGAGATGAACACTGCTAAAAGCCAAACCACTTTAATGGCACCTAAAACCCAGGATTGGCACAAACTAAACTATATCAATGCATGATGTGCATCACAGAAATATGCCTAATAATTATAGGTTCACAAAGAGATATGAATGCATGCATTATATTAATATTAGGCTACTGGTCAATTAATATAATAATTATATTAATATATTATATGAATTAAAAGTAATTACAATTCAGGGGATACAGGGGGTGTGGCTTTATTGCATCTTTGCTTGCAGCTGATTGGTCCAGTTTGGGTTTGCGATCTCTAACCCAGAATTAAACCTGCTCCAGAGCAGTGCAAGTTACCATGGTGATGAACTGCTAAAAAACAGTCCACCTTCTTGAGCCCGAAAATATGTGACAAAATGAGATTTATCACTAAAATCATTCCATTTGCTGAAACACAGAGAAAACACAGACTCAACAGCACCCCATAGTGGACCAAAACATCCCCAACATCACATACACATTTAACATGTATCTTTATGAACTAGCATTAACAAATGTGGTCAAATGTATTTATTACTCAGTTGATGTTAGCTGATGTCATTGTAAAGACTTTCCCTCATACGCTCATGTTGTGCTAAACGTCCTGCTGCGTGAGACGCGACCGCACCTGCAGCGACTCTCTGCTTCCTGTGAGCCGGGTGATGGGCCTCATGCTGCTGACCTTCGGGATGAACCGGATTCGGGATGTCACCGTGGTCTTCGGGAACTTCACGGCCTGAGACGGAGACAGCGCTCTCCATTGGCCCTTAGACAGATGAACACTGGAAACAATCACAATGAAACATGAGCGTACCCGCTAAACATTTCACAGAAATATAGATTTCAGTTTTCAGTATATAACAGTAAATATTAAATGATAAGCGTCATATTGATCATTGCAGTTACACAATCAGGTGCAGACACAGTTTTTAATAAGGATAAGTTAGATTCAATACAAACAATACTAGCATTAGCATTTTTCAGGATTAATATTTACTTATTTCAGTTAAAAAAAGAGCAGCATTTATTTAAAATAGAAAGCAATATACACTATATATTTTCTTCCTTTTTTTTTTTGAAAGAAATTAATATTTGTATTAAATTAAGGATGTGTTAAATTGATAAAAAGTGATAGTAAAGATTTATATTGTTGGAAAATGTCTCTATTTTGAATAAATGCTGTTCTTTTTATTCATCAATGAATCACATGACTGCTGTTTAGCGCACCTGAAGGCCATTTCCTGTAGCTTGCTCCAGACTTCAGCCCTGTAGAAGCGCAGCGCGTGCTTCTGTCCCATACTCTCGGTGACGTAGAACAGCGCTCGGACCAGGCCGACCACGAAACCGCTCAGCGTCCAGGCCAGGAACTGACCGAAGATCCACTCTCTGTAGCGGTGCTCACTGGGACAGTGACCTGCAGCATCACATGACACCCATCAGTGGGGGGGGGTTAATGCTATTTCCTGCATTCTGCTTTATTCACACTATTCAAGAGTTGATTCTCATGATAAACATGGACAACGTTTCAAAACACGAGTTTGGCGTATGATGGAGTATTTCTGTGCCAAATACACTCCTTCAGGATTCACACAAGTTTTTTGAGTATAGCCCTGTATGACATCATAAAGGCGGAACTCCTTATATGGGAACTTCTCCCGCGCACACACACACACACACACACACACACACACACACACACACACACACATCAACGAGCTTCGTTCGGGTTACAGGAGCCGTCGGCGGCGCTGACGTTGTGTTATTAGGCCACAAAATCAACAATGTCACTAAAGAAGTGTGTTTCTGGTGTGAGGGAAAGATCACCTCGTTCAGCTTCCCAAATAACCCAGCGTTAAGGGAACAGTGGATGCAGTTTGTGTTTCAGGAGTTCTGCAAGTGTGTGTGTTTGTTCCCGGTCATGAGTGGAAACCGCAGGCAATGAGTATAACTGCATCAGATGTGTGTGTTTTGTTGGCAATCGGCGTGTAAGTGCATATAATGTGAACAACACCAACATATAGAGTGTGTGTCTGTGTGTGTGTGTGTGCTCTCTTTAGCTCCGCCCATTGCACGCCTCCACAAGCTAGGCTGTTTTCAGAAAGAATCGGTACAGTGTATCTGTGTGTGTGTGTGTGAGCTCCGCCCACTGCACACAGAAAGAAACTAAAGACTCTTGGGAGATATGAAGGATCAACACTACTCTATAGATACTCCAGATTAACACGAGACCGGCAGAAACTGTGTGTGTTAGGGCCCTTTAAGAATAAACATGTTAAAGACGCACGTTTCTTGAGTCCCAGCCAATGGCAGGCCTTAACCTTCATCTTCCACATCAGCTGGACCAACGGGAGGCGCTCAAATTTCCCAAGTCGCAGGAAATTCTTCACACTGGACAAGAAGTGGAGGCGGTTTTCCTGGGATCCCCAGAGTTCCTCTGGAATAACATAGAGCAAACACTCCCTCACAAACAGATAGACCCTGTAGGCGGAGACATGTGACTTCAGCAAGGACTCCATATCCTGCGCGTCTGGAGTTGCCGAGCACTTCCTCTGCAGGAACAGGGTGTACGGGCACTTCCTGTGCTGGCGTAAGAGTCGACTGAACAGGGGAGACATGGCAAAGAAACGCTTGGGAAGCTTCTTCGGTCTCGGCTGCGCACCGGATACATTAAACTCCGATTGGAGGAATATCATCCGGACGAGATCTGCCCCCTGCAGGCGTCTAGCCCCGCCCACATCTTTGAGTTTCCTGTTGAGCAGGAAGCTCTTCATGCCCCGCCCATTATACAGCATGCTCAGAACACGGATCATACAGTGTGACGGACGCGGAGGCGGCTGATCCGAGGGTTTCCAGCTCTGAGATCCGTGACTTTCGTTAGTTGCGGCCGGCGGTCCATCGGGTTCGTCCGTAATCACCCGTCGCCTCTTTGATGCAGGCTGTTTATCATTCTTCTCTTCATCTCTCGCTCTCTTTTTCGAGAGCATTTCCTTACAGTCTCTTGAGACCACCTTCTGCGGGACGGCGGGATTTTTCTGTGTTTGCGGCGAGACGTGGCTGAGGAAAAACCCGGACCAGGAGCGTGGAAGCAGCAGGTCGTAAACGGGCTCGCCGCACACCTGCAGCAAACACGAGGGCGGGACGGTGGCGAACACGGCGCAGTCCTGCAGAAGGTGGCGCGTGACCTCCGTGCCCAGGCGCTGGTTGATCCTCTTCCACAGCTCGCTGGTGCTGATGGAGGCGGCCGTCTGCGAAACGTCTCCATGGAATCGGAAGGGATCCGAACAGGCCGTCACGTCGTGGCACTGATAGCCGAATCCCAGGACGTTCCTCAGCTTCTTCCGTTTGATGTGGTTTAGAGTGAACGCCAGAACCTCCGGCAGCGTGCTGAGCTGAAGACACACAATATGGCATTTAACAGGTTAAAGGGTTAAAGCCATCCTAGCTGTGTATGACATTCTTCTTTCAGTTGAACACAATCAGAGTTATATTAAAAAATATCCCAAAGCATGACAAGTGACCTCTGACACGACGCATGACGAGTGACCTCTGACACGACGCATGACAAGTGACCTCTGACACGACGCATGACAAGTGACCTCTGACACAACACATGAAGAGTGACCTCTGACACGACGCATGACGAGTGACCTCTGACACAACACATGAAGAGTGACCTCTGACACGACGCATGACAAGTGACCTCTGACACGACACATGAAGAGTGACCTCTGACACGACACATGAAGACTGACCTCTGACACAACGCATGATGTAGGATGTTGGTGTAGTGTAAGCTCAGGTGAAAGTACATGACCTGTGACCCGATGCATGACGAGTGACCTCTGACCCGACGCATGACGAGTGACCTGACACGATGCATGACGAGTGACCTTTGACACAACACATGAAGAGTGACCTCTGACATAACGCATGACGAGTGACCTCTGACCCGACGCATGGCGAGTGACCTCTGACATAACGCATGACGAGTGACCTCTGACCCGTTGTGACCTCTGACACAACACATGAAGACTGACCTCTGACACAACACATGATGTAGGATGTTGGTGTAGTGTAAGCTCAGGTGAAAGTACACGACCTGTGACCCGATGCATGACGAGTGACCTCTGACCCGACGCATGACGAGTGACCTGACACGATGCATGACGAGTGAGCTCTGACAGGTCGCATGATGAGTGACCTCTGACACAACACATGAAGAGTGACCTCTGACACGACGCATGACGAGTGACCTCTGACACAACACATGAAGAGTGACCTCTGACACGACGCATGACGAGTGACCTCTGACACGACACATGAAGACTGACCTCTGACACAACGCATGATGTAGGATGTTGGTGTAGTGTAAGCTCAGGTGAAAGTACATGACCTGTGACCCGATGCATGACGAGTGACCTCTGACCCGACGCATGACGAGTGACCTGACACGATGCATGACGAGTGACCTTTGACACAACACATGAAGAGTGACCTCTGACATAACGCATGACGAGTGACCTCTGACCCGACGCATGGCGAGTGACCTCTGACATAACGCATGACGAGTGACCTCTGACCCGTTGTGACCTCTGACACAACACATGAAGACTGACCTCTGACACAACACATGATGTAGGATGTTGGTGTAGTGTAAGCTCAGGTGAAAGTACACGACCTGTGACCCGATGCATGACGAGTGACCTCTGACCCGACGCATGACGAGTGACCTGACACGATGCATGACGAGTGAGCTCTGACAGGTCGCATGATGAGTGACCTCTGACACAACACATGAAGAGTGACCTCTGACACGACGCATGACGAGTGACCTCTGACACAACACATGAAGAGTGACCTCTGACACAACACATGATGTAGGATGTTGGTGTAGTGTAAGCTCAGGTGAAAGTACACGACCTGTGACCCGATGCATGACGAGTGACCTCTGACCCGACGCATGACGAGTGACCTGACACGATGCATGACGAGTGAGCTCTGACACGTCGCATGATGAGTGACCTCTGACACAACACATGAAGAGTGACCTCTGACACGACGCATGACGAGTGACCTCTGACACAACACATGAAGACTGACCTCTGACACAACACATGATGTAGGATGTTGGTGTAGTGTAAGCTCAGGTGAAAGTACACGACCTGTGACCCGATGCATGACGAGTGACCTCTGACCCGGCGCGCGACGAGTGACCTGACACGATGCATGACGAGTGAGCTCTGACACGCCGCATGATGAGTGACCTCTGACACAACACATGAAGAGTGACCTCTGACACGACGCATGACGAGTGACCTCTGACACAACACATGAAGACTGACCTCTGACACAACACATGATGTAGGATGTTGGTGTAGTGTAAGCTCAGGTGAAAGTACACGACCTGTGACCCGATGCATGACGAGTGACCTCTGACCCGACGCATGACGAGTGACCTGACACGATGCATGACGAGTGAGCTCTGACACGTCGCATGATGAGTGACCTCTGACACAACACATGAAGAGTGACCTCTGACACGACGCATGACGAGTGACCTCTGACACAACACATGAAGACTGACCTCTGACACAACACATGATGTAGGATGTTGGTGTAGTGTAAGCTCAGGTGAAAGTACACGACCTGTGACCCGATGCATGACGAGTGACCTCTGACCCGAAGCATGACGAGTGACCTGACACGATGCATGACGAGTGAGCTCTGACAGGTTGCATGATGAGTGACCTCTGACACAACACATGAAGAGTGACCTCTGACATAACGCATGACGAGTGACCTCTGACCCGACGCATGACGAGTGAGCTCTGACACGTCGCATGATGAGTGACCTCTGACACAACACATGAAGAGTGACCTCTGACATAACGCATGACGAGTGACCTCTGACCCGACGCATGACGAGTGACCTGACACGATGCATGACGAGTGAGCTCTGACCCGACGCATGACGAGTGACCTGACACGATGCATGACGAGTGAGCTCTTCAGAAAACGGTTCAGAAAACAAACTCAAGCTCCTCCCACATTTCTCTTTAAAAATTCCCAATTGTTTTGCTTTGCTCTATCCTCTCTGGGCTTCCGCATTTGTCAATATGTCATGCGTGGGGTCAGAGGTCACTCGTCATGCGTGGGGTCAGAGGTCACTCTTCCGCCAGATCTAGACTCACGTACTGCAATTATCGGAAGCCACTGATTATAGTTTATAAAGTTATAAATATAGATATTTTTCTTTGCCTCAGAAGGCATTATTTTTATGATGTATTTTTAATCGATGTATACAATATCGATGATTTCTCTGGATTTAAACATTCATGGAAACATTTGGGATAATGTACACAAGTCAACACAAAAAACATATAACATTGTTCAAGTGTTTTTTGGATATTTTAATCGAAAAATCGTACATATTGTGCCTTTAAACCATGGTAACCACAAATTAACCGTGATTTTGCTACACTAACTAGTTTAACCATGGGGTTTGTAGTAAAACTGTGGTTATACACAATCAATCCCACAATAAAATGGTTAACTTACTACACTTTTACTATAGTAAAACCATGGTTAGTGTTCGTAAGGGGCCTGTTTTCTGTCATACTGAATCATATTTTACACATACATTTCTATGGCCTCTAAATGATCAAAACTTTGCTGAAACAAAGAGATGTGTTTGTTTTGATGTGCAAACAAATAAATAACAGACGCGGCGTCGAGCCTGAGGTAACGTTACCTGTGCGGGAACGCGCTGCTGCTGTGGTGGCGTGAACGAGCATACCATCAGTCCTCTGACGAGAGTTTTAAAGCGCGCGCCGTCTCTTTCCTCCAGTAGAGCCGGTTTCCGGCCATCAGAGAACACAAGCCCGTCGGTGAACTCCTCCAGAGTCTGCACGACAGGATACAACGAGCGCAGGATGCCGAAAACATATTTAAAACCGCCATCTGTCGCGTCGCGTCGAGACATTCGCCGTTTGTGTGTGTTTTTGGGTTTCCCGCTTCAGGCGTCCCGCGCTGCGCCTCCGCCTATCAATCATCTGCCACAGGACCCGGATGGAAAGACCAACACACGCGTATATTTAAAGCCACGTAACTTTGCCCACTTTTCAATTCACATCATTTAAATAAACCGAGTACATTATAAAACAGCTTTCCAAACCGTTTGCCATAAATCATTAAGTAATTAGTCCATTTTAGGGCTGTTAGAGATTTCCCGGGAAACTTCCATCAGTCTTCTGTGCAATTCTACGTGTTAATTAATTGTAATAAAATAGTTTTAATAAGAATATAAAACACGGTAAATGGCAAACAGATCAAACCAGTGCTATATTATAGGCCTAACTCAAGTATGGCTTTACAACCAACTTACCCGTACAATAATTAACTATGGTTTTACTACAAATAAAAACAAAAAACATGGTTATTATAGTTAAACCATGGTAACCACGAATTAACCATAGCTTTGTGGTAAAACTGAGGTTATGTAAATGGTAATCAATTAGCCAAAAAACCATGGTTACTACACTTCACTATAATAAAACCAACCATGGTTACTACACTTCACTATAATAAAACCAACCATGGTTACTACACTTCATATAATAAAACCATGGTTACTACACTATAAATAAAACCATAACGCTTCACTATAAATAAAACCATGGTTACTACACTTCACTATAATAAAACCATGGTTACGACACTTCACTATAATAAAACCATGGTTACTACACTTCACTATAATAAAACCATGGTTACGACACTTCACTATAATAAAACCATGGTTACGACACTTCACTATAATAAAACCAACCATGGTTACTACACTTCACTATAATAAAACCATGGTTACGACACTATAATAAAACCATGGTTACGCTACTATAAATAAAACCATGGTTACTACACTTCACTATAATAAAACCATGGTTACGACACTTCACTATAATAAAACCATGGTTACGACACTTCACTATAATAAAACCATGGTTACGACACTTCACTATAATAAAACCATGGTTACTACACTATAATAAAACCATGGTTACGCTACTATAAATAAAACCATGGTTACTACACTTCACTATAATAAAACCATGGTTACGACACTTCACTATAATAAAACCATGGTTACTACACTTCACTATAATAAAACCATGGTTACGACACTTCACTATAATAAAACCATGGTTACTACACTTCACTATAATAAAACCATGGTTACGACACTTCACTATAATAAAACCATGGTTACGACACTTCACTATAATAAAACCATGGTTACTACACTTCACTATAATAAAACCATGGTTACTACACTTCACTATAATAAAACCAACCATGGTTACTACACTTCACTATAATAAAACCATGGTTACTACACTTCACTATAATAAAACCATGGTTACTACACTTCACTATAATAAAACCAACCATGGTTACTACACTTCACTATAATAAAACCATGGTTACTACACTTCACTATAATAAAACCAACCATGGTTACTACACTTCACTATAATAAAACCATGGTTACTACACTTCACTATAATAAAACCAACCATGGTTACTACACTTCACTATAATAAAACCAACCATGGTTACTACACTTCACTATAATAAAACCATGGTTACTACACTTCACTATAATAAAACCATGGTTACTACACTTCACTATAATAAAATCATGGTTACGCCACTATAAATAAAACCATGGTTACTACACTTCACTATAATAAAACCATGGTTACTACACTTCACTATAATAAAACCATGGTTACGACACTTCACTATAATAAAACCATGGTTACTACACTTCACTATAATAAAACCATGGTTACGACACTTCACTATAATAAAACCATGGTTACTACACTTCACTATAATAAAACCATGGTTACGACACTTCACTATAATAAAACCATGGTTACGACACTTCACTATAATAAAACCATGTTACGACACTTCACTATAATAAAACCATGGTTACTACACTTCACTATAATAAAACCATGGTTACTACACTTCACTATAATAAAACCATGGTTACGACACTTCACTATAATAAAACCATGGTTACAACACTTCACTATAAATAAAACCATGGTTACTACACTTCACTATAATAAAACCATGGTTACGACACTTCACTATAATAAAAAACCATGGTTACAACACTTCACTATAAATAAAACCATGGTTACGACACTTCAATATAATAAAACCATGGTTACGACACTTCACTATAATAAAACCATGGTTACTACACTTCACTATAATAAAACCATGGTTACGACACTTCACTATAATAAAACCATGGTTACGACACTTCACTATAATAATACCATGGTTACTACACTTCACTATAATAAAACCATGGTTACTACACTTCACTATAATAAAACCATGGTTACGACACTATAATAAAACCATGGTTACGACACTTCACTATAATAATACCATGGTTACTACACTATAAATAAAACCATGGTTACGACACTATAAATAAAACCATGGTTACTACACTTCACTATAATAAAACCATGGTTACTACACTTCACTATAATAAAACCATGGTTACGACACTATAAATAAAACCATGGTTACTACACTTCACTATAATAAAACCATGGTTACTACACTTCACTATAATAAAACCATGGTTACGACACTATAAATAAAACCATGGTTACTACACTTCACTATAATAAAACCATGGTTACTACACTTCACTATAATAAAACCATGGTTACTACACTTCACTATAATAAAACCATTGTTACTACACTATAATAAAACCATGGTTACTACACTTCACTATAATAAAACCATGGTTACTACACTTCACTATAATAACACCATGGTTACGACACTTCACTATAATAAAACCATGGTTACTACACTTCACTATAATAAAACCATGGTTACGACACTACACTATAAATAAAACCATGGTTACTACACTTCACTATAAATAAAACCATGGTTACTACACTTCACTATAAATAAAACCATGGTTACTACACTATAAATAAAACCATGGTTACGACACTTCACTATAATAAAACCATGGTTACTACACTGTAAATAAAACCATGGTTACTACACTTCACTATAATAAAACCATGGTTACTACACTTCACTATAATAAAACCATGGTTACGACACTTCACTATAATAAAACCATGGTTACTACACTTCACTATAATAAAACCATGGTTACGACACTTCACTATAATAAAACCATGGTTACTACACTTCACTATAATAAAACCATGGTTACTACACTTCACTATAATAAAACCATGGTTACGACACTTCACTATAATAAAACCATGGTTACTACACTTCACTATAATAAAACCATGGTTACGACACTTCACTATAATAAAACCATGGTTACGACACTTCACTATAATAAAACCATGGTTACTACACTTCACTATAATAAAACCATGGTTACGACACTTCACTATAATAAAACCATGGTTACGACACTTCACTATAATAAAACCATGGTTACGACACTTCACTATAATAAAACCATGGTTACTACACTTCACTATAATAAAACCATGGTTACTACACTTCACTATAATAAAACCATGGTTACTACACTTCACTATAATAAAACCATGGGTCCAATCCAATCGAGCATCTGTGGGATGTGCTGAACAAACAAGTCTGATCCATGGAGGCCCCACCTCACAACTTACAGGACTTAAAGGATCTGCTGCTAACATCTTGGTGTCAGATACCACAGCACACCTTCTAGTGGAGTCCATCACAAGAGACCAACACAATATTAGGTCATAATGTTATGCCTGATCGGTGTATATTTGAAGGATGTGAAAACATCTATTAATGCATTTTTTTAGGATTACCCACAATGCAATTACAGTAAAGTTTAACTAAAATACAAAAACTCACTGTCTTAGTCCATAAACATGTTTATTAACATTGCATTAAAAAGATGAGCCCATTCTGAATCCCCCAGAGTCAGCGTTACACCACGAGGAGGTCAGCAGGGGGCGGTTTGAGAGGGATCTGACCCAGCGTGAAGCGCTTGGCTGTGAACTCCTTCAGTTCCTCGGCTGTCAGGTCACTCTGGGCCGTAAATAGACTGTCTCTTGAAGTCCCAGCAGCATCTGCAGCTCCACTGAACGCAGCACCGCTCGCGGCTGGCGCCGATGACCCGAATCCTCCCGCAGACGTCTTGAAACTGAACTCGGCTGCTGAGCTGGATTTATTTTCTGTAGCTGATGGTGCAAAAGAGAAGGTGGTCGCAGATGGAGCGTGACTGCCGAAACCTGGCGCGGCCTGAGCAGAGCTGAACGCAGCACTTCCAAACCCAGGTGCATGCTGGGTATGTGACGCTCCAAAGTCAGTTTTGGACGCAGCAAAGCTGAAGCTGCTGCTGCTCTGAGAGCCGGAACCAAAGCCTGAGTAAACAAGACGGCTGTTAGCAAAAAATACAGGAAGAAATGGAGAGGATCAGACTCACACAAAAATATGACTTCCCATATCAGCTTCACAGGCCTTGAACAAACAATACAAAACATTTGATGAAATTGAACAACTTTACAACAAGTTCTCATTAGTTAAAGGTCCAGTGTGTAAGTTTTAGGGGCATCTAGTGGTGAGGTTGTGAACCGCTCACCCCTCCATTTTAAAGCACATAGAGAAGCTACGGTGGCCCACACAGGACAAAGATGTGGTCGTCTGAGACGGCAGAGAGTAGCTAGCGCTCTGTAGAGAAGTTTGTCTGTTTAGGGCTACCGTAGAAACATGGCTTCACTGTAAGGGGACCCGTGGTGTGTGCAGATAGAAATGGCTCATTCTAAGGTAATAAAAACATAACGGCTCATTATGCAAGTTCTGAAAACATAGTTATGTATATTATATTGCATTTCTGTCAATAGATCCTCATAAATATTACACACTGCACCTTTAACACTGCTATTTTCCTGTGAAGAAATCCCAAGCGGCTCCTCCCCCAGTTCCTCTCGAAGCCAATACAGAAGGGACTGAAACTGCAGTTCATGGACTGGCCACTAGAGGCCGGCTCCAGAAGGGAGCAGAATCTCATTGAGCTCCATGTTAAAGTGCCCAACTTTACAGCAGAATAACACATGTTTACAGTCTGGGACAAACTGTGCTTTTGGTCTGTACGGCTAATTTTGCCCTTCATGACGACTGTGAGGGGGTGAATGTTTTTATAACTCATTCGTTTACATTATATGAAGCCTTAAAGTTCTGCATAATTAAGGGCGTGGCCACTTTGAGTGACAGGTGGATTGCCATTTGTCTGCTGTCTGTTAGTCATCACCTCAGCTCCGCCCACGTCCCGCCTCTTTGCCCATTGTCAGTTATCCGGGAGTGACGCGCTGCCAAGATGGCGACGGCCAGCTCGGCTCTACTTTACGCTTCAGAACTGCTCTTCAGAATCCTACGGGTGACGTCACGGACACCGCGTCCATATTTTTTTACAGTCTATAAGAAATCCAGAACAAACCTGCTGCTCCAAAGCCAGATGTTGTCGATGATGTGGCTCCAAACCCTGATGTTGTCAAACTGAATCCGGAACTTGACGAGCCGAACCCATGTGATGGCGTCTGGGAACTGGAGTTATTCAGCTCTGAGATCTGAGGACATCAATAATACGATTTAAACTCCCCCTGTGCGTCCGGTTCAATGCAGAACGATCTCTCACATCATCTTACCACGCTGATCTGAGTGGAGCTGCTCATGGTCCGCAGCTCCTGAACTCTGCTCCTCCATTGGTTGGCCAGCAGTTGGACTGAGTTCACCTGAAACAACACACGGGATTGCATGAAATGCTCAGATGCATCATGGGAATGAAAGTCTCTTGAAGTGGTCGTCTTACATAAGGCTGTATATCACCAGCCGCTCTGTAGGAGTAGTATTCCTGTCTCAGCTCCTCAGGAGACAGCTCAACAAACCCTGCAAAATATCAAGACAAGATGAACAGATATTCCAAATACTGACAGATTGAGAGATTGAGTCTGTATGCTAAACTGACCTGAGATCTGGCCGTTGAGGACTGAATAACACGAAAACGGCCACTGGCCAGACGTCTGCCAGACCTCCATATCACTCTGGATTGTTTCCCTGAAACACAAACATGCAATAACAGCACAAAGTGCTTCAGTGATCTCCTTTACAACATTATGACCTAATATTGTGTTGGAAGAGCTGCTGGAGATTCATCAGACCAGGCCACCTTCTTCCATTGCTCCGTGGTCCAGTTCTGATGCTCACGTGCCACTGTTGGTGCTTTCGGCGGTGGACAGGGGTCAGCATGGGCACCCTGACTGGTCAGTGGCTATGCCGCCCCATACGCAACAAACTGAGATGCTCTGTGTATTCTGACACCTTTCTATCAGAACCAGCATTAACTTCTTGAGCAGTTTGAGCTCCAGTAGCTCGTCTGTTTGATCGGACCACACGGGCCAGCCTTCGCTCCCCACGTGCATCAATGAGCCTTGGCCGCCCATGACCCTGTGGCCGGTTCACCACTGTTCCTTCCTTGGAGCACTTTTGATAGATCCTGACCACTGCAGACCGGGAACACCCCACAAGAGCTGCAGTTTTGGAGATGCTCTGACCCAGTCGTCTAGCCATCACAATCTGGCCCTTGTCAAACTCGCTCAAATCCTTACGCTTGCCCATTTTTCCTGCTTCTAACACATCAACTTTGAGGACAAAATGTTCACTTGCTGCCTAATATATCCCACCCACTAACAGGAGCCGTGATGAAGAGACCATCAGTGCTATTCACTTCACCGGTCATAATGTTAATTAACAAGCAGTTCCCCCAAAAAATGCATGAGTGTAAACTGCACTTACACATGTTTTGCATTGTCATCCGCAGAGTTTTGTCCAGCTTTATCAAAGTTGCCCTGAGAGCCGAGCGCTGAGAATCTGTTCTGGCTGCTGAAGCTGAAGTCGGAGCTCTTGACGTCTCTGGACGTCCCGCCGCCTCTGTTCCAGTCATTACCGCCACCTCTGTTATTATCTCCGCCTCTATTCCAGTCATTACCGCCGCCTCTGTTCCAGTCGTTACCGCCACCTCGGTCATTACCGCCACCTCTGTTCCAGTCGTTTCCGCCACCTCGGTCATTACCGCCACCTCTGTTCCAGTCGTTTCCGCCACCTCGGTCATTACCGCCACCTCTGTTCCAGTCGTTTCCGCCGCGGGAGAACGAGGAGGGCTGGATGAACTCACCGCCGGTCCGTTGAGACGGGTTTATCCACACGCGGTTCCCATAGCCTGCAACAACACGTCACTTTGGTCACTGCCGGTTCGGTTCAGTTCAGTTTATAAACTGGTATAAGTTATACTGTGTGTTAAAATACTGTGTAACTGTAGTTATACTGTGACACACTTTTAAGATCACCTTCTGATCTCAAGCTCCACATATTAACCTCATCCGTCTCTTGCAATCCGTAACAAATCAGTCCCACGCGGGTCAAAATGAAACTATACTTTTTTTTGTTGGTCCAGTAAGCTTATACCATTTAATTTTTATAATCTCTTTTCTATTTAACGATTTTTTTATTATTTACCTTTAAATTACTAGATTTGATCAACAATTAATATAGTTAAAGCACATTCTTTCAATTTAAATTCAAAATAACTTAACATTTCATGCATAACGCTGTGACTTCAGCTCAGAATCTCTCACCCAATGTGGGTGTCTCTGGCGACCTCTATAATAATATAATAATAATATAAGATGAAAAATCCTAAAGTCAGTTTCTCTTCAGTATTCATTCAGATACGCATGTAGACATTATAAAATAATTTTTTTGGTAAAGTTTAGTTTTAATTTTGACAATTTTTAGGTTTTTCTGTGTATTGAAGCATTCCAATCATTCCTAAAGGGGGTCAAATTGATGGGCGAGGGACTGATTTGTTAAGTGCGACAAAAGTCCTAAGGTCGTGGGCCACTCTGATGAACACTTAATTTTTTGTTTAAAAAGTAAAAAATGTATTTTGGGTCAAAATGACCCGATGGACGGATGAGGGTTAAAATATGTTTGTCGACAAAAATACAATTGCATTATATGTAAAATCTATATGTAATTTTTACATAGTATTTACCTTGTGAAAACACTTTTAAAAAGAGCACTTATTACAGAATTAATATACATTTAAATACTTAAATGCAAACTGAATGCAATGTAAAGTGCATGTTATTTACAAATTAAGTGAAAATGTATATTAAATCCAGTTATTTGAGTCCTTTACGACTCACGTAAGCACGTTGTTATGTATTGCAAACGTAATATCAAGTACTTTACATGTGCTTAAAGGGACAGTTCACCCAAACATGAAAATGCTGTCATCATTTACTCACCCTCATGTTGATCCGAACCTGTATAAATTGACTAAACATTCTTCCAAATATATATTGTTCGTGTTCATACAGGTTTGACTGTACCTGTATACCTAACGTGAGGGCGAGTAAATGATGACTTCAAAAATTAATTTTCATTTTTGTGTGAACTGTCCCTTTAAGTGACGTCACATCAAAATGTGTACTCCTTTAAAACGCGCAAAAAGATTATTAAAGCACAATGATTTAAAATGTGCTAAATTATTACACTGTGTACTTTTAAAAACTGCACTTAAATGTGTTAAGAAACAGTCATGAAAGTACATTTAACTTGCCTTTTATTTAATTAATATTACATAATCTAAGATTTGAAGTACAGTTAATACAACTGAACGCACTTCTCTTCCACGAGTGCTAACAGCATTACAGTGTCCACAGAAGGTGTAATCGCTATGTTTTGTAGGAGACAGTTGCTCAGACTATGTAAAGTGTTTTCTGACCTCCTCTGCCGGGATGCGGCGGCGGCTGCTGGTTTCCGCGGTATTCTCCTCCTCTCCCGCCTCCTCTCGGGTGCTCATTCCAGCACTTGTCTCCGTATCTACAGCGACCTTGAAGAAAGAAACTGCACACGGTCATTTTAAACTTTATAAACACAAATCATGTGCTGTTGTGGTGCGGAGTTTGACGCAGCTTCTCGCACGACGGGCGGCAGCGTGACGCACGACGCACATTTTGCACGTAAACAAACGATTTCAAAATAAAAGTCTCGACGCGGCGCTTCGTTTAAAACAGTTTCACACGAAATAAGACTTTGATCAGTATTTAAGTGGATTAATTTCATTTGTGGGTAATGACGAATTTAAAATATATATATTTTAAATACCTTTCTGAGAATAACTCTTCTTTAAAATGCTTGGCATGATGGCATTGACGATTTTAACTTTTTATACTTTTATTAAAGAGGTCAACTAAAAAATCTGGTTAAAAAAACATTTGATATACTTAAAATATTATACTTTAAATATTAGAATATTAATTCTAAATTCTAATCATGTTTGTTGTTAAAGATTATATACTATATAAGTTATAGTGTGAGATTATACTACAATAAATACATTAGTTATGTAGTATTTGATCTGTGAGTTGAGGTTCTGGCCTAAACTAAAGTTATATCGAGTTGTATTAATTATAAATTACTAAAGCTATAGCTTTAACTTTGAAATAAGTTAAAGCTATCCGGGGACTCATTTTTCTTTTCTAGCATTTTCTCTTAAATGGCATTTAAACACATTTATAAACAGATTTGTCAAAATGTTTATAAACGCACTTCGCAGTTAATAAAGGTGTGCGTGAGAAAAGCACGCAAGACTGGACCAACAGCGGCGCAGGTGACGTCATATAAGCAGACATCAGTTCAGGAGGCATCCGCCAATCAGCGTGCGAGACGGCGGCCGCGGAGCATGGACTTACTTGATGGACACACCCAGACGACCAATGAGCGGCCTGCTCACATCAGGCGGGGGCGGAACCTCCTGAAGACGGAGACAGACAGGTATTAAAGTTTTTAGGGATGTCAGGAGATGCCAGTGCAGCTCAGCGCGCGGTCTTCGTCATTACCTGCTACGCTTTATCGACACGCTCATATTTGCTGGAGTGAATAATAGCAGCGAGATGACGATCCTGGAGGTGAGCAGTCAGCTGATCGAGAAGACCGTGGAGAAGATGAGCCTGACGTCACTGCTCCTGGCCGCATCTGTGCTCACGCTCACTCTGGCGTACCTGAGTAAAGTCTGCAGACAGAAGCGCGCGGGACATGAAGTAAGTGCTCGTTATAACGCGTTATAACCTGCAGTCGGGTCTGCGCAGATGCGTTTCACTGCTGGGGTCCGTGCATTCAGTGAGAGTCTGTGAGGTGCTTCCATGAGGAGCGCGGTCTGTCTATCCATCCTTCCATCATTCTATCTATCCCTCCATCCATCTAATTGATCCATCATCTATATATACACTTTCGCTCTATCTATCCTTCCATCGTCTATCTATCTATCTATCTATCTATCTATCTATCTATCTGTCTGTCTGTCTGTCTGTCTGTCTGTCTGTCTGTCTGTCTGTCTGTCTGTCTGTCTATCTATCTATCTATCTATCTATCTATACATCCATCCTTCTATCCATCTATCTAATTGATCTATCATCTATATACACTTTCGCTCTATCTATCCTTTTATCACTCGGTTTATCCTTCCATTGTTCTGTCTATCCATCTATCCCTCCATCACTCTATCCATCTATTCCTTCATCTATCTATCAATCTATTTTCCATCACTCTCCATCTATCCCCATCATTCTATCAATCTATCTCTCCTTCCATCAATCTTTCTATCCCTCCATCACTCTATCCATCTATCCCTTCATCTGTTTATCCTCCCATCACTCCTCTATCAATCTATCTATCCTCCATCATTCTATCAATCTGTCTGTCTCTCCTTCCATCAATCTATCTCTCCTTCCATCAATCTGTCTATTCCTCCATCCCTTTATCTGTTTATCCTCCCATCACTCCCTCCATCATTCTATCAATCTGTCTCTCCTTCCATCAATCTATCTATCCCTCCATCATTCTATCAATCTGTCTCTCCTTCCATCAATCTGTCTATCCCTCCATCACTCTATCCCTTCATCTGTTTATCCTCCCATCACTCCCTCCATCATTCTATCAATCTATCCCTCCATCATTCTATCAATCTGTCTCTCCTTCCATCAATCTGTCTATCCCTCCATCACTCTATCCCTTCATCTGTTTATCCTCCCATCACTCCCCTCCATCATTCTATCAATCTATCCCTCCATCATTCTATCAATCTCTCTCCTTCCATCAATATATCTATCCTCTCCATCATTCTATCAATCTATCCCTCCATCATTCGATCAATCTATCTATCCCTCCATCATTCTATCTATCTATCCTCCATCATTCTATCCATTTATCCCTTCATCTATTTATCCTCCCATCACTCTCATCATTCGATCAATCTATCTATCCCTCCATCATTCCATCAATCTATCCCTCCATCATTCTATCTCTCTCCTTCCATCAGTCAATCTATCTATCCTCCATCATTCCATCAATCTATCTAGCTCTTCTTCCATCAATCTATCTATCCCTCCATCATTCCATCAATCTATCCCTCCATCATTCCATCAATCTATCTAGCTCTCCTTCCATCAATCTGTCTATCCCTCCATCACTCTATCCCTTCATCTGTTTATCCTTCCATCACTCCCTCCATCATTCTATCAATCCATCTATCTCTCTGTCATTCTTTCTATCTATCCTTCCATCGTTCTGTCCATCTATGGGTCAGTGTCACATATAAAGGTTTCTCTGTGTTCCTCAGAAACTCCCTCCTCATATCCCGTCCAGTATTCCTTTCCTGGGTCACGCTGTGGCTTTCGGCAAGAGTCCCATAGAGTTTCTGGAGCAGGCGTATGAGAAGGTCAGCACGAGCACACTCAGGTCAGGTTTGGGCTAACAGGCCGGCTCTCTGAGCTCATGTGGATGATGTGATGTTTCGCAGTACGGGCCGGTGGTCAGCTTCACGATGGTTGGGAAGACCTTCACATATCTGCTGGGCAGCGATGCGGCCGCGCTCATGTTCAACAGCAGGAATGAGGATCTGAACGCCGAGGACGTTTACGCGCGCCTCACCACGCCCGTGTTCGGCAAGGGCGTCGCATACGACGTGCCCAATCCGGTAAGATCCTACACTCCGACAAAACCTGGAAAGTTTTTATATTTCTATAGTCAATATAAAAAGATATATTTGGTTCATCAGCTAGAAATTACTGTTTGTGGGTACAATCGCATACAATATTTTAAAATCCTTAAAGGATAAATCCTTCATATCTCCCAAGAGTCTTTAGTTTATCATATTTATAGACAGATACACTGCACCGATTCTTTCTGAAAACAGCCGAGCTCGTGGAGGCGTGCAGTGGGCGGAGCTAAAGAGGCACACACACACACACACACTCTGCACCGATTCTTTCTGAAAACAGCCGAGTCCGTGGAGGCGTGCAGTGGGCGGAGCTAAAGAGGCACACACACACACACACACACACTCTGCACCGATTCTTTCTGAAAACAGCCGAGTCCGTGGAGGTGTGCAGTGGGCGGAGCTAAAGAGGCACACACACACACACTCTGCACCGATTCTTTCTGAAAACAGCCGAGTCCGTGGAGGCGTGCAGTGGGCGGAGCTAAAGAGGCACACACACACACACACACACACACTCTGCACCGATTCTTTCTGAAAACAGCCGAGTCCGTGGAGGCGTGCAGTGGGCGGAGCTAAAGAGTCACACACATACACACACACACTCTGCACCGATTCTTTCTGAAAACAGCCGAGTCCGTGGAGGCGTGCAGTGGGCGGAGCTAAAGAGTCACACACACACACACACACACACACACACTGCTGCAATCGATTCTTTCTGAAAACAGCCGAGTCCGTGGAGGTGTGCAGTGGGCGGAGCTAAAGAGGCACCCACACACACACACACACACACTCTGCACCGATTCTTTCTGAAAACAGCCGAGTCCGTGGAGGCGTGCAGTGGGCGGAGCTAAAGAGGCACACACACACACACACACACACACACACACACACTCTGCACCGATTCTTTCTGAAAACAGCCGAGTCCGTGGAGGCGTGCAGTGGGCGGAGCTAAAGAGTCACACACATACACACACACACACTCTGCACAGATTCTTTCTGAAAACAGCCGAGTCCGTGGAGGCGTGCAGTGGGCAGAGCTAAAGAGGCACACACACACACACACACACACACACACACACACACACACTCTGCACCGATTCTTTCTGAAAACAGCCGAGTCCGTGGAGGCGTGCAGTGGGCAGAGCTAAAGAGTCACACACACACACACACACACACACACACACACTCTGCACCGATTCTTTCTGAAAACAGCCGAGTCCGTGGAGGCGTGCAGTGGGCAGAGCTAAAGAGTCACACACACACACACACATACACACACACAGATACACTGCACCGATTCTTTCTGAAAACAGCTGAGTCCGTGGAGGCGTTGATGTGTGTGTGTGTGTGTGTGTGTGTGTGTGTGTGCTCATCCAGGAGAACTCTACCTACCTAGACATCATTGTTTGGCACGTACAGCATCTTTCATTCTCTGTTGATGTGATTTGTGTTCCTCAGTTATTTCTGGAGCAGAAGAAAATGCTGAAGACCGGACTGAACATCGCACAATTCAAACAACACGTCGAAATCATCGAAGAAGAAACCAAAGATTATTTCAAGCGATGGGGAGACAGTGGAGAGAGAAGTAAGGAGACGGAAGCATCGAGACTTTGTAGGAACACCTAATCGGGAATATGAGATTGTCATCCGTTCTCTCCTCAGATCTGTTCGATGCGTTATCCGAGCTGATCATCCTGACGGCCAGCCGCTGTCTGCACGGCTGTGAGATCCGTGGCATGCTGGACGAGAGAGTCGCTCAGCTCTACGCCGATCTGGACGGAGGCTTCACGCACGAGGCCTGGCTGCTGCCCGGGTGGCTGCCCCTGCCCAGCTTCAGGTACCGCTGGCGGAACACACCAGTACACACGAGGAAGAGCTTCGGATCGCACGCGGCACTCAGTTTCTGCTCTGCGTTTTCAGACGGAGGGATCGGGCACACTTGGAGATCAAGAAAATCTTCTATAACGTCATCAAGAAGAGGAGAGAAGCCGAAGAGAGAAACGACGACATCCTGCAGACGCTCATGGACGCCACGTACAAGTATGCCACCGTCACACACACCGAGAGTGGGTCATTTACACACATCCGCACTGTTTACAGCAGCGTTTGGGTTCCATGTATAACCCTGGATTTGCAAGTTAATAAATATAAACTATAAATAATAAATGATGTAGAATTATTTATTTTTTAAATTATGAATACTAATTCCCATGTTGCGCACACACACACTTGTTATATTGTAAAATAATTATATATTATATACACATACAATTTATTATAATATAAAAATGAATAATTCAACTTTTAACATTTGTATAATATAATTAAGATTATTATAATTATTTATTTTTAATATACAATATATACGATTCATAAAAATATACATTTTTCATAATTTAAATGTTCAAGTAATATTATAATTTTGTTTTTAAATGATATACAATTATTTATAACTGTATTCAAATATAACTATTTATTTATTTATTTAAAATGCACACACACTTGAAATTAAAAATGTATTATTAATTTAAAATTATTATGTACAGATATCATTTATTATTACAATATAAAAATGTATATTTAAACTTTTGCAAATAATAATTGTAAAATTATTAGATTATAAATGAATGTAATGTATAATCTATAATGTTTTATAATTATAAAGATAATTATTTTTATATAAAATAAGTACTATTCATAAATATAATTATCATTTCATCATTTTAAATAATTTTAAAAATATTAAATTGTATTAATGTTAGTAATATTATATTTTTTTAATTATATAATTATACAATTATTTATAATTAATTGTGATTCAAATATAACAATTTATTTATAAAAATGCATATATTATATGTTTATATACAAATAATTTATTGCAATATAAAAATGTATAATTAAATGTTTAAAAATAATTGTAAAATTATTATATAAATGAATATAATGTATAATACTACAATATTTTTTTTTAAAATATAATTATAAAGATTATTATAATTGTGTAGTTTTTTAATACAAAATATGTACTAATCATAAAAATTAAAATATTTAATTAGCATGACACACATTTCCATGCACAAACACACTCATCTTTGAGTCTAGTTGAGCTGTATTGGGTCTTCAGATTCATCAGTGCTGCTCCAGTCAGGACTCAAGCCAAACACCTGTGCAGATCTTTATATAAAGCACATTAGGGGTGAACCAAACCTCTGAACACACTGCCATCCTGTGGCGTCAACAAAAGCGAGTTCAAGTGTAGAGAAGGAAGGGAATGTTTGACAGCAGCTCTCAAACCTCTGCCCGGTAGAGACGGCCGTCCTCTGAATGACGATGAGATAGCCGGGATGCTGATCGGTCTGTTGTTGGCGGGTCAGCACACGTCCTCCACCACCAGCTCATGGATGGGCTTCTTCCTGGCGCGGGACCGAGCGCTGCAGGAGCGCTGCTACAGCGAACAGAAGGCCGTGTGCGGAGAAGAGCTTCCTCCTCTCCACTACGACCAGGTGATTCCTCATTACGCACCTGTAGTTCAGCCAGTCATCAGTAGCACTGGGATTATTGTGGCGAGTTCTGCTGGCAAACAGCACTAATGGTGTCAAAATCTGCTACACTGATCAGGCACAACATTATGACCTAATATCGTGTCAGTCCTTCTTTTAAGTCCTTCGCTCCCCATGTGCATCAATGAGCCTTGGCCGCCCATGACCCTGTGTCCGGTTCTCCACTGTTCCTTCCTTGGAGCACTTTTGATAGATCCTGACCACTGCAGACCGGGAACACCCCACAAGAGCTGCAGTTCTGGAGATGCTCTGACCCAGTCGTCTAGCCATCACAATTTGGCCCTTGTCAAACTCGCTCAAATCCTTACGCTTGCCCATTTTTCCTGCTTCTAACACATCAACTCTGAGGACACAATGTTCACTTGCTGCCTAATATATCCCACCCACTAACAGGAGCCATGATGAAGAGATCATCAGTGTTATTCACTTCACCGGTCATAATGTTATGCCTGATCAGTGTACTTACTCATCGATCATAATCACAATGGTTTAGTGAATTTCAGTAAAGACTCGCTTATGGTAAAGACAAATTTGCATAATAAAAAAAATGTGCACCTTGAATTCATTCAGTTGCGTTCAACGATCACTAAAAGATCCCTAAACAACACAAATATATTTAATTAGATTGTTTTTTGGTTTTTTTTGAGTGAATGATTCAATGACTCACTCATAAAGACGTCACTTGTTCCATTACTGGATGAATCAGTGTTTTTGAACGAATCTCTTGAGTGAATGATTCAATGACTCACTCATAAAGACTTCACTTGTTCCATTACTGGATGAATCTCTTGAGTGAATGATTCAATGACTCGCTCATAAAGACGTCACTTGTTCCATTACTGGATGAATCAGTGTTTTTGAACGAATCTCTTGAGTGAATGATTCAATGACTCGCTCATAAAGACGTCACTTGTTTCATTACTGGATGAATCAGTGTTTTTGAACGAATCTCTTGAGTGAATGATTCACTGACTCGCTCATAAAGACGTCACTTGTTTCATTACTGGATGAATCAGTGTTTTTGAACAAATCTCTTGAGTGAATGATTCAATGACTCGCTCATAAAGACTTCACTTGTTTCATTACTGGATGAATCAGTGTTTTTGAACAAATCTCTTGAGTGAATGATTCAATGACTCCCTCATAAAGACTTCACTTGTTTCATTACTGGATGAATCAGTGTTTTTGAACAAATCTCTTGAGTGAATGATTCAATGACTCCTCATAAAGACTTCACTTGTTTCATTACTGGATGAATCAGTGTTTTTGAACAAATCTCTTGAGTGAATGATTCAATGACTCCCTCATAAAGACTTCACTTGTTTCATTACTGGATGAATCTCTTGAGTGAATGATTCAATGACTCACTCATAAAGACGTCACTTGTTCCATTACTGGATGAATCAGTGTTTTTGAACGAATCTCTTGAGTGAATGATTCAATGACTCGCTCATAAAGACGTCACTTGTTTCATTACTGGATGAATCAGTGTTTTTGAACGAATCTCTTGAGTGAATGATTCAATGACTCGCTCATAAAGACGTCACTTGTTTCATTACTGGATGAATCAGTGTTTTTGAACAAATCTCTCGAGGGAATGATTCAATGACTCACTCATAAAGACGTCACTTGTTCCATTACTGGATGAATCAGTGTTTTTGAACAAATCTCTCGAGGGAATGATTCAATGACTCACTCATAAAGACTTCACTTGTTTCATTACTGGATGAATCTCTTGAGTGAATGATTCAATGACTCACTCATAAAGACGTCACTTGTTCCATTACTGGATGAATCAGTGTTTTTGAACGAATCTCTTGAGTGAATGATTCAATGACTCGCTCATAAAGACGTCACTTGTTTCATTACTGGATGAATCAGTGTTTTTTTGAACGAATCTCTTGAGTGAATGATTCACTGACTCGCTCATAAAGACGTCACTTGTTTCATTACTGGATGAATCAGTGTTTTTGAACGAATCTCTTGAGTGAATGATTCAATGACTCGCTCATAAAGACGTCACTTGTTTCATTACTGGATGAATCAGTGTTTTTGAACGAATCTCTTGAGTGAATGATTCAATGACTCGCTCATAAAGACTTCACTTGTTTCATTACTGGATGAATCAGTGTTTTTGAACAAATCTCTTGAGTGAATGATTCAATGACTCACTCATAAAGACTTCACTTGTTTCATTACTGGATGAATCTCTTGAGTGAATGATTCAATGACTCACTCATAAACACTTCACTTGTTTCATTACTGGATGAATCAGTGTTTTTGAACAAATCTCTCGAGGGAATGATTCAATGACTCACTCATGAAGACTCCACTTGTTTCATTATCAGCCGACTGGTGCATCTAAAGAACTTTGGAAAACTATTTAAATTCAGAATTTAAAAACATACTCGTCATATTAGAGGTGTATTCAAGTAGCAGTACAGTATGCATGCATTTAATTTAAGGTATTTTTGAATAAACCGAACCGAGTAAAGGAATGTTTTGGTCTGTGACGCAGCTGAAAGACTTGAGTTTGCTGGATCGCTGTCTGAAGGAGACGCTGCGACTGCGGCCCCCTATAATGACCATGATGAGGATGGCCAAGACGCCTCAGGTACGAGCCTAAACCAAAACAGGCTGCTTCACTGATGTTAAAGCCATACAGTACGAACTGACCCGCATCTTTCTGCGTCCTGAACAGAAAGTGGGTGAATACATCATCCCGCCGGGACACCAGGTGTGTGTGTCTCCCACAGTGAACCACCGTCTCCAGGACACTTGGGATGAGCGTCTGGAGTTTAACCCCGACCGCTACCTCCACGACAACCCAGCCGCCGGAGAGAAGTTCGCTTACATCCCGTTCGGAGCAGGTGAGTTTCCTTCAGTGCTTTGAATGGGTTTAAAGATGTTCAGACCTCATGAAATCAAAAGTGTTGAGCTATGATAACCCGGTAGAGACTTCAGACGATCATCTCTACGCATTTTTAAACTTGGCCATGGTGCTTGATCTGTCACAGGTCGTCACCGTTGTATTGGAGAAAATTTCGCCTACGTGCAGATTAAAACAATCTGGTCGACAATGCTGAGACTGTACGACTTTGAGCTGGTGGACGGACACTTTCCTGCAGTGAACTACACGACCATGATCCACACGCCGCACAACCCCGTCATCAGATACACACGGAGGAAGACGCACACACAGCAGTGACGGCAGGACGGCGACCTCCGCAGCGGATCCGTGGGCAAAGCACAGATGTTGGGTTGGATTACATGCATCAGCTTCAGTCTGACTCACATTCCAACATGTTGTGTATGTTATTTAAAACCAGTGTTTATTTTACCCAGAGTGCCCTGCAGTGCCCAGATTGTCTAGAATGACCTCTAGTTTCATCTTCTGCTGTCATCCTCCCAACAAAGCATGAACATATTTTTATACGATATAACATATTTGTTTGTTTTTGCAGAAAACCTGTGCTGTATGAAAAGCTTTTAACATTAAATGGCAGACTGATGTTTTCTGTTGTGTGTTCTTCATACGCTGCTTAAGAAAAGCACATTTTATTTAGCATTTGTTGCTTTTTTTTTTTTTATTTAGTTCAAAAACTTAATTGTCCACAACATGGAAAATTGTCTTCCCAACTCCCAAGATTCGCGCTCAATCTCGGCGTCAAGCTAAGAATGGGCGACCTCTAGTGGCGAAAAACTACACATTGTGCCTTTAACTGTCCCAATCCTGTTCCCATATATCAGGAGTGCCCAAACCTGTTCTTGAGGATTTATGTAGGATTGGGAACCCAAACTACCAGACAGATAGCATTAGTCTACTGCCATCAACTTACGTTAATACATAATCAAAAAAAACAGCAACTGTATGAAACACCTATCATCTATTCTTCACGTGTTTATTCCCCGGGTGGGGGTGCACCGTTCCTGGAGGTACTGCAATACCAGGTCGATGCGTGGAGTGGACGGAGCAAGCCCCTATTCCATCTCCCTGATCCAAAAATCAATTTAATATATGGTCCCCGGGTAGGGGACGTATCAGATATTAAACTGATAAGAACAGATACTACACTTGATCTTAGCCAAAAGGCCGAGAAGCGATGCCGACAGAAAACCCGCGCTAGAGGAGCCACTCCACGCGCTACACATCTCAGTGACGGTGACACGGGCTGATCTCGCGAGAAACACGGCAAACTACAAACACACACTCGAGAACTGACGTCGCGCTCAGAGACTGAGAGAAACTCCGAGATTATCGCAGATATGAAGAGAAAACCGCATCAAAACATGCGCAGTTTAACATCGCCCAATCAAACACGAGCACAGAGTCCATCGCCCAATCAAACACGAGCACAGAGTCCATCGCCCAATCAAACACGAGCACAGAGTCCATCGCCCAATCAAACACGAGCACAGAGTCCATCGCCCAATCAAACACGAGCACAGAGTCCATCGCCCAATCAAACACGAGCACAGAGACAGATAACAATAAAAGCGGTTTATATATGTTATTATTCCCTGTTAATCACGAAACATTCACTATTTAACATCAAAGTGTTTCTGCTTGAGTTCAGACACCAGATTCAGAAAATAACGCTGTAGAAATGAAGCTTTTCACACACTTTCATTCGCTTGATGCGCATCGTGTGGTTAAATGCGGTACTGCGCGCTCACCTGAGGCGTTTATTCCAACCGACGCTTCCAACCAACACAGCAAACAAGCCATTTATCCATCTAAATACCTACAAATAATATTACAGATGCAAACATGCATCAAACGTCTGGGCTACATTCGTATGAAAACAATTCAATATATCTACATTAAACATTTTTGAAATTTAAATGATATAAGATTTAATCGACGTTTTATAACCAGCTATAAGTATTTCTTTATTTAGACGCAACTAGTTGAAGATTTAAAGCACAAAATATCGAATAACAGTTAAATATGAAAATACTAATAATACGAACCACTCACACTGGAACTCCCGCCGCGTCAGGATCAACGGTTAGCTCATTAATATTAATTAGATCGTGTTCCTTAAAGGGATAGTTCACCCAAATATGAAAGTTCTGTCATCTTTTACTCACCCTCATGTTATTCCAAACCTGTTTTATTGAACAAAAGGAATATATTTTGCCACTTTGAAAACAAATGGAAATAACAAACAGTCTCAATTTTATAAGTGTATATTTCCTTCATAATCAGATCACACAGCAAAAACATTACAGTCAACTAAAATAAAATGGTTTTATTAAACAATTATTTGATGAAGGTACATGTCCTTTCTGAATAATAACCGTTATTGTTCTTGAAGGGTATAACAGGCGTATTTGATAATAAAGCAATAATTTATATTAAGGAAAAATATTTAATAAAGACTTATATTTAAGTTCTATAAAAGCAGGTTTGCTGAGGTTTACTTATACCGAGACATGCACTGCATTCCGTTCTCACAGTTCTTCTGTCTTTCGTCTAAATGTTCGTGGCGTTTTGAAGGGTTAGTGAGCTCATATCCCATACTTCCCAGAGGGAACATGCCGTGAACGCAGCAGAGCGACAGATAATTCGGGCTCTGACCCGACTCTACAGCGGGAGGATGGAAGAGCTCTCATTAGTCATCATCATCATCCTCATCAGATGAAGAGTGGGAGTGGTCCTGGCGGTAGCAGTGCGCGAGGTCGCGGAGCTGCTCCAGGGATTCGGTGAGCTCTCTGAATTCGGGCCCGTGAGAGAGGAAGCTGGGGGTCACGCGGCGCAGGTCCAGTGCAGCGCACGCTTTCTGCAGCTCAGACAGCTGGAGACCCACAGCAGGACTGGACTGAAGAGACGTCAGGACCGGAACACTAGTGACCGGCTGAGAGGGAGCTGGGAGAGACACGGAGAGAAGTGGGATTAAACTGGGACGGACAGAGAGGCCAAGAACAAGACAAGGAACCAAATGGGTTCAATACAAACATTGACATTAAAAGGGAACCTGTTATGCTCCTTTATGCTAATAGGGTGGAGTCCATCAGAAGTCATGGGCGGGGTCTATGCTAATAGGGTGGAGTCTGTCAGCAGTGTTTCCTAATATGCTAATAGGGCAGAGTCCGTCAGCAGTCATGGGCGGGGTCTATGGTAATAGGGTGAAGTCCGTCAGAAGTTGTGGGCGGGGTCTAAGCTAATAGGGTAGAGTCTGTCAGCAGTGTTTCCTTCTATGCTAATAGGGCTGAGTCCGTCAGCAGTTGTAAGCGGGGTCTGTGTTAATAGGGCGGATTCCATCAGCAGTCATGGGCGGGGTCTATGCTAATAGGGCGGAGTCCATCAGAAGTCATGGGCGGGGTCTATGCTAATAGGGTGGAGTCTGTCAGCAGTTATGGGGCGGGGCCTGTGCTAATAGGGTGGAGTCTGTCAGCAGTCGTGGGCGGGGCCTGTGCTAATAGGCTGGTAACAATAATAATCACATATGAAAGAATCTGCAAATGCCTTATTCTGAGACACTGCTTATGATTTATGGGGATTTAAAAAAAAGAGTGGGTTGAGTTTCACCGTTATAGGGTGGCTGTGTTCACACACTGCCGACACATTTATGTTCAGACACCTGTAAAAATTAATTTAGCATAATAGGTCCTTTTAACAGAAGATCATGGTCTCATCCCTTAGCATTTAAAGTCATCATGGAATCAAAATGTTGAATAGAAACCAAATGTCGATTCAGTTTAGTTCAATAACGCTGTAAAGTTTGTCAATTAAGAAATGAGTTTATTTAATGATGACTGGGAAGAGTTGAGCTGCTGTTTGCACATGAGCTGATGGTTACAGAGCGGCACTCACTGTGAGCAGGAGCAGACTGGTTCGGGAGGAAACCCTGCGGACCCAGAGCCGGACTGAAGATCTGTGGGAACGGACTGGTGAGTTTACTGGGGCTGGACAGCAGCTGCACCGCCCTGCACACACACACACACACACACACACACACACACACACACACACAGGACTCAGACCAATGACAGCAGGCTCAGAGCCGTACGGTTAGCGCTGTGTGTCGGTCACTCACAGTGGGGATGATGGGTAATGTGACCTGACGTACGTCCCCAGCACATCTTCACCAGAGCACTCGTAGTGCAGAGGACTGGGCGGCTCCACGCCGGGGAGTACAGGACTGCGGAAAATAACACTTATTATATCACAACAATATCCATATTTAGTATTATCAGCCACGCCCATATCTCAACAATCAACAACCAATACACAACTAATTGATTCATTAATTAAATTTATATGGGAATAATGTTTTAATGTTACTGTAAAACTAATGCCTCAACACCAGGGTCTTTGTGTAACATAACAGTATAACATTCTCTCACCTGACTAATCTCTGCCCGTCTAAACCTTTCAGAGTCACTGACTGGCCGAAACAGCGCCCGTCGCCGAGCTCAGGACACGCTGACAGGGGTTTCCACGGTAACACATCAGCAAAAGCATCCAGAGCCTCAGGGAGGCAGCTGCCGTGCATCATGGGAAACGGAATAGAGCCATAAGCTGAAACCACCTGGAAAATTCAGATGCATAAAGTTACAGGCTAAAGGCCCATTCACACCAAAAACTAGAACAACAGTGGGGTTAATAACGTTAACCGCTTCAAACTCCCACTGGTCCGTGGTGATGATGTAACAGGTGGGTGTGGCTCTGAGGCTCCGCCTTCTTTGAGGCGAGTCACACACAACCCGCCTCCACTCACTCGTTTCATTTGCTCCAGATGAACACTGTTGCTGGGCTTGAATTTCGTATTCCAAAGTGTGGCATATAAAGCCCCTCTCAGCACTAAACTGAGTTCTTTTTCACTGCTTATTGCGCTTAAACAGTCAAATACACACAAAAGGTGAGTGTTCACATAAACACAGTCAGCTCTGTTTTAAGTGAATGTAAACAGCTGAGAAAGAAAACATGTGTATCAGTGTAACGGATCTGTGCGTCAGCTCTTGAAGTGACAGCACTGCTGACAAATTATGAGATATTAAAAATATCTATATGACAGTTTTCACCATGGTATCAATGAAAATAACCAGTGAAAATGCTGAGTGGCTAGTAACTTTGGAAAACCACTAGCCACAGTGACTGGTGAGCAAAAGAGTTCAGTGTGGGCCGATTGTTTCAAAGCAGCTTCACAGTGTTAACAGGAAAACAGCCGTTCTGGTGAAACGGTGATGTTATCCAGCTAATTTCAATTATCATATAGTGTCAATGCGGGCAGATCGGGAATTGAGTTTAGTTCTGAGCACTCTCTGAGTGAGAGCACTCAGAATGGACTGGAACACACGGACCTTCCTCCCCGAGGCGGTCAGAGCGTCAGAGAGCTGCCACATCGGAGCGCTGCCCTGTCCCAGTCGGTACGACACCGTCATGCTGTCCAGAGCCAGAGCCAGAACTGAGCCGGAGTGGAACCACAGCGCCGGCTGACAGAGAGAGAGAGAGAGAGAGAGAGAGAGAGAGAGAGAGAGAGAGAGAGAGAGAGAGAGAGAGAGAGAGAGAGAGAGAGAGAGAGAGAGAGAGAGAGAGAGAGAGAGACAGAGAGAGAAAGAGAGAGAGAGAGAGAGAGAGAGAGAGAGAGAGAGAGAGAGAGAGAGAGAGAGAGAGAGAGAGAGAGAGAGAGAGAGAGAGAGAGAGAGAGAGAGAGAGAGAGAGAGAGAGAGAGAGAGAGAGAGAGAGAGAGAGAGAGAGAGAGAGAGAGAGAGAGAGAGAGAGAGAGAGAGAGAGAGAGAGAGAGAGAGAGAGAGAGAGAGAGAGAGAGAGAGAGAGAGAGAGAGAGAGACAGAGAGAGAGAGAGAGAGAGAAGAGAGAGAGAGAGAGAGAGAGAGAGAGAGAGAGAGAGAGAGAGAGAGAGAGAGAGAGAGAGAGAGAGAGAGAGAGAGAGAGAGAGAGAGAGAGAGAGAGAGAGAGAGAGAGAGAGAGAGAGAGAGAGAGAGACAGAGAGAGAGAGAGAGAGAGAGAGAGAGAGAGAGAGAGAGAGAGAGAGAGAGAGAGAGAGAGAGAGAGACAGAGAGAGAGAGAGAGAGAGAGAGAGAGAGAGAGAGAGAGAGAGAGACAGAGAGAGAGAGAGAGAGAGAGAGAGAGAGAGAGAGAGAGAGAGAGAGAGAGAGAGAGAGAGAGAGAGAGAGAGAGAGAGACAGAGAGAGAGACAGACAGAGAGAGAGACGGAGAGAGAGACAGAGAGAGAGAGAGAGAGAGAGAGAGAGAGAGAGAGAGAGAGCGAGAGAGACAGAGAGAGAGAGAGAGAGACGGAGACCGAGAGAGAGAGAGACAGACAGAGAGAAACAGACAGAGAGAGAGAGAGAGAGAGAGAGAGAGAGAGAGAGAGAGAGAGAGAGAGAGAGAGAGAGAGAGAGAGAGAGAGAGAGAGAGAGAGAGAGAGAGAGAGAGAGAGAGAGAGAGAGAGAGAGAGAGAGAGAGAGAGAGAGAGAGAGAGAGAGAGAGAGAGAGAGAGAGAGAGAGAGAGAGAGAGAGAGAGAGAGAGAGAGAGAGAGAGAGAGAGAGAGAGAGAGAGAGAGAGAGAGAGAGAGAGAGAGAGAGAGAGAGAAAATTTTAGGGCTTTTTTTAAATATTTGTCATTTATTTCAGTTAACATTTATTTTAAGCAATGAGAGTGTTTTAGGTAACTATAACTCCAGTGTCCAGTGAATGAAAGCGACTCACATCACAGTTGAGCAGCGGGAAAGTTGTGGGCGGAGGTGGGCGTCTGCCCAGTCCACCTCTCAGGGTCAAAGGGCAGAAGAAAGAGCTGTGATTGGCCATATGGAGCGTCCCCAACGCACAGTTCATCATGTGGTACAAGTCCAATATCGAGCTCTGTCAGCAGGAGACAAACAAATCCAGCCACTTTAACACATGAAACCGGTTAGACGGGTGTAAAACCGCTAGATTTATGTTTTCCATTCAAAATGCGGCATTAAATTAACCCTCTCGTTATGTTCAGGATGAAACATCCACTCAATTAAACCGCTCTAAAAATGGTTGCATAAGTCTGTTAATCAATCCTGATCGATTAACGATCAGGATTGATTAACAATCAATTTTGATTTTTTGGTTTTTTTAAAAATCCAGGATTTTTACTCTTTAATGAATGATTTTCAAAAACACACACAATGGCTTATTTTCAATATGAAAGTGATTGTGCGCTGGATATTTGCTTCTCTTTTATCACAGTCTTGGGCGTGTGAGAGATTAGCACCAACACTGGCTTTGATGCACTGGTAGTTTTTGTGCAGCGTCAGATTTGAATGTTTATCCCTCATTTATTTATGCGTTATACTCCATATAAAAGCCAGAAACTAAGCACAGGCCTATCTAAAGGGTTAACGGTGCCACCTGCTGATCAACTGTAACAATTACACATCTGACCTCTTCCCAAAAACCACCACCAATCAGAATGCTTGATTATATGGCCATGGCTTTGCCATCAGAACATGTGGTTCTAATGGAAGTCAATGGGGCAGAAACAGCCACGAACAGGAAATGAGGCAAATCATGTTTTGTTTTTTTAAACATTTACAAACCCGATTCCAAAACAGTTGGGACACTGTACAAATTGTGAATAAAAAAAGCAATGCAATAATTTACAAATCTCATAAACTTATATTTTATTCACAATAGCATATAGATAACATATCAAATGTTGAAAGTGAGACATTTTGAAATGTCATGCCAAATATTGGCTCATTTTGGATTTCATGAGAGCGACACATTCCAGAAAAGTTGGGACAGGGAGCAATAAGAGGCCGGAAAAGTTAAATGTACATATAAGGAACAGCTGGAGGACCAATCTGCAACTTATTAGGTCAATTGGCAACATGATTGGGTATAAAAAGAGCCTCTCAGAGTGGCAGTGTCTCTCAGAAGTCAAGATGGGCAGAGGATCACCAATTCCCCCAATGCTGCGGCCAAACATACTGGAGCAATATCAGAAAGGAGTTTCTCAGAGAAACACTGCAAAGAGTTTGAAGTTCTCATCATCTACAGTGCATAATATCATCCAAAGATTCAGAGAATCTGGAACAATCTCTGTGCGTAAGGGTCAAGGCCGGAAAACCATACTGGATGCCCGTGATCTCCGGCCCTTAGACGGCACTGCATCACATACAGGAATGCTACTGTAATGGAAATCACAACATGGGCTCAGGAATACTTCCAGAAAACATTGTCGTGAACACAATCCACTGTGCCATTCGCCGCTGCCGGCTAAAACTCTACAGGTCAAAAAAGAAGCCATATCTAAACATGATCCAGAAGCGCAGGCGTTTTCTCTGGGCCAAGGCTCATTTAAAATGGACTGTGGCAAAGTGGAAAACTGTTCTGTGGTCAGACCAATCAAAATCTGAAGTGCTTTTTGGAAAACTGGGACGCCATGTCATCTGGACTAAAGAGGACAAGGACAACCCAAGTTGTTGTCAGCGCTCAGTTCAGAAGCCTGCATCTCTGATGGGATGGGGTTCATGAGTGCGTGTGGCATGGGCAGCTTACACATCTGGAAAGGTACCATCAATGCTGAAAGGGATATCCAAGTTCTAGAACAACATCTGCTCCCATCCAGACGTCGTCTCTTTCAGGGAAGACCTTGCATTTTCCAACATGACAATGCCAGAGCACATACTGCATCAATTACAACATCATGGCTGCGTAGAAGAAGGATCC
>CM031961.1:226784-246784 GCA_018749465.1 Paracanthobrama guichenoti
ATGATCAGTGCTGAAACTGACACGTTTTCTTTGAAACAGAGGTAAAGCATCACTGGTCATAAGCGCTGTGTGTGTGTTTCAGGCGTGCTGGTCCAGGGCGTGTCCCGTCTGAAGTATGGCACGCTGAGGCCTCTGTTCGACGGGACGTGGGAGAACCGTGAGGTCGCCGTTCACGGACACTACGTCCGAGATTCTCTCCACCTGTACCTGCTGTACTTCCTGCAGCTCGCCGTCATGGCAACATACGCCCAACAGGAGACGCTCAAACTGGTGCCGCTGCTCACCATCATCTTCGTGTTCGGCAGGTGTGTGTTAGGGGAGGTCACTCTTAACACTCTCAAACGTAACGTTTACATCGGAAAATGCTACTTTTAAGCCGTTCAAATGTAACATTTATATTATTGGGATACTGTTATGTTTACATTGGGAAAATGTTACTTTTAAATCTTAAAGATAATATTTACATAATTGGAATACTGTTAAAGTTTAGACTGAAAAATGTTACTTTTAAGCCTTTTAAATGTAAAATTTACATAATTGGTATAATGTTACTTTTAGGCTTAAATGTAACCTTTACATTATTGCAATACTCTAACATTACATAACTAATTATACGTACAATATTTGGGGAAAGGAAAGATTCAACTATATTTTTAAGTAAAATGTAATAGTAAAAATCATTCAAAAAATGAAACGTTACATTAGTATGACATCACTGATTTGTCGCATGCTTTGGCGAGAGATTTACTAAATCTGTAAGAAATTAAATTCAATCAAATGAAATTCATTATATCATATGCATAGATTATGTTGTAACCCTTGTTAATTCCTAAAAGCACGTTCAAACTAACCCTTCATGAGGAGTCTCTGGTGTTTGGATGAACACACACACGTCTTGTGAACTTGTTTTAATCCCGTCCAGACACTTTTAATATTTCTTTGAGCAATGCATGTTACTTCATAAAATACAAACCGTGCATAAACCATTCAGAAATAAACCCGTTCAGTGGTGTGTGTTTAGCTGCTCACTGAAGAGTGTGTGTGTGTGTGTGTCGTCCCTCCTCAGACTGATCTACTGGGCTTGCGTGGCGTTCGGCAGCAGCGTCCAGGCGCTTGGTTTCGCGCTCTCCTTCATGCCTCTGCTCGTCCTGCTGGGAGCAAACCTGTACTTCGTTGGCTCAGTGAGCGGACAGGAGGCGGTGTTTGACGTGGCCCCGCCCACCACAGCCCCGCCCCCAAAACTAAGATGGTGGGGATGAACACAACGAGATGTTCAGCGTTCAGAATCATCACTTTAATAAAGGTGTGCGTGACTTTACTCCAGACGGCCACCTCCGTCCAGCTACACAATTCAATTACAGAATGAGAGGGAGAGTCATCCGGGAAAAGGATGGGATGAACGTCAATACGTGTCACGAGACAGAACCAGTTTAACGGCTGGGGTTCTCTTTCAGGATCTGACCTCAATACTCAGTGATCTCACAAAGCCTGTCTGAGGCAAAAGACACACACACTATTTAAAGCCATTATGTATGATGCATTATGAAGTATTTTAATGCATTCATTCATGAATAATTGTAACCACATTGGGAATCCTCCCTAAATGTCCATTATAGTTTTAAAAAGAATTAATGTAATGTTAAAAATTGATTTGTAAGTCATGAAAATAATGTCTCAATGCAAGCATGAGGCTCCTGAAACGGGCGTGTTCTGGAGGAACTGTAACCACAGTTATAAAGCATTGTAATAATTCATTCTTACATCTTTAGAAAGTGTAACGCATTAAAAACAATGTAACGAGGAATCTGCAAATATTATGCCTTTGAACTTTGGGTACAATTATGGAAATATGTAATGCTTTATAACGTGCATTATGAATACCTTTATAATGCCTTAAGGCTTCAAGTATATTTTGCTTTTAGAATGACGTCTTGCATTATTTCATGACAATCAAACGCCTTTTCCTCCCTAAATGTTCATTAGTGTAAAAAAACATTGTTCACTGTTCAGGCGTCTTTGTCATTTGTAACCCAGATATGATATAATCGAGAGTTTGTGTTTTACAGAAATATTTTTGATGTTTATATGGTTGATTTGGTCATGCTGTGATTAGAATTATTGATTTCTCATGTTTGCCTGTGCCGTCGTGAACCTGATGTTTCTGAATAAATGATGTTTGATTGACAGGCGTTTAGTTTTATTAGTCACAGGCGGCGGCGACACAAACATGAACAGAAAACACGATCCCTGAGCTTACTTCCCAAACATCTGCAGATCAGTCAGGATTAAAGGGAAATTCATGGTTTAAAATCGGTCAAATAACTGATTATGCAAACATTATTATGGGACACAGAACAAACAAGCATTGTGTCTAAAAGAAAATGATGCTGTAAAAACTGAACAAACTCGAATAATCACTCGATTTGTTCTGTGATCGACTGGCCAATCAGATTTAAGGTACAAAGGCATAAAAAAAAATCTGTATGTAACACGTCTAAATCAAAAAGACAACATTTTCATCCAGTCAGAGAGAGTTCGTGCAAACGTTCAGGCACATGTGCATCATCAGCAGTAATGTGATGTCCAATCGGCGGTCATGTGTGTGCACTGGGGGCGGGGCTTGTACCGTAAGGTCTCAGTTGATTGGCTCGTAGCCCGAGGATCGTGTCATCCTCTTGCGGACACAAACAAACACTCCGCCCACGATGATGATGGCCAGCGGAGTGCCAAGTCCAACGGCGATGATGATAATGATTAACGCGGAGAAGGAGTCGGCCGGAGGTTCGCCCATGCCCATTAACACAGTCCTGATGCAGAGAGAGTCCAGAGGTCAGACAAACACATACTGACAATACTGCGTTTAATATGAGGCTGTGACGTTCAGTCATCGGTGGCTTGGCTCTCAGAACACTGATCTGTTTGTTTGACAGCGGACTCGACCAATCATGTGAGTTTGGGGGCGGGACTATCTGTTTGACTGACAAGGGGCGTGTTCAGGAAATTTTCAGCACATTTACTAAAAAAAAAAAAAAAAAAAAAAGTGAAATTAATATTGTAAAAATATGTGCTTTATAGTCGATCACCCATTAATGCAAACCTAGTCTAAGATCACGCACACAATAAGATAATCAATAAAAACTATTGAAATATTTCATTTGTAGTATTTTTATATTTGAGAACAATTCAAAAACATTTTTAATATTTGTAATATTTCCCAAGTATGGGTAAATAAAACAGAACCAATAGAAAATTACAATTAATAAAATAATTTTATATGTATATTGATTATTATAGAGTATTTTAATATTTACAATTCAAATATAAAAACATTATTTAAATATTTTATTATTCCTAAAAGACACAAATCGACATGTATGGGAAAAACGTAAATGATAACCAATAGAGAAAATCATAATCAATCAAATAATTTAATATTTATTTAATACAAAGTATTTTTAATCTTCAAATATTCAAAAAGTTACTTCAAAAGCAATTAAAAGTATTTTATCAAAGACAATTACAATCAATAAAATTATTTAATATTTTCAATTTAAATATTCAAAAGCAAACCTGAAATATTGTTTTACTAGTTCATAATTTATACTAATCAGCAAGTATGGGGAACATTTTTATTATAAACCAAATTACAATTAACTATATTATAATATTCATTATTATATAGTATTTTAATATTTACAATTTAAATATTAAATATATTAATTATTTAATCTTTTTAATATTTTATTATTCCCAAAGGACAAGTAAAAAGTAAATGCAGAATCAATAGAAAATTACACTCAAAATAATTTCATATTTATTTAATACATGGTATTTTTAATATCTTTAATTCAAAACAATTCTAATTAAAAATATTTGTTAACCAGAGACAAATGCATTCAATAAAATTATTTCATATTTATTTAATATTCAAATATAAAGAAATAGCACGTTATTATTTCCTGACAGCTAATCGGCCAGTGTGGGTAAAAGGTAAATGATGGCTTAAGACAGCAGATTTAATGTAAGTGCTGTGAATGCGTCCACTCACCAGCTGATGTATTTGGTGTCACTGTAGAAGGCGGGGTCTTTATCGACCCCGAAGCTGATGTTGAGCCCGTGGATCTGAGGATGGCCTCTGAAGTAGGCCTGGACCAGAAGGGACGCAGGGATGCGGCTCAGGGACACCAGCGGAGAGTGTCGGCAGGGCGTGGCGTCCTCAAACACGGGCGAGGGCTTCCGGTACGCCACGGGCTTCCACTGAGAGAAACCCCACACACCGCTGGAGTTCACCGGGGACGACACCCACTCAAACACCTGAGGCAGAGACATGGCAAACAGGACCTTTTTAATGGAATATTGCAGTGTTTATTATAAATGATCTATGGGTGCACATCATTGTTTTAAAGGTGCAGTGTGTAGTATTTATGAGGATCTATTGACAGAAATGCAATATAATACACATAACTATGTTTTCAGACCTTAAATAATGACCCTTTATGTTTTTATTCCCTTAGAATGAGCCGTTTCTCTCTACACACACCGCCGGTCCCCTTACAGCGAAGCCGCCATTTTGTGCTGTCATGCTTCTATGGTAGCCCTAAACGGACAAACTTCTCTACAGAGCGCTAGCTCCTCTCTGCGGTCTCAGACGAACACATCTTTGTCCTGTGTCAGCCACCGTAGCTTCTCTATGTGCTTTAAAATGGAGGGGTGAGTGGTGGGCGGATGCAATTCACAACCTCACCACTAGAAGCCGCTAAAACTTACACACTGCACCTTTACAAATCTTGATTCAGAATAATATCCTCTCTGATGACGAGGGCGGGGCAACCTGTCACTCAACATGAGATCCACCAATAGCAAACCACAACCATCCAATCAATTCCCCACAGACACAATCAAGCCCCGCCCTACATCTGTTCTTGTTTGAGAAGCGATTCACTCGATATACGGCACAATAGAGGAGAAAAGACTAGTTTAACTTCCGTTTCATGAGCCTGACATATGAAATAATAGATTTTTTCTTTAAATGGAACAGATTATCGAACAAAAAACAAATCTAAAAATAAGTTGGCATATGTGTTTTATGTTTTGTATCATATTTGATGCATCAGGCGTTTATGGCTCATATAGTCTGATATAGTGAGAATATGGAGGAATAAACCGCTCAGTTTTATTCAGAGACTCTAATATGATGTTTGCTGCAGATGCTGATATTAATATAAAATTCTGATGCTTGTAAAGTAAATCATTGAGTTCTTTATACTTACATAAAATGCATATAAATATCAATATCTGCCAATAATATGTCTTAGTAAGATGATATTTAAATGCTTAGTTTTATGATCGGTAGTTTATAATGCAATGATGATTGACAGATGAACTAAAACCTGCCAATTGGGGTTTTGACACTCATGGTTTTTATAATAAATGATGATAATCAAGTAAAGCTGCTTCAGTCCAGATGAAATCTCACTAACAATATCACAGTTATTCTTGCGTTTCCTTGATAAATCATGTCAGATTTGACAGCAGAAAGACACTGAACGTTTGGACACTAAAGACTTTTACTGGATAAAAGAGTCTCAACTATCAGTCATGCATCATGTGACACAGTATGGTTTAATAATTTGAGAAAATGTTTGTACCTTGAAGATAGAGGGAGTGTATTCATCATCTATGGAGCTGCGGACATCAACTCTTCCCTGGAATCCAGAGTCGCCGACCGACTGAAACTCCAGAACGAATCTGGAGCTGTTCCCTCGCGGCGTCACCCCATCCAGCCAGACGTGCAGCTGAGAGGAGTTGGCGTTATGAAGGAGACTCGGCCACGGCTGATCCCGACCCGCCGACTCAAACACTGAGAACTGATGAGAACGCAGAACAACACACATCACTCATCTCAATATTCATCCTGTCCGTCAGTCGTTTGTTTGCTGCAGTTCTGCTCACTTTCAGACAGAGGGAGCCGTTGAGGAAACTCTCTGTTTTCTCTCCGCCGCACAACGTGACCATGTGATCCGACTGGTTAACGGTGGCGTTCTGATCCGACCAGATGAAGTTCTGGAGCTCGTATGGAGGGTAGAAACTGGACTCTGCCGTCTGCTGTGGGTCGGCGGTGTTGTTGACATCATCGTACTCCCACAACTGAGAGAAACACACACATCAGTGTTCACTTCTTACCTTTATTACTCATCAGGGGATCAATCTCGTGGCTCTGAAACTCAAATGTAATTGTTAGGATTTCCAAGAATCAGCATTCTCCCCTAACAGTGATCGGGCAGCCCAAACCGTAAGTCGTAGAGACTTGAAACTTTGAGGGATGGTAGTACCCACCTCGTCTACAACGACACCAAATATCATCCCAATCGGCCTGATGGTGGCGCTACAGTGCTCAAAACTACGTAATGGCGCATAACATAACTACTTTGGGTTTTTCAAAAAACCCAATTCGTCAATAGTTTATCTATTCATTAATAGTCATCAAAAAAAGTTGAAATTGGCGGGAAGCCAAAACCTTTGAGGTGGGCGTGGCCACTTTTACTAAAATGGCTTTCGCTCTTGAACGGAAGGAGATTGTTTAATCAGACTGTGTATGAGCTCGGTCTGTGGTCACGTGAAAAAGAATGCAGCGACTTGGTGGCACTATAAAATAAAAAAAACATGAAAATGCCTATAGCTACGCAACGGTCAGTCCGATTGCTTTGAAAACTGGCATGTGATGTCTTTGTCCAAGGTGCCATTATTGTCTATGAGGACGTCGCGTATAATGAAAACAACGTCTGCTGACGGCCAATGAGGTTTGGGTGGCTGTCAGACAAGGTTAACGGAGGCCAATCGGAACAAAGCTTGCTGGGCCTGTTTGAATCCTGCCACCAGAGTCCGCCTTCACATTTTTCACGTGCACAAAGGATTGTATACCACACGATTTTTCACACATGCCCACGACACTCCCCATACTCCTCATTCTGAGCAACTTTGCCTCTAGGACCACCGCTGTCAATCCAATTGTTTGTTAAATATTGGAGATAAAACCTACTGCAAACTAGTCCTAGGTTTCTGTCTCAACTTCTGATAAAAAAAGCTTTAAAACATACATTGCCTGTATTCACGCCTACCTGGAGGGCAAAACAAGGCTCTCCTCCACTGCCAGTCATTTTTACCAGGCGTGTAGTCAGTATTAATCCCATCGAAACCCATCATAAAGAAAACGCACTGCGTTCATATCCTGGGCTCATCTGCTCGCCTGTATATATTACACATCATCAAAAAGGAGTAAACTGAACGTGATGTTTTAATATCACTGTTATAGTACATTACGGCACTTTAAGGGTGGGTTGCACTAATGCAGATCCTTTAGCCTGTCGTCTGCTCGATCAGCTCTATAACAGGTTTACTGCGTAATTCATCTGTTTAACATGAAGTGGTGCAACAACTCGATTTAAAATCAAACCCATATCAACAAATCCTAGATTAGCGTTAAACTTTGCTTAATTGAAACCTTATTGGTGCGTTTTAAAGACGTCCCGCTGTCTTTAGTGACTGAAATACTGCGGCAGGTGCTGTATATGGATCTTAAGTGGCCAAAACGGGCATCTTGTTCACATATTTTTGTTTTAAGATGGAAATTTGACAGGCTTGTGCTGCAGTTCAATGGAGTTCTATGGCGGTTTTGGCCTCCAGGGCTCCGCGGCAGTCACGTGACTAAAAACTATGAATTGGCTGTAAATGGTCTTTTCCATCTATGATCTCACAGGTTACAGGCTTGCTAAATAAAACATAATACCTATAATACACTTGAACCTGATAATTGTGTAGGGCCATGAAATGTTCGTCCAATCATTACGTTGGGTCCGAACCTGTTAGACGGACGTCAGTCACCGAGCACCGCAAACGAAACAGCAGTCGCCTTTTACAGTTCCTCCTGAACCAAAACAACCAGCTTATGCTCACAGCATAACTACTGACATTTGGAAGAGATGGAAACCCGTGACGTTATACTCGGAACGGTTCGTGACTCGAATGTATGCGTTTTAATGTCAACACTATCAATGCTGAAATGAATCTGCAGCAGTCAGGTGGTACAGTGCTCTTTGAGTTATGTTCATTATTATTGTAATATTATGTGCTTTGAGACATTGGGCAGACCAAACCGTAAGTCGTAGAGACTTGAAACTTTGAGGGATGGTAGTACCCACCCCATCTACAACCACACCAAATATCATCCCAATCGGCCTGATGGTGGCGCTACAGCGCTCAAAAATACATAATGACCCATTACTCCTAAACTGTTCGGCGCAGGCTCAAGTGTTGACATTTTTGGTTATTTGTTTTTGTTTCTTCGAAAAACCCTATTTGTCAATAGTTAATCTATTCGTCAGTAGCTATCAAAAAAAGTTGAAATTACTATATTCACGTCCTCGACGGTGCGCCAAATCTCTCAAAGTGGGCGTGGCCACTTTTACTAAAATGGCTATCACTCTTGAACGGAATGAGGTAATTTCATCAAACTTGGTACAACTATGTATGAGCTCAGTCTGTGGTCACATGAAAAAGGCAGAGGTGACTGGCCACTTGGTGGTGCTATAAAATAAAAAACACGAAAATGGCTATAACTACACAATTGTCAGTCCGATTGACTTGAAAACTGGCGTGTGGTGTCTTTGTCCAAGGTGCCGTTATTGTCTACGAGGACAATCGTGTATCTCGAAAAACACAGCCGGCGACCAATGAGCGACTGTCAGACAAGGTTAACGGAGTAACTCCCTGCTCCTTTTGTTTGCTCCCTGCTGTACGCGTGCATGCATTTTAAAAAGTGGGCGTGGCTTCGGAAAATCTCCCACCCTACCTTTAGATTAGCCAGATAATCCAAACTCACCCTGGTGAACACGAGCGCAGTGCTGTACTGGACGCTGCTCTCCGGCGCCACCCTCAGGCTGCCCGGGGAACTGCGGTTGATGAACACAGGCCAGTCCACCTGCACTGCAGACTCTGTGCTGTTAGTGTGGACCAGCAGCAGCGCTGGAGCGCCATGATTGCACAGCAGGAAGTGAAGTGTGTCGTTGAGTCCCAGTCCTCGCGCATGGACCAGAGCGACTCCAGGAGGAAGAGACGCGGGAGGATTCAGACCGGGGTTCAGCTCCAGAGACACCTGGGGACATCAGAGAGCAGAGGGGTCACATTAGGATGATCACAAACCCTTCAAACCATAACTGTAGAGACGTCAGATTCATTTTAGATCATGTGTCTTAGATTATTGCTGCTGTACATTCATCACCGATTTAAACATGAAGTTTTCAAACTGAATAACATGCTGACTTGTAAGCCTTGGAAGTATGTTTTGCTCTACAGGCTAATATTTTCCTGCAAAATTGTGTTTATGAATTTACAGTTGTTGTCATAGTTACACAATCTTGTCAAATTTAAAAATACCCATGAAATCCATATATTTCAGCTCTGATCTAGTTAATGTTTACCACTTGTCACTTAAATTTTTAATAATTTACATTGACATAGTAAATAATTCAGATTCATATTATTTTAAATCAAAATGATATAAACAAACAGCTTATGGGTCTCAAAGGTCTTCCGTATGAAATAGCACACATAAATCATAACTCATTTATATAATACACTATATCTAGTTCTGATACAACCTTTCAAAAACACAAAGAGGAACCTAATGACCACATTCTGTTTGTAAGAGATGAGCCTAAATATACAGGAAAACTGAATAATTATTAGTAAGGATGGACACATAAGCTATAATAAACCGTAGGTCCAAAGACTGGATTAAGAATCGAATAAAAAGTGTAAAGTGTAGTTTCTAAAAAGTGTAGTGCGGTTTTTGAGGCTGTTCGCTCAGCGGCTGGAGTTGCTCCATTGTGTTGTGATTTGTTCTTACCTTGCGTCGGTATTTATCTCCAAACCCCAGCGCAGCAGCAAACACGACAAACAGCACAGAACAGACGGAACTCACTTTAAGCGTCGACATGTTTTAACCTCTGAATCTGAACACAAACGCGGAATGAACAACTGACATTTCTGCTGTTGCTGCAGCGGGTTCAGATCAGTCATGTGACCCGCTCAGCTGCTGATCTGAGATCAGCGCGCTCGCCGCGTGACGTCACGACGTATCATTTACATGTCGCCGAAAGCGGAAGTGCCTGACGTCCACCTGAGCTCGCGGTTCCGTCTGTAGCGCTCGGACACTGGTAGCGGGTCCTCTGTGCTCTAGCCCAGCGTCTGTTTACGTTAACAGGACACCATTTCCGGAGTTAAACCCAGCGAATGCAGCTATAACCGGAGAAGCCGCATGCGAACATGCCATCGCGCGTTACTCCGTGAGTATGTTTTAACTACAGCCCAGAGTCCGGTTCTAGCCGTGTCTCTTATGTTGTCAATAGGTTTATTTCTGTTTAGATGAAATCAGCTCACCAACAAACTTTTACGCAACTCTAGAAAGTTTTAAGGGGCGGGGTTTCAAGATGGCCCCTTGACTACACGCGTTTGGGTGAGCTCCACAATCCTAGCCACTTAAACTAACCCTTCCTAACTCTGCAAAGTTAGTTTTGGAATTAAACTCAACTTGACATTACACTAAACCTCAATGGGTGGCTCAGGAAAAAGGAAAAGTACTGTAAAGAAGGCTGGGAAGCTCGAACAGTCGGCACAGGCTAACCTGGCTGCCTTGGATCTCTGGTTATCCCATGGCGCCTCTCATTCCTGGAGTCAGCGTATCGAGTTCAAGGGAAAATACTGACTGATACTTCTGGACACTACGTTTGTCTTGCTCTTGAAGTTTTAAACTCAACCTGTGTTGTTATTAATGTTCATGGCTTCAACTTACAAAGAGAAAATAAGAGCTCTTCTCTGATCTTTGGAGGTGACTTCAGTGGCCAGCGCCCTTATTGTGATAGAAGTGTAGTAACCATGGTTTTATTGTGAAAAATGTCGTAACCATGGTTTTATTGTGATAGAAGTGTAGTAACCATGGTTTTATTGTGATAGAAGTGTAGTAACCATGGTTTTATTGTGATAGAAGTGTCGTAACCATGGTTTTATTGTGATAGAAGTGTCGTAACCATGGTTTTATTGTGATAGAAGTGTCGTAAACCATGGTTTTATTGTGATGATAGTAAGGTTTTATTGTGATAGAAGTGTCGTAACCATGGTTTTATTGTGATAGAAGTGTCGTAACCATGGTTTTATTGTGATAGAAGTGTCGTAACCATGGTTTTATTGTGATAGAAGTGTTGTGATAAAGTGTAAACCATGGTTTTATTGTGATGAAAGTGTCGTAACCATGGTTTTATTGTAGTAAAAGTGTCGTAACCATGGTTTTATTGTGATAGAAGTGTCGTAACCATGGTTTTATTGTAGAAAGTGTCGTAACCATGGTTTTATTGTGATAGAAGTGTAACCATGGTTTTATTGTAAAAGTGTAGTAACCATGGTTTTATTGTGATAAAAGTGTAGTAAACCATGGTTTTATTGTAGTAAGTAACCATGGTTTTATTGTAGTAAAAGTGTAGTAACCATGGTTTTATTGTGATAGAAGTGTCGTAACCATGGTTTTATTGTGACCAACCATGGTTTTATTGTGATAGAAGTGTCGTAACCATGGTTTTATTGTATAGAAGTGTCGTAACCATGGTTTTATTGTAAAGTGTAGTAACCATGGTTTTATTGTGATAGAAACCATGGTTTTATTGTGATAAAGTAACCATGGTTTTATTGTAGTATAAACCATGGTTTTATTGTAGTGTGTCGTAACCATGGTTTTATTGTGATAAAAGTGTCGTAACCATGGTTTTATTGTAGTAAAAGTGTAGTAACCATGGTTTTATTGTGATAGAAGTGTCGTAACCATGGTTTTATTGTAGTAAAAGTGTTAACCATGGTTTTATTGTATAGAAGTGTCCATGGTTTTATTGTGATAGAAGTGTCGTAACCATGGTTTTATTGTGATAAAGTGTCGTAACCATGGTTTTATTGTAGTAAAAGTGTCGTAACCATGGTTTTATTGTGATAGAAGTGTCGTAACCATGGTTTTATTGTGATAGAAGTGTCGTAACCATGGTTTTATTGTAGTAAAAGTGTCATGTAACTATGGTTTTATTGTGATAGAAGTTAATAAAGTGTAACCATGGTTTTATTGTGATAAAGTGTAGTAACCATGGTTTTATTGTGATAAAGTGTAGTAACCATGGTTTTATTGTGATGGTTTTAGAAAAAGTGTAGTAACCATGGTTTTATTGTGATAGAAGTGTAGTAACCATGGTTTTATTGTAGTAAAAGTGTAGTAACCATGGTTTTATTGTAGTAAAAGTGTAGTAACCATGGTTTTATTGTGATAAAAGTGTCGTAACCATGGTTTTATTGTAGATAAAGTGTCGTAGTAACCATGGTTTTATTGTGATTAACCATGGTTTTATTGTGATAAGAAGTGTCGTAACCATGGTTTTATTGTAGATAAAAGTGTAGTAACCATGGTTTTATTGTGATAAAAGTGTAAGTAACCATGGTTTTTGTTGTATAACCATGGTTTTATTGTGTAAAGTGTAGTAACCATGGTTTTATTGTGATATTGGTTTTATTGTGATAAAAGTGTAGTAACCATGGTTTTATTGTGATAGAAGTGTATGGTTTTATTGTAGTAAAAGTGTCGTAACCATGGTTTTATTGTATAAAAGTGTCGTAATGGTTTTATTGTAGTAAAAGTGTAGTAACCATGGTTTTATTGTGATAGAAGTGTCGTAACCATGGTTTTATTGTGATAGAAGTGTCGTAACCATGGTTTTATTGTACCCATGGTTTTATTGTATTAAAAGTGTAGTAACCATGGTTTTATTGTGATAGAAGTGTCGTAACCATGGTTTTATTGTAGTAAAAGTGTCGTAACCATGGTTTTATTGTATTGTGGTTTTATTTATAGAAGTGTCGTAAAGTGGTTTTATTGTAACCATGGTTTTATTGTATTGTTTTATTGTAAAAGTGTAGTAACCATGGTTTTATTGTAGTAAAAGTGTCGTAACCATGGTTTTATTGTGATAAAAGTGTCGTAACCATGGTTTTATTGTAGTAAAAGTGTAGTAACCATGGTTTTATTGTATAAAAGTGTAGTAACCATGGTTTTTGTATTGTGGTTTTATTGTATAAAGTGTCGTAACCATGGTTTTATTGTGATAAAAGTGTAGTAACCATGGTTTTATTGTAGTAAAAGTGTAGTAACCATGGTTTTATTGTGATAAAAAGTGTAAGTAACCATGGTTTTATTGGTTTTATTGTAGTATAAAGTGTAGTAACCATGGTTTTATTGTAGTAAAATGGTTTTATTGTGTAGTAACCATGGTTTTATTGTAGTAAAAGTGTAGTAACCATGGTTTTATTGTGTAAAAGTAACCATGGTTTTATTGTGATAAAAAGTGTCGTAACCATGGTTTTATTGTGAAAAGTGTAGTAACCATGGTTTTATTGTAGTAAAAGTGTCGTAACCATGGTTTTTATTGTGATAAAAGTGTCGTAACCATGGTTTTATTGTGTATAAAAGTGTCGTAACCATGGTTTTATTGTGATTGTATTAAAAGTGTAGTAACCATGGTTTTATTGTGATAAAAGTGTCGTAACCATGGTTTTATTGTGATTGTATTAAAAGTGTAGTAACCATGGTTTTATTGTGATAGAAGTGTAGTAACCATGGTTTTATTGTATTGTATTAAAAGTGTAGTAACCATGGTTTTATTGTAGTAAAAGTGTCGTAACCATGGTTTTATTGTAGTAAAAGTGTAGTAACCATGGTTTTATTGTAGTAAAAGTGTAGTAACCATGGTTTTATTGTGATTGTAGTAAAAGTGTCGTAACCATGGTTTTATTGTAGTAAAAGTGTCGTAACCATGGTTTTATTGTAGTAAAAGTGTCGTAACCATGGTTTTATTAAGTAACTATAGTAAATATGCCATATTTAAACAGCACTTAAGCACAATAATGTGCAATTCTTAACATAATCAATTGGGTGAAGTTTTCAAACTTCAAGTTTTGTAGTAAGTCTTGATTATGTTTTGCTCTACAGGCTAATATTTTGCTGCAAAATTGTGTTTATGAATTTGGTTGTCATAGTTACAATATAATTGTATAACTTAAATCATGACGACATGAAAAAATTACACATGAAATCCGTATATTTCAACTCCGAATGAAGGATTTGCATAATTATTAATAATTTACATGAATATAGGAAATGTAGAATTATATTCACGTTACACTAAATCACTTGTACAGCTAATTGAAACGGATTAATATTATTTTAAATAAAAATGATATAGAAAAACCAGGGCTCTCAAAGGTGTCCTGTATGAAATAGCACACATAAATCATAACTCTGGTTCATGTCACTAAAACATTAGGCAACCTCATAACCACATAATAATCAGCCCTTTTGTGTTCTCCTCAGGGCCAAACGGCTGATTTTGCTGCCATGCATTGTTTATTGTGCAAGTGAGTATTTGATCTGTGCAGTGTTTTAATGTCAGTATTTTTTACTAATAAAGCGTGTATTAATATTGCCTTGTTCATATCCTCAGGTTGTGCTCCTCTGCCACAGACGTGTATCCGGTGTTCTCTGTCCTGTGATGGAGCACCTGAGCTGAAGACACACGGGAGCGTTCATGTTCTTGTGGAGCAGCGTTCAGACACAGTTCTTGATGAAATACACACCGTGTCCAGTTTGTGTGATGGAGAACGCTGTTCGGTGCCAGGATGTTTCCAGAGGGACACACGGTACTCGTTGAAAATATATACCCATGATGAGGAGGCGGTACCTGAAGTACTCGTCGACAAAACAGATTTACAGCCGGGTAAGGTCACACATCATCTAACCAATGCTTAACCTTCATCCTCTCCTCCCGGACTGTAACAAATCCTTCCCTCAAAGCTTGTATATCATTTTATTTTGATAATATTTTTTCTGTTTTTTTTTTTTTATTATTACATTTTTGTTGTTTTTTATTTTATTTTCCATTTTTGTCACTAATTTAATAACATAATGTAAGCACATTCTTTCAACTTAAATACAAAATACACTCCTGTACATTCACTCTGACACTCATAATCACCATAAAGGCAATTTATCTGTTTAAAACGGTCAAAGAAAAGCTGTTCTAAAACTATTTAAAAGGCAGTTTTAATAACAAACATAGCTGCAAGCAGCAATTATCAGGGCCAAGCACAACTGAAGCCGCATCGGACCGACTGCACAAATGAGGGAAGACATTTGGAGACAATTTTAAGCAAAAGCCCATAAATGCATTGAGTTGTATAGAGCCAGTTTCATGTTTTAATTATAGTGCCACCAAGTGGCACAGTCCCGCTGCTTTTTGTGAGTGTCCTCAGAGTGCGCCCATACATAAGTGTGTCAAATTTAGTGAAAAATCATTTCGGTAGGAGTTATAGACATTTGTATTTATGAGCATAAAAAAATAACACTTTTGCCACTTACTATCAAAATTTTGACATTTGGCCATTAGCATTTTGTCAACCCAGAATGTTTCAGATTTTCGTGTCAATCGGATTAACGGTTTCGAAGATATTCGCAAAAGTTGTTTAAGTGCTAAATCACAACGTTGAACAAACCATAAGGCGAAACCTAGCATATTTGGTATCGTTGGACTCTGCAAGGATTCAGGAAACTAAGGATATGACTCACGTGAAAGTAAGTCAACCAAATCCAAAGTTATAAGCAAGTGAATATTTGATTTTACCACTAGGTGGCACTGGTTCAAAACTTCTCAGGCTTCCTCAGGGCATTGTGCCGATGACCCATATCGAGATTCGGATAGATTGTGTTCATAAAATACAGCATTTTACTACAAAATTCAAAATGGCCGATGGAAAAATTGCATATCGTTTCTACTCGGCATGCCGTCCCGACTCTAACGAGACCCAAACCGCTCAGAAGTTATAATCAAAAAAGACAATTTTTCATATCTTTTGACCAGTAGGTGGCGCTGTGCCGAAACGCAGCATGTGGCCTCAGGTCATGCTTGTGATGATATGGACCAAGTTTGGTCAGAATATGGCAAAGCGATGCGGAGAGAGCCTTGTGTCCAATTTAGCGTGCTCAAATTCGTTTGCGTGTAATTTGAGAACGGTTGGGTTTATCAAAAGCCTTTTAATAACTTTTTCCAGCATGGTCCGTAAATGACCAGATTCGATTTTCACGAAAATTAGATAAACCGTCTAGGAGGAGTTCGAGAATGTAGTTTTTTTTTGGCACTACCGAAAATGACGGCATAGGGTGCTGCGTTTGTCTGCGTGCCAAATGTCATAACTTTCCCTCAAGCGGTTCTATGGGCTGCCATAGACTCCCATGGTGGAACAGATTCTACTTAAAAGAATAATAATAAAAACGCCAATGATTAAAATACATGCATTGGCCCCAATAAGCTCAAAAACCTCACATTGGGAGTCTCCGACCACTCACGATTTTAAACCTGAGGAGAGGATGAAGGTTTTTAAAAACCTAGTTGACCCAAAGCTGGATATTGTTTTTCAGTGTTTACCCATCCTCCATTGTGTTCTGTTTTCTTTCTTCTGAGAAACGTGACGGAGAATGTGTCATTTGAGTGAACTATTCATTGAGTTGTATTAGAATACGCTGAACGCCCCTCTCAATGTTTCCACAGACTGCGGTCCAGACGGCATCTCAGACAGGAGCAGTGAGTAAACACAACATAACACCCCGTCACTTTGTTATAATCAAAAGAAGTTTTCTGCTTGCATTTAAAACTCGAATGACAATGACTATATTTACATGCATCCTCACAATGAGATTCTGATGAGATTTAAGCAGTACTGTTATTAAACGTTACGGATACCAAAGTGAAAAAAAATAAAGTACACGGTGCAAAATATCTGTATGAGTTCATCTTTTGCATTGTGCTATGACAATAATGGTGCTAAAAACAAATGATCAGAGTAATAAAAAACAATCACATTATTGGTGCACATGTAATCAATGTTAATGTTGAATGAGCAGGAATTCATGCAAATTCTGTTTGTTTTGCAGGTCCAGATGATGCTGATATGAACCGCTCTAACAAACTCCTGATCCTGCTGACATTCTGCCTTTGGATGCTCTTCACCCGAGGGACTGAGATAATGGACCATATGAACTGTGTTCAATTCAGAGGCTGAATCCTTCGAAGGTCGGACCGAGCGCTGTTAAACGGGATAATCTAGCCGGGTCAAAAACCTGTTTAAATATGTTAATTTGGCATTTATGCATTTGGCAGACGCTTTTATCCAAAGCGACTTGCATTGTATTCAAGGTACACATTTTTAATTTTGTCAGTTCTTGCTTTCCCTGGGAATCGAACCCATGACCTTGGCGTTTGAGCTACAGGAAAGCACTAAAGACATGCATTGATAAATCAGCGCTGAAAGGCGTGGACAGGGTTATTTCTGCGGCTGATCTTATTGCATATGCATTTGTGGGAGTTTCCCTTTCAGAAGTATTTATGGGAGGAGAGTATTTAAATCAATCACACAAGGTGAGTTACGAAGGTTTGCACTCATCACTTTACTGTTGTTTGTGCCATTATTTACCGCCCAAGAAAGCGTGTGTTAAACCAGACACTAAAGGGCAGCTTGCGCTGGTCATTATGGGAATGATCCGGCTGCGTCTGTGTTCATTAATGTGTGTGTGTGTCGTCAGTAGATCACAATCAGAACTGTCCACTCCCATCGGCGCTTTTCTGGGATTGAGCTCTCACGCTAATCGCGTAAATCCGGCCCTTAGAAGTTGAAACCCAATGCTTACATTTAAAAGTGTAATCCAGTAATTTCTCTCTAAAAACCCTGTCGTCAGCGGCACGCACTGAATTCTGGGTTAGGAAACAAAAGGAAGGACACATTTCAGGGGAGGAGGCATTGGGACCGCCTTCATCACACCGTGGTGGCACAGTCGGCTTTCGAAGGATGCAGACTCTGAATCGGGACGCAGCTATAGACAAATCAGCTGCTAGTGCCAAAGACATGCTATTCTCAGCTGAAACTCTACCCTCCGTGACAGCAAAGACACAGGTCTGCTGTGAATTAGGTCTTTCTCTGCATTACACTCACACTTTATTTGCTGCTTTTCTCATCTTGTGATGCACATACGGCATTACAGAACCTGAAACATGAAGCATTTGGACCTCAGATCAGCTCAGCATAAACGAAACAATAGACAGAAGAGCTTTATGACCAAAAATAGACTAAACTGTGTGTTTATATTCAATTATCTTCAAGTTTGATGCCTTTCCTTGAATTCTCTTGTATGCAGTTTTCTTATTTTGGATTTCTTAAATACTGTGAAGAATTAATGTGAAATGCTGTATTTCTATTTATATATTGAATATTTATATATTTAAATGTTTTCTTCTCTGCATATTTTCTTTACAAAAACATGAAATTACAAAGCGACAATGCAACACTTTTGCTGGAAAATTATTTTTAAAGTACAATTATAATGATTATAATGATATTTCTCTATTGACAATTTTTTCTATAATTAATTAATAAAAATTGCAATTAGATCACAAATTTGTTCTGCCTGTTTTTTCCCCTATGAAATAATGCACATGCCGTATGGTAATTTTCACTGGCAAGACTAAAAAATTATATGATCAATAAGTTATAACATGTTTTTACATTGCTTTACCTCATCAGAATTGAGTTAACACAAGATTCAACTCATTTAAGACGTTTAATGCAATTTAATTTTAAATGTCCTTAAATTTAAGGCAGCAACTTTTTCCTCTTTTTTCACAGCGTGTGTGTGTGTGTGTGTGTGTGTGTGTGTGTGTGTGTGTGTGTGTGTTATAGTGAGGAAAGGAAGTGCAAACACTCTCTCGGCACTGAAACCTGTAGTTTGATCAGCACAAACAACAGACACAATGGAGAAAGTCTTGCACTTCTGTTTGACTGTGCAGGATGATTCAGATCACATCAGTGGTAAACGCACACTCATCTGTTAGGATTATTAGGAACACCCTACTAATACTGTGTTTGACCCCCTTTCCCTTCAGAACTGCCTTAATTCTACATGGCATTGATTCAACAAGGTGCTGAAAGCATTCTTTAGAAATGTTGGACCATATTGATAGGATAGCATCTTGCAGTTGATGGAGATTTGTGGGATGCACATCCAGGGCACGAAGCTCCCGTTCCACCACATCCCAAAGATGCTCTATTGGGTTGAGATCTGGTGACTGTGGGGGCCATTTTAGTACAGTGAACTCATTGCCATGTTCAAGAAACCAATTTGAAATGATTCAAGCTTTGTGACATGGTGCATTATCCTGCTGGAAGTAGCCATCAGAGAATGGGTACATGGTGGTCATAAAGGGATGGACATGGTCCGAAACAATGCTCAGGTAGGCCGTGGCATTTAAACGATGCCCAATTGGCACTAAGGGGCCTAAAGTGTGCCAAGAAAACATCCCCCACACCATTACACCACCACCACCAGCCTGCACAGTGGTAACAAGGCATGATGGATCCATGTTCTCATTCTGTTTACGCCAAATTCTGACTCTACCATCTGAATGTCTCAACAGAAATCGAGACTCATCAGACCAGGCAGCATTTTTCCAGTCTTCAACTGTCCAATTTTGGTGAACTCGTGCAAATTGTAGCCTCTTTTTCCTATTTGTAGTGGAGATGAGTGGTACCCGGTGGGGTCTTCTGCTGTTGTAGCCCATCCGCCTCAAGGTTGTGCGTGTTGTGGCTTCACAAATGCTTTGCTGCATACCTCGGTTGTAACGAGTGGTTATTTCAGTCAAAGTTGCTCTTCTATCAGCTTGAATCAGTCGGCCCATTCTCCTCTGACCTCTAGCATCAACAAGGCATTTTTGCCCACAGGACTGCCGCATACTGGATGTTTTTCCCTTTTCACACCATTCTTTGTAAACCCTAGAAATGGTTGTGCGCGAAAGTCCCAGTAACTGAGCAGATTGTGA